>JAHFWF010000158.1:0-600000 GCA_022545495.1 Chrysanthemum lavandulifolium | reverse complement strand
AATTTTCAAGTCAATTTGTAGTTTTGCTTGAACTTGTATCCGTGGTTTAGAATGGTTTAAATCTGTTTATTTAGTGTTAACTATAGCAAATGAACTTAATTTGATCAATATGGCATGTTGGTTCGGAAGATGGTGTAGGTTTAAGCTTATGTCAGTCAATAAGTGGTGTTTGGATTATATGCTAATTCGTCTTTAAGGTTGGTTTTAGAGTTGAGACCGGTTGTTTCACTCTTGTTTAGCTCATTTGAGTTCTTTGAGTCAATTACTTGTGCTGCAAGGCCCAAAAGTCAAATCATACTTAAATCTGTCTTAACGACTTCTTTGTTGAGATTTTGTCAAACCATACTCTTATTTTGTGCTTAGAAATCTTAGAGCTAGCTTGCATTATTGTTATTTCATCAATTAACATCTTATTCATTGAGAAATCATGATCAAAGTTCAATTTAGTCAAACTTTCATTTTGTTAAAAGTCAAAAAGCTTGAAAACTGTTTTGGGCCTAGCTAGAGTGATTTTCTTGAGCTCATTTCGAGGCCAATCTAAGTAAAATTGTGGATTTTAAAACTTGGTGGGTCTATTTACTTATCATCATTTTGTACATTTTGCTAATTTTTTATAAGGCTCAAAATTGCTTGTGAACATGGGACAAATGCCACGTGCATAGACTCGATTGAAGCCGAGTGCATGAGAGATTTGAAACTTGTCTGAGCTTATTTGAGCTCACTAAGGTCCGTGTTTGGCTTATAGATAGTCAACCAGGTCTTCTTTAAGTCCCAACATTTGCTTTTTAGTTTCCAGCTTATTCTAGTGCTTATTTTCTTGTCCCAGTAGCCACCTAAAAGCTGTTTTAGCTTATAATTCATTTCATCAAATCTTGGTATATTGCAATCCCGTGGCGTAAAAATTTGATCCGCGCCCAACAGTCAAGTTTTCTCACGCAAGCCGACCACTTGAATGGCCGACCGTAAGAAACTTAAAACCGTTTGAACACGAACTCAATGAAGATCTGGGGAGTATAGTGTTTCCCGGTCGTTATGTCCCAATGAGCTATGCAATGGATCACCCGACGAATAGTGATCGAGAGATTTGAGCGGAAAAGAAGGATTTGAATTATTATAACTAAGGAAAAGCCAACAAATTACAAGGGCTTAAATGCAAATTAAAGGAAAGTTAAAAGATAAAAATATTAAATAAACGCTATCACTATTTTAAAATTGATGAGCGTTTAAAACTAAAACTTACGTTTAAATAAAATTACGTAAGCGTACAAAATAAAAAAGTGAGATCTAAGAAATAAAAGTCCTAAAAATATGAAAATGACATTTTACAAACCTAATGATAAAAGAAAATTTATAGAAAAGAAAATTATTTTATAACTAATTATCTAATTATTATTAATTAAAACTATTTTTAACTATTAAATAATGACCTAAAATACAAGAAAATATGAAATAAAGCTAGAAAAATAAAATTATGACTTGGAAAAATCTAAAATAACAAAATAAAATTTTTAAAACTATTTTTGTATTTTTCGATTATTTTGTATTTTCTAGGAATTAAAACTATTTAAAACTAATTAAATTACTTAAAAATACAAATTTAACTAAGAAAAATCTAGAAAAATATTTTTTGGCTTTTTATATTTATCTAAACTTAAGAAAAATGAAAAATTATTTTTTGAACCTTTTCTTAATTTTTGTATTAAATGCTAATTAAAAAGGCCTAAAAAGCGAATTAAATCAAGAAAAATACTAAGCAGTCTTGGAAAAATCTGAAAATTCAAGTTAAGCTTAAAATAATGCAAGGAATCAAGGAAAAATAGAAAAACAAGGTGCTGTATGGAGGAATTAGGGCGATGTGCAAAGTGCTTATAGATAAGCACTTTGAATAAGCAAATGGAGACCAATAAGCACCAAACCAAAACAAGCTTAAATATACTAAAGTGACCAAATGCAACACAAATCAACAAGCCCTAACCACTGGATTGCAATATACCAAGATTTGATGAAATGAATTATAAGCTAAAAAGCAGTTTTTAGGTGGCTACTGGGACAAGAAAATAAGCACTAGAATAAGTGGAAACTAAAAAGCAAATGTTGGGACTTAAAGAAGACCTGGTTGACTATCTATAAGCCAAACACGGACCTTAGTGAGCTCAAATAAGCTCTGCACAAGCTCTGCAAATCCTTGTCTGGCACTCGGTTTCAAGCGAGTCTATGCATGTGAGCATTTGTCCCCATGTTCACAAGCAATTTTGAGCCTTATAAAAATTAGCAAAAATGTACAAAAATGATGATAAGTAAATAGACCTACTGAAGTTTTAAAATCCACAATTTTACTTAGATTGGCTCGGAAATGAGCTCAAGAAAAATCACTCTAGCTAGGCCCAAAACAGTTTTCAAGCTTTTGACTTTTTAACAAAAGAAAGTTTGACTAAATTGAACTTTGATCATGATTTCTCAACTGAATAAGATGTTAATTGATGAAATAACAATAATGCAAGCTAGCTCTAAGATTTCTAAGCACAAAATAAGAGTATGGTTTGACAAAATCTCAACAAGATGGTATAAGACAGTTAAGTATGATTTGACTTTTGGGCCTTGCAGCACAAGTAATTGACTCAAAGAACTCAAATGAGCTAAACAAGAGTGAAACAACTGGTCTCAACTCTAAAACCAACCTTAAAGGCAGTAATTAGCATATAATCCAAACACCACTTATTGGTGACATAAGCTTAAACCTACACCATCTTACGAACCAACATGCCATATTGATCAAATTAAGTTCATTTGCTATAGTTAACACTAAATAAACAGATTTAAACCATTCTAAACCACGATACAAGTTCAAGCAAAAGCTACAAATTGACTTGAAAATTGAAATGAGAAATCTTACTCACATATGTCCAACGGTGTGCGAGTGCTAAAACCAAACCCAATCCTAAGCTAACCTATCTATTCAACCCATATCCATCCTCTGCAACAACAATATCCATCACCATTCCCAATTTTGCATCACGATTGACTTTAGTTGACCACCATGGAAATTACTTGAAAATGAATTACAAGCTTATCAAAAGCTTATAAAGGGCTTAAACAAACTTATTTAAGCTTAAAATAAGCTACGACAACTGGACAATGTAATTTAAATCGAAAAATTTCAACAGGAACCACAAACTTGAAACTTTAACCAAACTTTTGAAATTGATTCTTAAAACAGATTACAAAGATGATTTAACATAAATGTGATACCAAGAAACTGAAATTACAACATTTTAACTAAAACTAAAACATTTAATTAAAAACGACATTAAAGAAAGAAAATAAAACTAGCTACCCTTTCTCCTTCTCTCTTCCTTCCTTTTATACCCAAGCTTGTCTTCTCTCTCATCATCGAGTAGTTCCCAGCACTTTTACGGACCTTTGGATGTCTTAGAGTGATCTGGCCATTCATTGGATTTTGGCGCCAAAACTAGTTTTTGACACCTAGGGTTGAGTGAGGGAATGAAGGTGCATTAAATGTGTTTTGTAGTTGTGTGGAGGTGAGGGGACATGGAGGAGTAGGGTGGCTAGAGTTGGAGGGGGGATGGGTGTTTGCGAGTGCTGATGTTGGGAGAAGCAGGTGAAAAAGGAGGCGGGTGGGGGTGTCTGTTTGACTTGGGATTTGACCGGCTTTAATATTTTATGAAGGGTGTCAAATGAAGGGTCCAAAGGTAAAATGGCAGGGGGTCATAAGGTGTTTTGATAAGGGTCCAAGAGGTTTAGGCTTAAATATCAAGGACCAATATGTAAATTCTGAAATATACAAGGACCAATCCTGTCAATTATGCAAAGTTGTTCCAAGGGACCATAAGTGACAAGTTTCAATAATGCAAGGACCAAACTTGACATTTTCAATTTTCCAGGGGCCATTTTTGCCAATTTTCAAACTTGAAGGACCAATTTTGTAATTTCTCAAAACTTTTGACATTTTTCACCAAAGGACTAATTTTGACAACTTATGATTTTAAAAGGACCTTTGGTGATTTTTCTTTGAAATTATGTGCTCAGGACTATTTCGACAATTTTTGAAACTTGGGGGTGAAATCGCCAATTATGCAAATTTAGCTCATTTTCATCGATTTTGAACATTTTGCATCCGAAACATATAAAATGTAATTTTGGAATATTTTCGATATTTGATGCATTTGAGCATTTTTAAGCGTTTTGCGATTCGATTGACCAAAATGATGAGTATTTACACACTCATCAATCCCCCACTAAACTATTGCTAGTCCCTAGCAATCTTTTGAGAAAAACTTAATGGTTTTGAATCTCTTTACCAAAAGCCATTACTCGGGTAGCCAAATGTTTCGAGTTCAAGTAAGAACCATGGTACACCGATAACCATGTGATTTTGAGCAAACCACCGACTTCCAACGGTTTGATTTGTCTTTACCGAAGCGTTTGCTTCGGACTAGCCAACTCTTAGATAAATTATCAATATTATCTTTGGTGGTGATTACCAATTATGGTTTTTCCATCGCCTTTACCACAAGCCATAAACTTGCGGGCTAGCCAACTCTTCACTTTTAGGATATGGTGAGTGAATACCATACAATTTTGGGCAAATTGCAAGCCGTCAACGGTTTGAGATATCTTTACCAAGAGCCGTTTGCTCTGGATTAGCCAATCCTTTTGTTTATTAGACAAGGCGGATGATAACCATAAGATGAGTCGATGTAAACACTTACTCCAAAAAAATTTTGGCAAAAACGGGAATTGGGAGGTATAATTACATGATAAAATTGTGAGAATTCCCCCACATAGAAATGAATATTGCCCTCAATATTCAAAGTACCAGCGGTTATGCGAAACATAGAACGTAAAGGGAAATACTACGGCCATTATTTAGAAAGATTTTTTTTTTTTTTTTTTTTTTTGAAAACTTATATATATATAACATGTGGGTAACTCCCCACACTAGGGTGGTACACACGGTGAAAACCCATGTTTAGCTCTGTTTTTGATTACCGAGTCGCTAGCTTGACTCGACCCGAATTCATTTGTTCATGGGGAAGCAAAGTGGAAGAAACAATCTCCATCGGACTTTCATTCAAGATGTTTGGACAAACATTTGAAGCACGTGAAAGTTCCACACCGATGAGATATACATAGAACCGCTCAAAAAAAAATGATAAATGAAAATGTCGGGGTCAAAGATAGTGTCTTCATTCCCGAAGGAGTGAAGATGAAGAGAAATCACAAGATATTTGAGGAAAGGAAGAAAGATTTTGATAACAATCAAGATCCATTCTTCATCCTCAATCTGCGACATATCGGGAGGAAGGGTGAGGTAGTATTATCAATAAGCAAACTCATACGATAGTACACCTTCCTCCGAGCCAATATCATCCTCAAGATCAAAATAGAAATGATCATGTTCCGGAGGAGATATGTCATGAGAGAGTTCACGGAGAACTCTTTATGAAGAGAATCATTCACAAGAAGTGAAGTTGTGAACTCTTGTTCCATTGTGGGCTCATCATTATCCTCGGTCGAGTATCAAAGAGTGGATTCTCGAAATTAAAGTGAATTCGAGTCGAATTCAAATAGAGGATGGG
The DNA here is from genome assembly GCA_022545495.1 of Chrysanthemum lavandulifolium. NCBI lineage: Eukaryota > Viridiplantae > Streptophyta > Magnoliopsida > Asterales > Asteraceae > Chrysanthemum > Chrysanthemum lavandulifolium. Next base: position 594,400 of record JAHFWF010000158.1, on the reverse strand, counting down.
TGAAAGTAGCTTTGAATGTTTCGGGAACAAAGTGATCAACATTCTCTATTGGACCTGTTTGGATAAGTGAGTGAGCGATCATCATCAAGGGACTTTCGGTCTCTCCGGATCGGCTTGAAATCAAAGAGTGGATTGATGTGAGTGAGTTCATCGGAGAACTCCTCAAGAAGAGGTCGAGGCTGTGGGAGTGATGCCTCAACATACTCGATGTTTCCATAGGAAGCACAATCGTCGCTAAGATCGAGAAAGTTTCCAAATGATCATTTGAACACTCAAGAGAAAGAGAATCACACATATGGTCAAAGTTCCTCGTGACTCTCTCGGGATTGGGACAAGGTTCTCAACACTAGACTTTATGAATTCGTCCGATTCCTTTTCGGGAACAGTGTCAAGATGCTCGTCCCCCATGTTCGAGAGAGTGAGTGGGAGTTTCGGTGTGATAGCGCTTGTTTGAGAATGAATCTCAATCTGGGATATCAACCGATGAACTTGATGAATCTTTATAGAATTGAAGGATATCAAGGTATCCTCATCATCACTCATCATCGAGAATGAAACGAAATTGAGAGCTAGATCTGGCTGCTTTTCTTTTGCAATTGATTCCCTAATAGATTTTTCAAGCGCAATTTTGGAATTTAATTTAGCGACTGCTCTTGACTAACAATTCTTTCATGGATTTTGGATTATCTTGGGAATGTTTACATTCCTTCAAATCTTCACTAAATCCAAAAGATCAAGGAGAAGATTTTGAGGAAGTGGATCGGTGAGGTGGTGCACGATTCATTTGGTCTTATAGAGGTTGGTCATGATACGAAGAGTCGTAATTGTTACAAGGAAATGGATTCCTTGTTTGACAATCGAGCTAAAGTGAGGACCTCCACAATACTCACAACAAGAAAAGCGATGTGGTGTGTGAGTCACATGTGTGGTAGTCATAATTGTCATCGGGAACCCGCTCATAGACAAGCGTGTTTCCGATTGACAATCGAATCTGAGTGTGAACCACCACAAGACTCACACAATAAAAATCTACGAGTCTCACGGTGTGGTAGTGATGGAATAAATCGGTTGTGTTATGGTAAGAATAGGGATCTTGGTTATAAACCGGACCGTTTCACGACTCCACCATGCCACAACCGGGGCAATTGCCACTATTATAAGGACCACCACACCATTGACAACCAAGAGGGTGAGGATAAGACATAGAAAGAATCAAAGGTTTCGGAGGGTAAGAAATGAAGAATCAAAAGGGTAAGAGGGTAAAGAGGAATATTTTGGTATTTTTGAAAAACATTTGCAAAACAAAGAATGAAAATCTTTTGGGTTTTGATTTTAAAAGAAAATATAAGCAGATACAGATGGTATGAACAATGAGTGAATATCCAAATCACTAATCGCTAAGCGGAAGATAATCAAGACTGACTCCCGTGGCGCCAAAAATTTGATCCGCGCCCAAACAAATAGTTTTTCTCATGGCCGACCACTTGTGAATGGCCGACCGTAAGAAACTTAAAACCGTTTGAACACGAACTCAATGAAGATCTGGGAGTATAGTGTTTCCCGGTCGTTATGTCCCAATGAGCTATCAATGGATCACCCGACGAATAGTGATCGAGAGATTTGAGCGGAAAAGAAGGATTTGAATTATTATAACTAAGGAAAAGCCAACAAATTACAAGGGCTTAAATGCAAATTAAAGGAAAGTTAAAAGATAAAAATATTAAATAAACGCTATCACTATTTTTAAAATTGATGAGCGTTTAAAACTAAAAACTTACGTTTAAATAAAATTACGTAAACGTACAAAATAAAAAGTGAGATCTAAGAAATAAAAGTCCTAAAAATATGAAAATGACATTTTACAAACCTAATGATAAAAGAAAATTTATAGAAAAAGAAAATTATTTTATAACTAATTATCTAATTATTATTAATTAAAACTATTTTTAACTATTAAATAATGACCTAAAATACAAGAAAATATGAAATAAAGCTAGAAAATAAAATTATGACTTGGAAAAATCTAAAATAACAAAGAAAATTTTTAAAACTATTTACGTATTTTTTACGATTATTTTTGTATTTTCTAGGAATTAAAACTATTTAAAACTAATTAAATTACTTAAAATACAAATTTAACTAAGAAAATCTAGAAAATATTTTTTGGCTTTTATATTTATCTAAACTTAAGAAAATGAAAATTATTTTTTGAACCTTTTCTTAATTTTTGTATTAAATGCTAATTAAAAAGGCCTAAAAGCCGAATTAAATCAAGAAAATACTAAGCAATCTGGAAAAATCTGAAAAATTCAAGTTAAGCTTAAAATAATGCAAGGAATCAGGAAAATAGAAAAACAAGGTGCTGTATGGAGGAATTAGGGCGATGTGCAAAGTGCTTATAGATAAGCACTTTGAATAAGCAAATGGAGACCAATAAGCACCAAACCAAAACGAAGCTTAAATATACTAAAAGTGACCAAATGCAACACAAATCAACAAGCCCTAACCACTGGATTGCAATATACCAAGATTTGATGAAATGAATTATAAGCTAAAAAGCAGTTTTAGGTGGCTACTTGGGACAAGAAAATAAGCACTAGAATAATTTGGAAACTAAAAAGCAAATGTTGGGACTTAAAGAAGACCTGGTTGACTATCTATAAGCCAAACACCAGACCTTAGTGAGCTCAAATAAGCTCGCACAAGCTCTGCAAATCCCAATGGAGACTCGGTTCCAAGCGAGTCTATGCACGAGAGCATTTATCCCATGTTCACAAGCAATTTTGAGCCTTATAAAAATTAGCAAAATGTACAAAAATGATGATAAGTAAATAGACCTACTGAAGTTTTAAAATCCACAATTTTACTTAGATTGGCTCGAAATGAGCTCAAGAAAATCACTCTAGCTAGGCCCAAAAGGTTTTCAAGCTTTTGACTTTTTAACAAAAGCAGAAAGTTTGACTAAATTGAACTTTGATCATGATTTCTCAACTGAATAAGATGTTAATTGATGAAATAACAATAATGCAAGCTAGCTCTAAGATTTCTAAGCACAAAATAAGAGTATGGTTTGACAAAATCTCAACATGGTACATTAAGGCAGATTTAAGTATGATTTGACTTTTGGGCCTTGCAAGCACAAGTAATTGACTCAAAGAACTCAAATGAGCTAAACAAGAGTGAAACAACAGTCTCAACTCTAAAACCAACCTTAAAGATGCATTAACATATAATCCAAACACCACTTATCGATGACATAAGCTTAAACCTATACCATCTTACGAACCAACATGCCATATTGATCAAATTAAGTTCATTTGCTATAGTTAACACTAAATAAACAGATTTAAACCATTCTAAACCACGGATACAAGTTCAAGCAAAAACTACAAATTGACTTGAAAATTGAAAATGAAATCTTACTCACATATGTCCAACTGGTATGCGAGGCTAAACCAAACCCAATCCTAAGCTAACCTATCTATTCCAACCCATATCCATCCTCTGCAACAACAATATCCATCACCATTCCCAATTTTGCATCACGAGTTGACTTTAGTTGACCGACCATGGAAATTACTTGAAAATGAATTACAAGCTTATCAAAAGCTTATAAAGGGCTTAAACAAACTTATTTAAGCTTAAAATAAGCTCACGACAACTTGGACAATGTAATTTGAAACGAAAAATTTCAACAATGAACCTGAAACTTGAAACTTTAACCAAACTTTTGAAATTGATTCTTAAAAGCAGTTACAAAGATGATTTAACATAAATGTGATACCAAGAAACTGAAATTACAACATTTTAACTAAAACTAAAACATTTAATTAAAAAGCGACATTAAAGAAAGAAAATAAAACTAGCTACCCCTTTCTCCTTCTCTCTTCCTTCCTTTTATACCCAAGCTTGTCTTCTCTCTCATCCTTTGAGTAGTTCCGACACTTTTACGGACCTTTGGATGTCTTAGAGTGATCCTGCCATTCATTGGATTTTAGGCGCCAAAACTAGTTTTGACTTCTTTGAGGTTGAGTGAGGAATGAAGGTGCATTAAATGTGTTTTGTAGTTGTGTGGAGGTGAGGGACATGGAGGAGTAGGTGGGTTTGGAGTTGGAGGGGGGATGGGTGTTTGCGAGTTAGATGTTGGGAAGAGCAGTGAAAAAAGAGGCGGGTAGGGTGTCATTTGACTTGGGATTTGACCGGCTTTAATATTTTATGAAGGGGTCAAATGAAGGGTCCAAAGGTAAAATGGCGGGGGTCATAAGGTGTTTTGATAAGGGTCCAAGAGGTTTAGGCTTAAATATCAGGACCAATATGTAAATTCAAAATATACAAGGACCAATCTCATCAATTATGCAAAAGCGTTCCAAGGGACCATAAGTGACAAGTTTCAATAATGCAAGGACCAAACTTGACATTTTCAATTTTCAGGGCCATTTTGCCAATTTTCAAACTTGAAGGACCAATTTTGTAATTTCTCAAAACTTTTGACATTTTTCACCAAAGGACTAATTTTGACAACTTATGATTTTAAAAGGACCTTTGGTGATTTTTCTTTGAAATTATGTGCTCAGGGACTATTTCGACAATTTTTGAAACTTGGGACTGAAACGCCAATTATGCAAATTTAGCTCATTTTCATCGATTTTGAACATTTTGCATCCGAAACATATAAAATTTAATTTTGGATTATTTTCGGTATTTTGATGCATTCGAGCATTTTTAAACGTTTTGCGATTGATTTGACCAAAAATGATGAGTATTTACACTCGTCAAGCTCAACAAGTAAAATTGGTTTAGGGTATGGGATAAAATCAGATAAGGAGGTTTTAGTATATGAGGAAGAGGTGATGGAAAATGTTTTTGTTAATTCAAAAAGTGACTTTGAAGGTAAACCTATATATCATAGATTTGCTAAAACTGAAAACAACAAGGGAGTTCCACCACGAATTAATGATGATTATACTCCTAAACCTGGAAAAAAAATACGATGGATCCTTATTTGATTATAGCAAATGGAAGAACCCTGAGACTCTTGATTCTCAAGACTACTCTATTGAATTTACTAACTGTCAATACAGTAAAGGATTCTGTGAGAAACGTTCTGAGAGAAGTGTGTAGGATCGTAAATATTATGTTGTTTGATGATTCGGGTGGTCTTGGATGATGGAAATACATGTTAGCCATTTAGAGAGAGAAAGATAAGAGATGGGTGTTCTTGTTAGAGAGTTGCTTACCAAAATGAAAGGTTAGATTAATGAGAAGCACCACCCCTTCCAAGGATGGAAGGGGTATTTATCTACTGAGACTACGACCTCCTCGGCATGTGGATCGGTATCTGATGGGTAAAGACCCGTCCTTCCTCCACGGTGTTACACTAAACTAATCTACGCTACTAATTAACTAGTTAACTACTAAACAACGTAAATAACTACAAGTCTACGAGCTAACATGTGCTAGACCATAATTGGGGTGACCGACACTTTAACATGGAATTTCCAATTCCTAACAATCTCCCCCTAAGGGAGGTCTCCCCATGAAATACATTTTGCATCCTAGCATTCTTTCTTTGTCTTTAGTTCTCGAGCTCGTAGACTTCAATTCTTCAAGTTCCGCAATCTTTGTGCTTTAGTAGCGATTCTTTAAAGTCCGCATTGATTTGTGATGACGTATAGTCCGCATTCGGGTCATGAACCCGACCAATGAACGCTACTAACAATCGAGCCCAGTATGAATGGGCTACCTGGTAACCGTTTGGGCTCACGAAGGCCCAAACCCGAAGTTATTTATGGTTTTGGATATCGGATATCTCTTATTTATGAGATATGTATTGATTGACCGACTTAGGCGGGATACGCCGAAGGTTGGGGAACACGAAACCAACAAGGATTTCGTGTATATATAAAGGGCATCTCGGCCCTCATGAAAGGTATGATCTAAAACCCTAACTCTCCACTAAGACCCTAAAAATCGATTACTTACTCTCACGCCGGAGGATAATCGTGGGAGACAATCCCACGATAAGCCTATGATGTTTTGTTTACTTAGTCGCGGTCTCAAGCATCAAGGTCTAATTGATCACGAGAACCGGGTCCAAATAAGGCAGCCCAACTTTTGTATCAACAAGTGGCGCCATCAGTGGGACCAATCACTAAGAACTAGAATGACAAAGCACGGAAACCTAAGTCGTGATCGCATAGTGACCTACAAGGGAAGAAGCCGCCAGCGGATCGGCCTCTAAGCGAGGCTTACGGAACAACAGTGCAACCGAAACCAAGGTCGGGGCCGGATCCGGTCTTCACGGCAGTGGAACCACGCACGTGGTTAACCCATGCCACCACAACAACCACCGGCGCATAAGATCCACTGCGCACCTTTTACCACTCCCTCCAATCGGTGCGAAACGGGCCTCACAACCCCGCCAGACGCACCGGCCAAAACAAGGGTCGATGGTGGAAGCAGACACCCTCGCTCTAGAAGAGTCATGCACGATTAGCGCCAAGTGACTTCGTGTCTCAAAACTACGAAACCTTGGCGCCTCATGCAAGAGGAAGCGAAAAAGAGGTCGAGTCGGAGTCGCAAGCGGACTCAACTTTGACCTAGAGTATGAGACATCCCCACCGTCATCGGAGGAGAGGCGCGGAAGGATAGCCATGGCCCCAGTGTTTACTAGGATCGGAAGGAGAGTTGAGAATGATGAAGCGGTGACTGCGATGATCGGAAGAACACAAAATACGGATGGCATACCAATGTCCACGCTAGGCTTGGTAGCCGCAGGTCCATGACAGACTTGACGACGGCACTCCCAAGTGAAAGCTCTTCAAGCTCGGATTCTAGGGCAGTCGCGCAAGCGCCAAAAGAGGAAGCTCGTCCTCGGTGACTCCTCGGACAACGAGGACGAGAGAAGCAGACATTGGAAGTCCGAGAAGATATCGCGACCGGGAGGAGGAAGATATGTCTCTTCCTGGCGCCGCCAAAAGGTGGATGCGTTTACTCGGCGCGTCGATTCTTCGAAGATAAGATAAAGGCGCATGCCGCCAATGTGAAAACCTATGATGGAGCAGCGATCAGGACGATCACCTAAAAATTTTCGAGTCACCGCTACCATCGAGAATTGGCCACAACACGTGGGTGCCACATGTTCAATTCACATTAGTGAAATCGCGAACTGGTTGATGGCTCCCAGCAGAAGCATTGGTGGATTTGAAGAATTGCGGGCGTTTACTGAACTTTACTCAAAGGAAGAAATGCGCCAAAACCACCGTCGAACTTGCCGTGGTAAAACAGCCAGGGGAATCTACAAGCGCTTATGTGGAATTCTACAAAGATGAGTGCATACATGTCAAGGCATGCCTCGAAATACTAAAGATCTCGGGGTTCATGAGCGGGATCAATAACCCGAACTCATCAAAGGTTGAACGACAAGGTCCCCAAACCTTTAATGAACTTATAAACGCACGATGTCCTTTATCGAGGAGAAGCCGCTTGGCAGATAGCAAGAAAGGCTACTCGAACTATAGGTCACAAGAAACGACCTAGAGACAATCCATTGACGGAGTAGCAACCGCAACAAGAACTACCGCGGCCGAGAGAGCGGACGGGATAATGACAAATATACCTCGCTAACCAAGAATCTAAAGGAGATATTCGTGACGGAAGGCGCGAACTTCCCGAGACCCCCACCAATGCGCACCCCAGAAGAGCGGCACGTGGGGAACGGATACTGCGACTTTCATGGACAGAAGGGCCACACCACCAATGAGTGTGTCCAATTGCGCCAACTAATTGATAAGCTAGTAAAAGAAGGCAGATTGGACCATCAAACATCAAGGAAGGGAAAGATAAGCAAAAGACTGGGAACAAGAAAGAAGCACCCAAAGATAAGGCTGATACCATATACATGATACAATCATGGCAGCGAATGACTAGACAGAAGATCAGCCAAAAGTTTTCCTGTGGAAGCGAAATTTCTTTCCCCGCCTTGGCTGCGAACAACGCAGTGGTAGAACCCCTCACCATTGAAATTAATGCAGGGGGTCACGATATCCACCGCATGTATGTTGATGGAGGAGCATCCGCAGATATAATGTATGAACATTGTTTCAAGCGATTGCGACACGAGATCTGGTCGATTAAGCCCGCCATGACGTCGTTGATTGGTTTCTGAGAGAAAGATATGGCCCATGGGGCAAATCGCCTAATAGTCAACGTTGGTAATAAGGAACACTCCACGACGGCTGGATAAACTTTATGGTGATCGGATCCCGCCGTCATACAATGGCATTATTGGAAGGCGTGGATATCAACCATACGCTGGTACCATCTACAACACATGGGATGCTCAAGTTCCGATGGAGGGGCATTGTTACTCTACAATACCACCGTACCACCCGGAGAATGTAACACGATTACACTGTGAGATGGTACATCCCGAGCGGTAAGCAACTAACGTATCAAACCCGAGGGTCGCAATTCATCCCGATTACCCATAGCAAGAAGTATCGATCGGGATCGTTTGTACGATAGAGGCGAGGCCGTGTCACGCGCTCTTGCAAAGAATCGGATATCTTTGCATGGGAACCAAAGCACATGATGGTGTACCACGCTCGATTCTGAGAACACAAGTTGCGGATTCGACAAGGATACTCCCAAGATGACGTAAGAAGCGGCGCCAGCTCCGAGCCGCAAAAGCAATGGAAGAAATACACAAACTTGCGAATCACGGTATCATGCGAAAGTCTATTACCATGGCGGCTTTCCAACCCAATGATGGTCAAGAAGAAGCGATGGTAGTTGGCGGATGTGCGTGGACTTCACGGATCTCAACAAAGCATGTCTACAAGATTGCTACCCACTACCGGAGATACCTTTGGAAGGTAGAATCTTTGTGCGGATACCAGCTTAAATGTTTCTTAGACGCATACAAAGGGTACCACCATATCCGGATGGCTAAAGAAGATGAGGAAAAACGGCCTTCCATACAAGCCAAGGCGTCTATTGTTATACTAAGATGCCCTTTGGCTTGAAGAGCATCGCCACCTACCGGTGATTGGTAGATAACGATTTGAAAAAAAGGTGGGCAACACCTGGAGGTTTATGTTGACGACCTTGTCATAAAAGCCATACGGAGGACAATTGGTGCGCGACATTGAGGAAACATTTAAGACACTACAAAAATCAACATGAAGCTAAATCCTAAGAAATGCGCTTTTGGCGCTCTGAAAACATGTTCCTCGGATATTTGATAGAGCCCGATGGCATTAAACCGTTTCTAGAAAAACGAATCACATCCAACTTCCTTCACTCATGACGTTGAAAGAAGTCCGGTCCTAAATGGAAGCGGCGGTTTGAATAGGTTCTTGTCCAAATCAGAAGATAAGTCACTCCCTCTCTTCAAAACGCTCAAGAAGTGTATAGAAAAGGGAGACTTTCGCTGGACCACGGAGGCAGAAGAAGCTTTCATACAGCTTAAACAACACATAGCAGCGCTCCCCATGCTAGTCACGCCCCTCCGGGAAGAATTAATTATGTAATTATATGCGACTCATGGAGCGGTCGGTGATGCTCTTGACGGACGAGAATTCAAGTACAAACACGGTATATTTTGTGAGCAAAGCACTCAAGAAAACGGAGGTTAACTACGGCGAATGGAGAACACGGTCTTGGCATTAGTATTCGTGACAAGCGGTATCAGGCAGTACTTCCAGCGCACCCAATAGCGGTGATCACGGACCAACCTATCAAGCAAATCATCTCCAAACCCGGCGCATCGGGGCGACTACAGTAGAGTGTGTTGCTAGGTGAGCATAACATCTCTCTAGACCCGCGTCTGCGGTTAAAGGCGATACTAGCGAGACTTCATCATCGAGAAACCGGACATCGATGATGCACCTTCACAAGCAAGGTGGAACTACAAGAACCATGGATCCTATTCACGGATGGATCTTCATGCGGCGGACGAGTCGGTGCAGCCTTATCCTCGCGAGTCCGAAGGAATGGAATTCACTTACGCGCTGCGTTTGAATTCACATCCACAAACAACAAAGCGAGTATGAAGCCACGATTGTTGGACTACGCATTCTTCGACTCGAATGGGTATCGCAACCTAGAAGCAAATGTGGATTCCCATTTAGTAGCCAACCATGTGTTGGGCGGTATGTGGCTAAAGGAAAACATGGTTCAATACTCGACAAGACCAAGTCACTAATCCGTGGCTTTGACAGGTTTACCATCAAACAAGTTCCTAGAGGGAAAAGCGAAAGGCGGATGCACCGAGCAAGATTGCATCCACAAGCTTTGCGTACTGTCAAAACAAGTATTGGTGGAAACTCTAAAGAGCAAGTCCATCTGGAGATGGAGATATCCACGGTGATAGAGGAGCAAGGTCCTACATGGATGACTCCAATCGTCGAGTTTATAACAAGCGTATCGCCCGAGAGCGAAGGGCGCCAGGCAAATGCGGCGCACATCACGGAGGTTTGAACTTCGGGATGGTATATTATATCTGGCTCCTTTCTACAACCATGGCTTCGATGTGTCGGACCCTTCAAGCGATTACGTACTCGAGAGATCCACGCGGTTCATGTAGTATGCACTCGGGACCACGATGCATTGTAGCATGCGCTTCTGGTCGAGGATACTACTAGCCTACGATGCACCGTGACGCGGGACTTAATAAAACGCAAGTGGCGGCCGCAAGTTCACGATCTATCCCACGCCAACCACAGCAGAGCTAACACCTTTTACGTCGCCATGGCCATTCTATAAATAGGGTATCGACATTGCGGGCCCTTCCCTATTGCAAATAGGGATTAAAAATCCTTATAGTGGCTATAGACTATTTCACTAAATGGATTGAGGCAAAGGCGGTCACGACAATCAAAGGTAATCGAGGTAAAACGATTTGTTTGGGGAATATCGTATGCCGTTTGGATTACTGGGAAATCATCTCGGACAATGGAAAACAATTACGTGACAACCCTTTCAAGGAATGGTGCGGCGAATATTACGACAAGACTGCGTCGATTAAACACCCACAAACCAATGGTTTAGTCGAGCGTGCAAACCGTAGTCTAGGTGAAGGAATTAAAGCACGCTTAGACAAACACAAAGGGAGGTGGGTGGAGGAATTATCGCATGTTTTGTGGGCGCACCGCACGACAATCAAAGTTAGCACGGGGGACACTCCCTTTTCTCTTGTCTATGGGACAGAAGCCGTCATACCAGCCGAAATTGGGATGCCAACTATTCGTACTACCGAAGTTAATGTCACAACCAATGACGATGAACGACGTATTAACTTGGACCTGTAAGAAGAAAGGCGCGATCGCGCAGCTATATGTGAGGCGAGAGCTAAGTCAAAAATGAAGGGATACTACGATGCTAAAGTTCGAAGCGTCTCATTCGAGACCAGCGACTTTGTATATCGCGCCAATGATGCGAGCCATGCGAAGATACGGAAAACTTGGACCGAAGTGGGAAGGACCTTATAAGGTCATTGAAGCATTAGGAAAGGCACGCATAAGTCGCGTGACATGGATGGTCATGAGCTACCACGCATGGAACATTTGCAATCTCAGCGATGTTATCTCTAGGAACGCTACGACCAACAAGATGCGGACACCCAAGCACTTTAGTAAAATGCTCAATAAATATCCGTGTATTTACATTACTGCTTACTTAGGCAAATGTCTTTTTTTTTACAAAACTTGCAAGTATTAATAAAGCGTCGCGGTTTCTAGCTAACTCATGACACATTTCAATTTGTTATTTAAATATTATTTATGTCTCAACATCGTTGTTATATTATCTTTTGCCTACATGGCGTGCATGCACTTAATAAACCCACGATGGTAAAAGGATAAGTAAACCTTCTAAATAACTCGTTGAGTAAGAGGGTTGCAAACCCATCAACATTGGATCATGCATCCTTGTTAAACACCTTATTTTCAAGATGTTGGAATAAGTTTAATGTGCATTCCACGATGGATGCGCAACAATGCATACTGTGCGAGTTTAACAAACTAGGAATCAAGACTCTTGACTCCTTAATATGATATTTACAGTACGCTGCATATCACACCATACACGATTATGATACAAGTACTTAGAAATTATGTTTCAAGTATGTTAGATCATGACTTTCATACATGATTATGGACTTCATATACTATTTGCGCTTATGTAACTGTTTGATTCTTAGACAACAAGGACGTTTTTTTATGCAAAGACAGATAACTAAGTATAAACGTTATAACCGCAACCACATATGGATCAATACACCTTCAACAAAAGGGGAATTTTATTATGAACCACGAGTTCTTACAAAAGGATATTTACAAAAGAAGTTATGGCCTATATACTATTACAATGCCTAAGATGTGAGCTCTCAACGCGGTTTGCAGCGTCCCCAGCCTCCTTTAGTTTCTTCAATAGATCAGAATCCTGGCGCGATACCGTTGCCACACTCGCGGTACCCGTCGGATCTCGGGAGATGCGCTCGCCAAGACCACAAAGAATGGCCTTTCCTTCCGCCCTTCTTCTTGGCTAGCCTCATAGCATGGGCTTCTAAGTTCTTTCAAAGGATTTCCTTCTCAGCCTTGAAGGGTTGAGAATATCGCGTGGGCGAGCAAAGATAGGCACTTGCGGTGTGAATCGTCGGGCTTCAAAAAGTAGTCGCCGCCCTACATCATCGCGGACGGTGGCGGGCCAAGGTTAACCCTCCATAATCACACTCGATGGGATAATCACGGTCGCGCTCAATCGCTAATCGCGAAGCTCAACGACTTCATCTTTCCCATCGCAGCGACCAGATCATCATATGCATGCTCGTTATACCCGGGCACTTGTGCGGCAGACACTTTCAAAAGGCCACCCTCATGAAGCTCTTCTATGGCCTCCGCCTTGCCACGCGCCAACGCGCACTGCACAACACTCCCGAAGGTGTCTGTTACCTCTCGAGACTCCAAAGTGTTGAGGGCAGCAAGGCGCAAACCATGGTTGATGAGCCACCTGCGCTCAGCAATTATGGAAACAAGCTGCGGATACAGCTCTTCATCATATTCAATGCTGAGCTTGCGAAGCTTCATCTCCTGCTTCTCCAGCAAGCCCCCCACAGTTGTACGAAACTCCTCCAACCGAGAGAAGTGCTCGTTCTTCCCACTCTCCAAATACTTAAGGGCCCAGAAGCACGTAGCCTTATAATCCTCTAATGCGGCGCGCTCCTGGCTCACTTGGGTAAGCAACTGGATCTTTTCTTCAGCAAGTTTTTGGGCATACGAGCTCACCGCCTCTGCTTCTGCCTGAGCATTGGCCAACTGCGCCTCCAGCAGCGCAATTTCCTTATCCTTCTTCGCGCTCTGGCCATTTTCCCCAGAATACCTTGACTTTAATCTGCAAGAACTGTGTAGCTCAGAAAGTGCAGCACAACACCAGCTCCTCAACAAGATGATCCATTGGCACATCCCCAGATGCCAATGGCTCGGCACTTTGGTTCTTTGGCTCAGAAGAGTCAGCACGAAGGGGACTAGCCTCGGGTGGCGTCTCCCCAGAGCGCTTAACAGTAACCCCAACGGTTTCAACACTGCACGCAAAAGAAGAGAATTAGTGATTATTTAAACATGGAATTTGATAAGCGATTCGGCGATACATCGTTTGGGGAGAAGTCCCAGTTACACGGGGGGCGATACATCGTTTGATGACGACTCCACATCAAGAATGACAGGATGTTTTTTCCTTGATAAGCTTGCGCCATCACCACCATGCGCTCTCTTGCACTTTATTCCTTGGCCTGCCTCCTCCGGTTCTGCCATAAGGACCTCTATGCTCTCCGCTACGTCTGTGCGCGAAAGCTTCTTGGGGGAATGTACCACAGGGGCTGGCGGCACTGCGGAGGGGTCGCCTCGGACAACGGGGAACCACCCCGATTCTCCAGATTCATCTCCATGGTGCGCCTGCAGTAGCATCCAAAATGGGACTTCCTTCTCTCGGAGCGCACCCCACGGTGACTGGCGGGGTTTGGCCAAATGAACAACGCTGAACAAATCCATCTCTGCGCAACAAGAAACAAACAACAATATGAGTTATATAAAATAAAAAGGCGAAAAGAAATGCTTACACTAATAAAGAAAAGGAGGAGGAAGGACGAGCACCCACCCTGGTCATTCTCGTCTAGGAAGGTTGGCACCTCGTCAGGACTATCGAAATAGTTGCGGCTGATGCCCATGTGCACCAAAAATTTCTCTAGATAGGAATTGATGGGAATACGATTGGCGTTTATCGTTTCCACGTCATCAGTATTTATGCGTTCGAGTGGGCGCTCATCCTTGATGAGAGAACTCGGGTATAGAAGCCGAAGCCCTAGGGAACAACGCTTCATCAACCCGGAAAATTTCTCTCTCCGCTTCCTAAGCGTCTAATTTCTCAATATAACACTGCAGCCCGCCACTACTTAGCAAAGAAACCCACCGTTTGACCACGTCGTGTGGTAAAACGCACGAAAGAGATAGATGGTGGGGTTAATCGCCAACAAACGGCAATTAACCTCAAAGTTTGTTATCTTTGCGCGCCTATACAAAGTGCAGTTGGGATATGTGTAGTAATTTAGAACGTCGACAAGAATAAGGAGATAGTACACGCTGATTTGCAAATTCAAAAACGTGTGTATACCTCACTTTCCTTCTGGGAAATTCGCTATCGATGCTGCTGCAACGGAACTACGGATGCAGCAAGAAGCGGATATAATAGTCCTAAGTGAACTCACGAAGTTCATCCTCGGTTATATTGGATGAGAAATCAGTTAATCCAAAACCATATTGGGACTTTTTAATGCGCACGCGCTGTTACCTTTAAACGTTTGTGGTTTTCTTGGTTGATATTTCGAGCTTTTCAATAATGGTGGAAATGTTTTTTACTGTGATAAACACAGTAAAAGGGGGCGGTAGTTTATATAGGGTTCCACATCCATGGGATGTTTGACACGTGGACCCCACTTTCTCCAAACGTGTGGATAGGAGTTGCTGACGTGGCACACTTTCCACTCACCTTCCCACGTTTTATGAGGGATGTATTTGACATAATTCGACTGGATTCACCGTATCTTCTTTAAGGCGGGAAACCTTTGAAGCTTCTCCGCTACGCCTTGAGGAATACATGGGCTACAGTTATTAGTCTAGCATCTGCGGGTTTCACCCCACGCATACTAGACTGGGGGGACATGATGACGTATAGTCCACATTCGGGTCATGAACCCGACCAATGAACGCTACTAGCAATCGAGCCCAGTACGAATGGGCTACCTAGCAACGGTTTGGGCTCACGAAGGCCCAAACTCGAAGTTATTTATGGTTTTGGATATCGGATATCTCTTATTTATGAGATATGTATTGATTCACCGACTTAGGCGGGATACGCCGAAGGTTTGGGAACACGAAACCAACAAGGATTTCGTGTATATATAAAGGGCATCTCGGCCCTCATGAAAGGTACGATCTAAAACCCTGACTCTCTACTAAAACCCTAAAACCGACACTTACTCTCGCGCGAGGATAATCGTGGAGACAATCCACGATAAGCCTAACGGTGTTTTCTTTTACTTAGTGCGCAGTCTCAAGCATCGAGGTCTAATTGATACGAACCGAGTCCAAATAAGGAATGCCCAACTTTTGTATCAAAATTTGTACTTTTAGTGGAGGCCTTTAATCGATCCACATCTTTGATGATCTTGAGCTTTCATTGAGATCATCGGCCGAGAAATCTCTAGATCACCCATTGTTATGTTGCCATCATGTGATGTTGTGACTTTTAGACCGACATGCTCACACTTTCGTGATCATGACATCTTTTCATCGAGTAGCGGAAGCTTTCTCGCTCATGATATTTGCGGCTGTGAGCGTAATCATAATATAAAAATATTAGAGCCACGCTCGTAGATATGCACAAGTCATGATATCTTCAATTAAGTGTGGATCTTTTGTAAGCATGCGACTTTGGATTGACTTCTCAATTACGATCGGTACCGCAACCGCCTAAATGTACCGCAAAACAATGATTAGAAATAAAGCACAAAGTGTCTTTGATCACTTTCGTTGAATTGAGGTACACGGCCCACGGTTCCCCGCTGATCGATTACAAAGCTTTGCTGTGATCGGTATGATTCGAAGAATCTCCTTGACGGGGTTTCGCAATGTTCTAGTCGTTCTCAAACCGAACGTCTCAAAGAAGACAACACGGAGTGAGTGAACCAAATAATTGAGATTGAGAGATTGATGAAAATGATTTGAAAACAATCGTGAATTGCTTGAAGAAAGAGTTTTGCAACGACGAAAGGTTTTATGAGAAAGATCAATTTTCAATCAAAAATACTCTTTGTATTTGAAAGAGAATACACATTCGATGTGCTAGAGAAAGAAGTTTGCACATCGAACGGTTTTCCAAAAGTATTTTTTCAATCGTAGATACTTTTGTGTTTGAAATATGAATACACATTCGATGTACTAGAGAAAAGAAGATTTGCACATCGAATGGTTTTTCCAAAAGTATTCGTCAATTCATTTCCTGGACCAAGGTTGATTCAAGAATGAATCGCCCCATCATTTCTATCCAGTTTACACAAGGTTGATCTTATGAGAAGATCTCACATGTCACCCACCAAGAGCTTGTTTGATGTTGGCTTTAGACAATTTCCATCTTCATCGTGAATACTTTTACATATCACTCAGATGTTCTGGCAATACCACAAGGATAATGCGTAGGACTCTTAATATATTCTTACTTTCCACATTGTGTGAAACAGCAAGTCTTCATTAATTTAGTGTCCTAATGAGATATTGTGGATGATATCTTGGCTCTAGACTCAATTGTGCACATTTAGATCCTATGCGGAGACTAGGAAAGGGTCTCCTTCTTCAATATCAACAATCTCTAAGAGAAAGTCGATAGATTATGTAGGTTCCCGTGAGAATGAAACAAGTCCTTTTAAGAGGAACTTGAGTAGCTTGGGAAGTTGTGCGGTCGTCATCGAGTCCATGACGCCTTGTCTTCAATACCGGTGTTACCTTAGTAACCACCAAGAGCATATGTATTGAACCCGGTTTACGCCTAAGGTTGAATTAATGGAGGCTATTTCTTTTCACCCTTTTCACATTCAATTCTTTTCATTCTTCAACCCCTTCAAGCTTACCGAGACTTCATAACTAGAACCTTGTTGGGTTTATTCCAGCTTCTAGCTCGCCTCGATCGACACTCTTCCCATTTCTCATTTATCTCATTTTTTCATCATACCTAAGGACTTCTACACTATCTAGTAGATTGTCCTGGGTAGATCCCTCCGCTCGGCGGATCGTGGGAAAGAATACCTAACCTAACCATCCTTATAACACCATGCATAAAGTAAATTGGTCGTTCTTTTGGTATTGTTCTTTCCTTCTTGAAACCAATTGACAAATCATTTGGAAAATCAATCAAGGTACTTGTGATATAAAATCAAAGCATTTTGTACTTTAATTGTTTTTGATCTTTTAGAAATGCTCCCCCTCAACATGTGCATATGATTTTGAAATTGTTTAGCACATGGAGGCAAGAGTTCTTTGAAATGATTTCTTGATCACAATTTCCTTAGAAAAAGCCATTTGAATTTCTTTGGTAAATTCTCCCCCTCAATATGTGCGTTGGATATTTGAAAGTCATTTTGCACATAGAGGCAAGAGGTTTTTTGAAGTACTTTTCACGATTGCCAAAAGAAACCATTCGTTCCCCCTCAATATGTGCATCGATATACGAAAGAGTTTGGCACATATTAGAGAGAACTTGCATTTTGAATCAAAACGATCATCTTATATCAAGTTTCATTATTAAATCACAAATTCTCCCCGATCAAAAATGTCAAACCCTTTGAGATTTTGGATCCCAAGTGATTTAATAAGGTTTAGAAAACATGGGAGAATATGTGCCTGGTTTAAATACTCATCTGGTTTTTGGTTAAATGCTCCTCCACAATCATGTGCATTATGTGTTTGAAATCGTTTGGCACATGAAGGAAGGAGTGCTTTTGAAACAATCACCCTTTTAAAACCGATTTGAGATTTAAATCACGATCTTTCCCCCGATCAAAAATTTCAAACCAATTGAGATTTTGGATCCCGATTGATTTAAATCATTTGGAAAATTTTGGGGAAAGACTTGGCTTGATTTAATTTTTTTGAAATTGACTGATGAGGACCAATTATAGACATTAAAGATTGTTAGTGTCAGGTATGATAGTTTTTAAGAGATCTTTAAGTAAAATAAAACAATTTCACAATCAAACAAGAACAGAAAAAAATTCATTTTGTAAGATCTTTGAGTTTTAAAGAAAATCATACCATGACATAACATTAAATCTTTAGATCACCACTTATTATTGTACAAACCGGACTTTTATGAAGAAATATCGTTTGAAAATATTTTATTTTAAATCACACTCCCCCTCAATCGATGACCGTAGTCGATGATTGAGTGACTTAAGTTTTGATAAAATAAAGTCCGGTGATTTTCAAAATTAAGTCCAATTTATTTTCAAAACCAATATTTTTCATTTTTCAACACAATATTATAAAAATTGTTTAAAAAAATGTTATCATCCACTACTTGTCCTATACAAAGATACGTTAGGTGATTAAGTTGCTTCTGTTATTGCTGTAAGGCTTGAAGAAAACCATCTGCTGAAGCAGTGAGACCTTTGAAGTTGCATCTATCGTGCCAACTATCCATAGAGAGATCTAATTAAGCTCCGTTTCTTCTTCCCAAGAAATAGTTACCCTTTCCATTCGGCATCCAATCATCTTCTTTTGTGGGATCCGGATCAGGAACAATCTTATAAACCATCTTATCTCGCATATGTTAGTGGACATACAAATGTATATATGGTGGTCGACAACACCCAAACAAAGAATCGACTAATAAAAGTCAATCCAACATATCAATCATATCATAAAATGTATGGGAATAATGTGCTTATCAAACTCTAATCATCTAATCCTAACAATCATATCCTAGGCACCTAGTCCTTCAACGTAGGTTAACATCATTTTTCAGTTAAGCATTTAGGATAATTAGATAAATCCGATAGATGATATAAATTTGAAAAACATTCTCCCCCTCAATCAATGACTCATTTTCTAAAAAGTTTAAAAGCGCTGAAGTCATTGATTGAGTTTTCAATTATTATGAAAACATGATTCTGATTGATTTTCAAGAAACTCATTTACCACCATTTTGTTAAAACAAATTTTTTTCTGAAGAATTTTAGAAGAAAAAATATTTGAGTAGGAACAGCAGTCCTTCGACATACTTTCCTCATTTTGTTTTTAGGATAAGTGCACGAAATATTTGAAAATTGGTTTAGCGTAGCACTTTCCTTTCTTGAAGAGCGGGTTGCTATCTGAAATAATAGCAAACCATGGTTAAGCGCGGGCCACAGTCTGAAGTAACTGCAAGCCATATTTAGAGACATGTTTTGGAAAAGAATATTTACACCTCCTGCTCGAACTTCATCTATGGTCCCGTGCCATTATTGAATGACATTTCTAAGACCTTAGATGTTATCGATACCAGAAGACATGTCTTTAGAAAACATATTTTTGGTATTTTTAAATTTTCTGATTTTTATGGGTTTTTTGAAATTTTCTATTTTTCTATTTTGTTTTTAATAAATATATACAGAGATAGAATAGATGATATAGTTTAAGAAACATGATGATACGAGTACCGAGATAAGGATATCGAGCAGCACGTCGTAGAAGATAGAATTCGTCATCTCTTAAACTTCCACCACCAAAGCTTCCAAGGCTCCAGAATAGAAGATAGAACATGAGCCTTTGAGAAAGAGAGACTTGGCAGCTTCCCCCAAACCGAAAATCCTTTAGCTGAGCAAATTCAAAGCTTTGTTTCAAGCTTCCCTTAGCCAGGTGTATGAAGAAGCACACCATTATCATTGATCTTGCTGCTCCTTTTAAGAATAATCACCGTGATTCTTCGTTCGAGGTTATATCATCCAAATGAACAACAACAACGTATCATCCCACATTTAAATAATCTTCTCAAGTTCCTTTTCCACCAAGTCTCAAGCAATCCATTCCAAAAGGTGTCAAGAGACCACTTTCCCAAGTAGATGAATTGATGCGATCATTCTCTTAGACTAGAGCTCACGAACCCGAATACAAATATACCAAGACGGAGAAACTTATACCATCAAGTAGCAGATTAAGTCCAATAGCCAAAGAATAACCCCGATGTATACTTTTCTCTCCCCAAGAATGTGTATGAAGCTCAAGAACCCGGCACCGAATGCCCAAAGAGAGAATGTTAGGAATTAGAAAATTCCATAGTGAAGTATCGGTCACCCCAAATATAATCTAGCATAAGTTAGCTCGTAGACATTACGTTATTTACTAGTTATTTAGTTAGTTATTTAGTTTAGTGCAACACCGTGGAGGAAGGACGAGTCTTTACCCACTGTATGCCTGATCCACAGTCCGAAGGAGGACGTTTATTATGTAACTATAAATACCCTCTACCTCCCAAGGTAGAGGGTTGGACCTTTCAATCTAATATTCTTTCTTTTGTTACTTTCTCTCTCTAGAAAGGCTCCCACACTACTTTCTCTCTCTAAATTACTTCATCTCATTCGAACCATACTTTGATTTGTTATGTGTTTATGAAATCCAATATCTTACAATTGGTATCAAGAGCCATGGTTTGATCACTCATCTTTCATGTTCTTGGATTTCTAGTGGTTTTCATAAGGTTTTTGGGTTTGAATGAGTTTAGAGTACTTTGCATCATTTGGATCATCTCTAGTGTTAAAGTTTGAATTTTGTTTGTACTTTTGTGTTTAGAATCATCATAAGTGTTTAGGTTTTGATTTGGAAGGCTTGAATCATCGTGGTTGGGTTGTTTTGGATTGAAAAGTGGTGTTTTTTAATATTTACTGGAAGCGAGTTGAGCCACGGTGTGATTTCTTGGAAGCGAGTTGGTTTGTTGCTTGAAGCGAGTTGTCTTTGAAGAGTTAAGAGCGAGTTGCCTTATGCGACTTGTCCGATTCAACGATCTAAAGCAAGTTGCCTAAGCCTAAGCGAGTTGCCTAAGCGAGTTGCCTGAGAGTTGCCTATGCGAGTTGTCGCTTGCTTATTGCGAGTTGCTTTGTTATTGAAGCGAGTTGGTATATGCGACTTAGCTATTTAGCGAGTTGACTTATTATGCGACTTGGGTTCTAAGCGAGTTGTTATTTAAGCGACTTGAGTTCTTGTGCGACTTGTCTATTAAGCGAGTTGTCGACTTAAGCGAGTTGTCGTTTAAGCGAGTTGCTTTGAAAGCGAGTTGACATGCTTATGCGAGTTGAGCCTCTTTTTGCGAGTTGTTGACTTGACTAGCGAGTTGTAAATTAAGCGAGTTGTCATTTACTTTGACGAGTTGTCATCTTATGCGAGTTGAGCGAGTTTGGTTGTCTTGGAAGCGAGTTGTCCCGGATGCGAGTTGATTGAAGCGGTTTGACCAAAAGTTGACTTTTACGTCAAAACTTCAAACGGCCATAACTTTTGAACCAGAATCCGTTTTCGTAAATACCGTCAAAACGACCGAACAGTCGAATATTGTGAGGTTTCACCACGATGTTGTGAAACTAATTTTTTCGAGGCCTAAATCCTCTCCGAAAGGAAGTTATTGAGCTTTTAAGTTTTAGACCTAAATTTCACCCTAAAACGTGCATTAACAAAACCAATTCACAACCAAATAACACTTCACTAATCCTTCAAACAATCATCACTCCTAACACATAATCCTCTATCATTGTGTGGGTCCATCAGTTATCTTAACACGCTCTATTGGTCATTATATCACGGTTTCTTCTTGATTTTGTAAAATCCCGAAAGAATCTATTTCTCGGTTTAAATCATAGACTTGTAAAATCCGTGCATACTACAACATCATGTCTTTCACTCTCTTGACCCGGTGATTTCGGAAGTACTTAAATTGTATGATGATGTGGACAACAATGATAATGTATGTTACATCGAACGGTTAAAGATGTTTGAATTAATCAATGAGGATGTGAGATCTTCATGTTCGAGTACAATGAGAATGAATTGCACCGCTAATGGTACGTAATGCCATGCAAAAGGAAAGTCGCATTATACCCTATCAACAACTTCACTCTCACCTCATGTTACTTCTACCCACAACAACGGAACGAACATGTATTGCCCTTTTCCGTCAAGATTTATCCACATTAACGGGAACATTACTATTGAACTTAGAACAATTGGAACAACAACTTGATAAAGAAAAGGTTCAAAAGGATAGTTCCAAAGGTCGCACTTCAAGTGATCCACAACCAATTTCACCATTCATCGTGGGGAATTTACATCGATTATGATCAAGACATGACTCGATGTGTCTTTCAAGAAACACACCGGAATGGAAATTAGCGTGTTTATAGAGACATTTATCCATCTCATGGATAATGTGGAGAAGTATATTGAGGAAGTTACTCGACGGATGAAAAGTGGATGAGTGTCCGTGCATTTGAGAGATAGTTGTGATAAGTTGGGTAATGTATCCGTTGAAGAATCGGTGTTGCATTGCATGCGTAATGTCGAGACAACAAATAATGATGAGTCGGGTAAAGCACCAAATGATGGATCGATTGACACCGAATACAGAGGCTCGAGATAGATAAGCTTGACACGCCAATGGTCCAAAGACTCTTGTTACACATGATGTGGATGCGATATATCGGACTGTAAATTGAGCGGTGTCATGTGATGAGGTACACTTAACTGCTCAACATAGTGCATCCGCTAATGTACCTAAACATACCGATCTTAATGCTTAACATGATTCGATAAATGTTCCTTGGTTGAGGCCGAGTCTAATAATTTCAAAACAAATGATATGGTTGATAAAAGGCTTTTGATGAACTTTCAAACAAATTCTCAAAACTTGAAAAACATTGCATTTCACTTGAAATTGCGATACGAGTAAAGAAGAAAGTTTTCAACTTAACAAACCATGTAAAAATCGAACTTCCCGAATTCCGTGAACTTTTGAAATTAACACTTTGAAAGCTCACTTCAAAACAAAGAGTCAACTATCAACAATTTGAAGAAACATATTTCGATATGCATGTGAAAAGTAATTTGGTTACAAGTAATTCGATGTTAATGCTATTGATGATATTCAAATGAGAAATGATGAATTAGCGGTTTGTGTGGCCAAATTACTAAAGGAAAATGAGTCTTTGAGAAAGCATCACATAGAACTAAGTGACTCACAAAGAAGCTAGAACTAAGTCAATGAACAAACAAACTCTTTGATAGCAAAATTGATGATCTCAAAGCTCAACTTCGTGAAAAGAGTTTCGCTATTGTTGCCCTAAAAATGAGCTTAGGAAAACAGTAGGGAAAAGTGTGAACACTAAGTTTACAAAACCATCAACCTTGGGAAACCGGTTTCTCATCCCATTAGAAACCGGTCCGTTGTTAGGCGACCCATCTGCGTTTATATCCGAAAGACCAAAATTTTCAAAACACGGTTTGCCTCCCAAGTTGATGAGAAACAAGTTTTGTCAAAACCACCACTTCACCTGAGTTACCTAAGAATAAGGCTTCTAGCTCCGTTAACCCTCAACATGTAGCCACTTCTACTCCCAGCACCTCTAGGATTAGTTCGAAAACAGTGTCAAAACCAAGCATTAAAACCCAGAATTCATATGATATGAATGACTTGTGGAAGAACTATTATCTAGAAAAAGCTAGAAAAAAGGCACAGATTCGAAAAGACGGAATTTTAGGTGCAAGACCTAGGGTGATGCATTCCACGAGATTTCAAGGCACTACTAGTAGTTATATGAAGAAGAATGCTAAGCATGTAGAAAATGAACCTAGAATTTCTGAGTCTTTTCCGAATAAGAAACATTTTCCTAATTCACATACTAAGGTACAATCCACTAAGGCTACTAACATGGCTAAGGTTCAACATGTTATGAAGCAAAACAAACCTAAAACTTCACCTAGATGGATCCCAACTGCTAAATCTTTGGAAACTAGGAATAAGGATAAGTCTTCCACTATGCATAAGAAGCCTAACAATCCTAGACCTTGCCATAAGTGGATTCCGTCTGTAAAATGTTTAAGGATGTTGGACTTAGGTGGATGCCTACCGAAAGTCTTTTTCGATGACAAAATCAAGGTTGACCGTGAAACCCCAAAGGGTTTGGATACTAATGTCACTAACCAATATATATGCAATCAAGCTTGTAATGTTAGTGCGGTAGTCCTTACTCGATTCAGAGATACTTCGATTCTTCAATACATGGACTGGTTTAAAGTATGGATAACACAAGGATTGATATCTCATAACTCACGGGTTCAAGTAACTCAATCTTGATATTCTTTCGGCTATGACGTCTGCTCACATCGCCTCAGCCTCGTACTTCAACATTATGGCGTTGCAGATAACACTTCAGCCCCCTCATTCTCAAAGAAAAGAAAAGTGTACGCTTCAGTGCGCTTTATCTTCAAAAGAAGAGAAATCTTCATGTTTATGACCATTCTCATCGACATTCTTCATCAACATGCTTCATGCTTTTTCCATGCGCTTCAGTCATCAAGTGAACCGGACTACTGATAATTACTCTTATTCCACTTGCTCAATATAATGAAGATGGCGACATCATGTGCTAATTTTGCGGGGGAGAAGTGTGAATAGAATACATTTGGATGATAATCACTTGTTTAATCAAGAATGGCATCTCCGTATGCAATTCTTGAGGGGGAGAAGAAGTGTGAATTTTTTGCATGGTTGATTGATATTTGAGAATATATGGTCAAACGGCTCCTAACTCATGTAAGAACCGAGCTTCTTCTTATAGGATCATCTTCACATGTAGTTTCTTCTAAGAGCCGTTGGTTGACATCTTCACACGGGCTGATATGATTAAATGACAAAGTGCTTCTAGTTGTTGGGCTGATTTCTTTGATGAACATCTTTCTGTTCTTGTTTGATTGGGAGGGATTTTAATTAAGGGGATTTGCTATTTACAAGTTAACGGAATGCCTTTGGTGTGAAGAAGATGTTAACTGTCTATTTCCCCATTCGGACAATCTTGAAGAAGGTCGAGTCTACAGTCTAATCTACATTTTCTGCTACATGTTAGAAGACTAAAGACGAATTGCATTTGATGATCTAAAGACTTCTTCTTAATCCGGGCTGAGAAGAACACTTGAAAATCTTCGTCAGTTTAGGGGAGAGCACTAATTGGGGGAGATTGAAAAGCCAAATTTAATCCCCAATTAGACTTGCTCATATTCTTTAGCAATGATTCATTGTTTGATTTTTGATGACTCTCCTCCAACGCCTAATGCTTCACTTACTAAGGATAACTGGGATTCATTGTTTGGGACTCATTGTTTTCAAAGATATGTTTGATGAGTACTTCCAACCTCCAACGAATGTTGATCATCCACTCAAGCTCATGCTCCGGTTCCTCTTGACTCAACCGGTTCACCATCTAAGAAGTACTTCTCGAAATTCTCAAGAAACCTTATCTTCGCCATTTCACAAGGCGTTGATAATGACTATCATGATAATAGTAGTTGCACTCTCGAATAATGATCCGCTTTTGGTATTCCTTTGCCAAATCTTCACGGATTATTGTTCCCGCTCCTCATCTTCACGGATGCCTCTCATTGTGCGCTATAAATCAACCACATGAACATTAAGGAAAATGACTACCTCATCCGCTAGAAGACATTTTTGGTAAATCTTCCGGATCGGTTTCTACATGTATACCTTAAGGAAGAATGCATTGATGTTGAGGAATCATTTGCTCCGGTTCATTCAAAGGGTCAATGTTCATCCGATTGTATGTTTATTCACGTGTTGGACATTTGACACAAGTTGATTACTCAAGTTACTCATTTATCACTTATTTGAGGTTGAAGTTGACATTCACAAAGGCGTGTTCTTATTTGATAACTTGCTCGGGCTTAAGAATTTGAGTTGAAGTCTTGGGTTATCTAGTTACCAAAGTCGAGGTGGATGGTTGAAGACCGTTAACTATCACTATTAGGAGTTACTTTGTTTTACTCGATGTCACACGATATGACGGTGTGGATAATCGCAAGAGGTGTTAATGTCTCATACTTTGCTTGAGTAGTGAGTACTTAGAAATTTGCTTGAAGCATAAATTCTCGACACCGTTCTTCCATTATTAAGTGCAAGCTTAAGATACAAATGTGGAATTTGACTTCGCTTCAAGTTTGGTATATCGGTATTCTTCATCGGTGGTCACTTCAAATTGTCTACATATGGGTTGATAAAGATAGTCGAGAGAGTTTCCATTGCGCTTGATTCTCACAGATTCATTTGGGCTATTTGAGTTCTTCTCACAAGATTTCGAGTTTTGGGTATATTATGTTTTGTTTGAATCTGAGGTATCAAAACCAAAGAAGGGGAAGGAGACATATATCTAAAAGCACAACGAGTACACATGATGAACTTAACACTTCTACCGATTGAAGTTATCCCGGAAAGACAATGGTCATAACCGTAGAGAAACTCGGTGTTTAACTCGTAGCCTTTGGTGTATTATTCCAACTAATTGGGGAAATGGTCTCGGAGACTTTTGGTATGTGTTACTTCATTCGCTTAGAAGAAATGTGAAAAGAATATTTGGTTCGTGAGATGATATTGCATATCGACATCTTCTATATGATTTATGATAAAGTGCTTCCGGTTAGTGCTTCATGTACACAATGTAATGATGATTCGATGAGATCGCAACGATCGGGAGATATATGTGTACATCGTGGTCGGACAACATATTCACGTGATCGAGCTTAATCGCTTATTCTAGAGTTGACATCCGTAGAGGAGATCGGTGATTCAACCGCTTAGTGTGATGTTGTTGTCTCTACTCCGTTGGGTACTTGTGTACATTATGGGTGATTGGTTATATGGAAGATAACCGGAATGCATTTAGTAAAATGAAGATGTTGATGTATTGTTCCCCGAATAAGACAACCGGTCAATCTCAAGAGTAATGTGTACATCGGGACGCACAACAGTTCATGTGATCGGTCTTCATCGCTTATTCGGATTTGATAACCACTAAGACGATCAATGTTTCAACTTGTTACTTTGGTGTTCTCATGTTCTTGAGGTGCCGAGCTTCATTCAATGAGACCGTTTTGTCCATTTCTACTTCTTGGAGAAATGGTCTTTGTTCTTAGTTTGTCGGTTTGGGGAAGCTACCAAAGTCTCACTTTCGAAGGCTCAAGTTCGACGACGATTCAAGAGCCTCAAAAGCTTTGGTGGTGAAAGTTTAAGAGATGATGACTTCTATCTTCTACAAAGTGCTAAACGATTTCCTTATCTCGGTACTCGTATCATCATCTTCTTAAACTATTTCTCTATCTTTGTAAATATTTATCAAAAACAAAATACAAAATATAAAACCAACAAAAGAAAATAGAAAATATAAAATCAACAAAACCCATAAAAATCGAAAATTTTGAAAAGACCAAAATATTGTTTTCTCAAGACATGTCTTCGGTATCGATAACATCTACGGTCTTAGAAATGTCATTCAATAATGGCACGGACTTTAGATGAAGTTCGAGCAAGGTGTAAATATTTTTTCTAATCATGTCTCAAAAAAAAAAAAAAAAAAAAAAAAAAAAAAAAAGCTTGCGCTTATTTCATCGATCAAAACCCGTGCTTAAAACTATGGCTTGCTATTATTTCAGATAGCAACCCGCTCTTCAAGAAAGGAAAGTGTTGCGCTAAACAATTTTTCAAATATTTCGTGCACTTATCCTAAAACAAAACAAGGAAAGCATGTCGTCAAAAAGACTGTTGTTCCTACACAAATGTTTTTCCGTCTAAAATTCTTCAGAAAAATATTTGTTGTTTTCAAAAATGGTGGAAAATGAGTTGCTTTAAAACAATCGATTCAAAGTTTTTATAAAATTGAAAACTCAATCAATGACTTCAGCTTTTAAACTTTTCAGAAAATGAGTCATTGATTGAGGGGAGAATGTTTTCAAATCTATATCATCTAACGGACTTTCTTAATTATCCTAATATGCTTAATTAAAAATGATGTTAACCTATGTTGAAGGACTAGGTGCCTAGGATATGATTGTTAGGATTAGATGATTAGAGTTTGATAAACACATTATTCCCATACCTTTATATGATCCGATTGATATGTTGGATTGACTTTTATTAGTCGATTGTTGTTTGGTGATGTCGACCACCATATATCTATATGTGTGTTCACTAACGATGCGTATATTGGTATATAAGAATGTTCCCGATCCGGATCCCACAATTGAAGATGATTGGATGCCGAAGGAAAGGGTAACTATATCTTGGGTTGACAAATGAAGAAACGGAGCTTAATTGGACTTCTATGGAGAGTTGGCATAAATGCAACGTAAGAGGTCTCATTGCATCGCAGATGGTTTTCTTCAAGTGAATGAAGAAACGGAGCTTAATTTGACCTCGGTGGCATTAAAATGCAACGTAAAAGTCTCACCGCATCTGCAGACGGTTTTTCTTCCAAACCCTACAAAGAACAACAACAAAAGCTTCTCAACCACCTAACGTATCTTTGTGCAGGATACCATTTTGAAACCATTTTTAAACAATTTGAAATAAATTGTTTTGAAAATGGAAAATATTGGTTTTGAAAATATATTGGACTTAATTTTGAAAATCACCGGACTTCATTTTATCAAAACCTAAGTCACTTAATTATCGACTTCGGTCATCGATTGAGGGGGAGAGTGATTTAAAATAAAATATTTTCAAACGATATTTCTTCATAAAAGTTCCGGTTTGTACGTTAAAATGTGGTGATCTAAAGATTTAATGTTATGTCATGGTATGATTTTCTTTAAAACTCAAAGATCTGTCAAAATGAAATTTTTTCTGTTCTTGTTTGATTGTGAAATTGTTTTATTTTACTTAAAGATCTCTTAAAACTATCATACCTGACACTAACAATCTTTAATGTCTTAATTTGATCCTTATCAGTCATTTTTCAAAATTAAATTTTGCCACGTCTTTCCCCAAAATTTTCTAAATGATTTAAATCAATTGGGATCACAAATCTCAAATGGTTTGAAATTTTGATCGGGGGAGAGATCGTGATTTAAATCTCAAATCTGTTTTAAATGGAATTGGTTTTAGTCCTTCAAAGGCACTCCGCCTCCATGTGCCAAACGATTTCAATATACATAATGCACATGTTGAGGAGGAGCATTTATCCAAAACAAGATGAGTATTTAAACAAGGCCACATTTTCTCCCATGTTTTCTAAACCTTATTAAATCACTTGGGATCCAAAATCTCAAAGGGTTTGATATTTTTGATCGGGGAGAATTTGTGATTTAATAATGAAATTTGATAAAAGGTGATCGTTTTGATTCAATTGTGCAGTCGCTCTCTCATATGTGCTAAACGCTTTCAATCTTGAAGCACATATTGAGGGGAGCATTTCAAATGAAAATAAACTATCGAGGTACAAAAGCTTTTATGTTTTAACATAAAGTACCTTGATTGAGTTTTAAATGGTTTCTTAATGGCTTTTGTGATCGTGGATGTGCTTCAAAAGAACTCTTTCCTCTATGTGATAAAATGATTTCAAATATCCTATGCACATATTGAGGGGAGAATTTTACCAAAGAAAATCAAATGGCTTTTTCAATGGAAATTGTGATCAAGAAAAAGATTTCAAAGAACTCTTGCCTCCATGTGCTAAACAATTTCAAAATCATATGCACATGTTGAGGGGAGCATTTCTAAATGATCAAAACAATTAAGGTACAAAATGCTTTGATCTTATATCACAAGTACCTTGATTGATTTTTCCAAATGATTTTTCAATTGGTTTCAAGAAAGAAAGAACAATACCAAAAGACCGACCAATTTACTTTATGCATGGAGTTATAAGGATGGTTAGGTTAGGTATTCGTTCCCACGATCCCGCCAGAGTCGAGAGGATCTACCGAGGACAATCCACTAGATAGTGTAGAGTCCTTAGGTATGATGAAAAAGGAGAAAAGTGAGAATATGGGAAGAGTGCGGATCGAGATAGAGCTAGTAATGAATAAACCCAACAAGGTTCTAGTAATGAAGTCTCGGTAAGCAATCAAGGGTTGAAGAATGAAAAGAATTGAATGTGAAAAGGGTGAAAAGAAATAGCCTCCAATAATTCAACCTTAGGGCGTAAACCGGGTTCAATACATATGCTACTTGTGTTTACTAAGGTAACACTCAGATTGAAGACAAGACGTCATGGACCCAAAGGACGACCGCACTAAACTTCCCAAGCTACTCAAGTTCCTCTTAAAAGGGCTTGTTTCATTCTCACGGGAACCGACATAATCTATCGACTTTCTCTTAGAGATTGTTGATATTGAAGAAGGAGACCTCTCCCTAGTCTCCCAGATAGGAACCAAATGTGCACAATTGAGTCTAGAGCCAAGAGATCATCCACAATATCTCATTAGGACACTAAATTAATGAAGACTTGTTGTTTCACACAATGTGGAAAGTAAGAATATATTAAGAGTCCTACGATTATCCTTGTGGTATTGCCGTAACATCCGAGTGATATGTAAAAATATTCACGATGAAGATGGAAATCCTTCTAGAGCCAACATCAAACAAGCTCTTGGTGGGTGACATGTGAGATCTTTTCTAAAGATCAAGCTTGTGACAACCGGATAGAAACGATGGGAGATTCACTCTTGAATCAACCTTGGTCCAGAATGGAATTGACGAATACTTTTGGAAAACCGCTCGATGTGCAAACCTTCTTTTCTCTAGCACGTCGAATGTGTATTCATATTTCAAACTCAAAAGTATCTCCGATTGAAAAATACTTTTGGAAAACCGCTCGATGTGCGAATCTCTTCTTTTCTCTAGCACATCGAATGTGTACTCTTTTCAAATACAAAAGTATTTTGATTGAAAATTGATCTTTCTCATAAAACCTTCGTCAGATTGCAAAACTCTTTCTTCAAGCAATACGCGATTGTTTTCAAATCATTTTTCATCAATCGGTGAATCTCAATTTGTTGGTTCACTCACTCCGTGTTGTCTTCTTTGAGACGTTCCGGTTTGAGAACGGCTAGAACAATGCGAAACCCCGTCAAGGAGATTCTTAGAATCCTACCGATCACAGCAAGATTTGTATCGATCAACGGGAACCGTGGGCCGTGTACCTCAATTCAACGAAGTGATCAAAGACACTTTCGTGTGTTTTATTGCTAATCGTTGTTTGCGGTACATTTGGACGGTTGCGGTGATCGTAATTGAGAAGTCAATCCAAAGCCGCATGCTCACAAAGATCCACACTTAATTGAAGAAATCATGACTTGTGCATATCTACGTAACCCGGCTCGATATTTTTATACTATGCTTCGCTTCTGTCTGCGCAAATATCATGAACCAAGAAAGCTTCCGCTACTCGATGAAAAGATGTCATGATCCAAAAGTGTGAGCATGTCGGTCCAAAAGTCACAACTTCACATGATGGCAACACAATAAAGGGTGATCCAGATTTATTGTGGTCGATGATCTCAATTAAAGCTCAAGATCATCAAAGATGTGGATCGATATAAAGGCCTCCACTTAAAGTACAAAGTTATCGGACTTTAAAGAATCATCGCTAAAGCACAAAGATGCGGATGTTGAAGAATTAATGTCTACGAGCTCAAGACTAAAGATTAAATAGAATGCTAGGATTCAAATGTAAAACATGGGGTGACCTCCTTAGGGAGATTGTTAGGAATTAGAAAATTCCATAGTGAAGTATCGGTCACCCCAAATATAATCTAGCATAAGTTAGCTCGTAGACATTACGTTATTTACTAGTTATTTAGTTAGTTATTTAGTTTAGTGCAACACCGTGGAGGAAGGACGGGTCTTTACCCACTGTCTTTACCCACCGTATGCCTCGATCCACAATCGAAGGAGGACGTTTATTATGTAACTATAAATACCCTCTACCTCCCAAGGTAGAGGGTTGGACCTTTCAATCTAATATTCTTTCTTTTGTTACTTTCTCTCTAGAAAGGCTCCCACACTACTTTCTCTCTAAATTACTTCATCTCATTCGAACCATACTTTGATTTGTTATGTGTTTATGAAATCCAATATCTTTTACTTCTAGTCATAAGCAAACATCTCAAAAGAGCATGAGTGACACTGAAGATTCTTGAACAATTTTACTTAGACTGTGAAGTATCATTGACATTATGTGACGTCGAATATCTCATGGGAATTGCTGAAATTGAACCTCCATTGATTCAACGGTTAATAGTAATGACCACATATGGACATAACCCGATACGACAAACTTGAAAATGAAGTAAACATCCCAACTTTGTGACTTGCTGCTTGTTCTATATTCTTGATCAATCCACAACAACGTGTGACACTGAGTACAACAACTTCCTTAGGTGATAGTTATGCTCCAACAAGTTATCTTAAGACAAGCAACCAACCAACCAACGTCTCAACGATAAAGAAGTACACCTGTGAAACGTCACTTCAATTTCTCGTAAGCAATACCGTACAAAAAACCCCGTAGTCATTTTTCACTTTTTAGCTCAAGCCGTGAATTTGTATCCTTCGTGAAAATTTACCATACCAAAATACCACTCTATACACCAGTTTTACACCAATTACTATCAAAAAAATGTATCATGAATGATGAGATTCATAGATTTGATAATCATTTTCAGTGAATGGTAATATATGAACGTTTTAACATATCGGATCCAAAGCATAGAAGGTCAATCAGCCCAGTCCATTAGTTTAGTCGATCAACCCAAAATACGGTTAGAAGCCCAAATAACTAATCCAAGTCCAATATTAAAGGCCCTGTCCAGTCCACTCTAACATCACCACAAGGTATAACTTCAATATACTTACCCCACTTCATAACCCTAATTCAACGGGTATAAAAGGTCACTTATCTCACTCCTACCCTAATATTTCTCACAATCAAACCATAATCTTTCTCAACTTACTTCCGCCTCTCTCCTCACCGGTTTCTCACACCAAAAATATCAACTCTCATCTAATCCCATTATCTCAATCAAAACTGAACCAAGTAGAATCAAGTCGCTTTATCACCAATACAAACTAAATCGCACCTTTACCTTGTTATGTTAAATAAAGTGCGAATCAAGAACGCATCACTTGAGGCTTCAAGATCCTAAATCGGGTCTCGGGTAAGGTATTTGGTTTGTTGTTTGTTATGAGCGATTTGGTCTTGTGATGAATGATTTGGTCTATGAATCGAAACAAAGACATAAAATGACACTCTTGTCATATTTCTTTCTTTTATATTTCAAAAAATGAACACCTTAAAGATCAATGATGTAACATTTCTTTCGAATGCTTGACCTTAAAAGGTCTTGATTTTATCTTTGATAACCATGAAAGAAAAGAAACTGAGATATTGTTATGTTTTATGTTTTTAGTGTAAGATGTTTGATAAGGAGGAGATGGAGGATGGGATATGAGATTAAGATAGGATGTTTGTTTTTGTTTTGGATCGAATCGACTTTCGCCACAATTCCATTTGATTTAATTTCTTTTCTTTTTCTTGGACCGGTGATGGTATTTCATCGAGGTCGATGTTATTATTGGTATTTGGTATTTAGTCGAGTGCTCAAGAACCTGCTTCTCCTTCATCCTTTCTTGTCAAATAGCATAAGTAATATGTATCTTGAGTCAAAACTCTAAGAATATTTAACAAGTCGCTTCTTTATGTCACAAGTCGCTACGACAAGTCGCTACGACTTGTAAAGACAAGTCGCTATGATTATTTCAGTTACACAAGTCGCTTCACTGTAAATACATTGAATTTGGACACCTAAGACAACCCCCTTACATGAAAAACAGCAAGATTTGACCATTTTATTTTTTCCAGCGATGTTAACAACCATGTTTTCCGACCATCTTCATAGCAAACTCGGAAAAATTGCATAAAACCGCTTTAATGCCACGTTTGACCACAAGAAATATAACCATTTGACCACAAAGAATACACAGGTTTGGAACAAAAGTCATGAAAAGATGAATAAAAATACTGACTTGGACAAAATATTGAGACAAGACAGATATCTAAACATTGATAGATAATGACCTTTTGTTTGAAACCAATCTAAAAGGATACAAAACTTGTTAAAACTGTTTTACCACAATACAAAAAAAACATTTTCCGACCATCAAAAAGTACCAAAAACAGTTTTAACAAGTTACAAAAACCACAAAAAATCAACACGACACAATAACCATGGCTCTTGATACCATTTGTAGGATCGTAAATATTATGTTGTTTGATGATTCGGGTGGTCTTGGATGATGGAAATACATGTTAGCCATTTAGAGAGAAAGATAAGAGATGGGTGTTCTTGTTAGAGAGTTGCTTAACAAAATGAAAGGTTAGATTAATGAGAGCACCACCCTTCCAAAGATGGAAGGGTATTTATACTACATACTACACGACCTCCCGACGGCCTGTGGATCGTGTCTGATGAGTAAAGACCCGTCCTTCCTCCACGGTGTTACACTAAACTAATCTACGCTACTAATTAACTAGTTAACTACTAAACAACGTAAATAACTACAAGTCTACGAGCTAACATGTGCTAGACCATAATTGGGGTGACCGACACTTTAACATGGAATTTCCAATTCCTAACAAAGCGTCTCAGAAGATAAGACCAAGGAGTACTCTTCCTATCAATCTAATGATAGTGAAGGACCCACTAGAAGTATCTTTGAATGTTCTTTAGAACTGAAGTATGAACCCATAAGGATCTCTAAACCGCTTTTAAATAGTGAGACTTTTGTGCCAAAACAACCGATCTGTCATTTTTTGTCTAAACCGAAATAGTTAAACCTAGTTGTGTCCAAACTCCTAGGAAATGTACTAAAATTGAGACACCTAAGATTGATGTAAAAGACTGGAATGGGTTAATGGAGAGAGTTTGGGATGGGTATTCTTTCACAAAGAAGAGTTTGTTGGAATCACTCCTAAACTAGAATTCAAGTGTTAGTAATTAATATGTAATAGTTAGCTTAATATGGCTTTTATGTTAGTAATCATGCCAAGGCTTATGTAGAAAGCCCATGAGCCTTGGCCCAAGTCCAATAAGGAAAGGAAGGGACTAGGAGTGTTGCCCTAGCTCCCTCTCCTATAAATACCTTGTATTAACCCTCACTTGAGGGTTGGTTGTTCAATTTCATTCTCTTTCACTTCATACGCATAACCTTTCCTTATTCATTCGCATAAGTGTTTGTTTGTTATTGTTCAACCGATCTATTCTTTTCTCTATTTCTTATATTGATGCTTATGTTACTAATATGGTGACCTAACAGAGTTGTTTTGTATGTGGAAGCCTAAGTCATTTGATTAGAGACTGTGACTATCATGAGAAAAGAATGGCTAGGAAGGCTGAGTTAAGATAGAAAACGGCAGTACACACTGAAAACATTTCGGTTAAACCAGTGTGGAATAATGTGAACAGGATTAACCATGCTAATAAGTTTGTTACTAGACCAGTACCCGTTAATACTGGTAGTACTTATGTTAATTCTGTTAGACCAAGTGTGGGTACTGGTGTTCAAGTTAGTATTGGTAGGAAAAATTTTAATACTGGTAATATGTTTAGAGTTAATACCGGTCATGTTAAGCCTGGCCAAGCTAAAGTTAATTCTGGGTATATGAATGTTAAATCAAAACCTACTAGTCCTTCACCCAGTCCCAAGTTTAGAAAACCACAGGTGAACCAGTTTAATCAAAGACTTCATTATGGTTCTCACTCACCTGTGAGAAGACCCATGTCTCAAAATGCACTCAAATGTTTCAATTTTATGTTGCGAGGGTAATTGGGGATCGCTATTAAGCCCTTGGCGTGTTATACTTGAAGACGCACTGCACCAAACTTCAAGTATAATAGTGGACTAGTTTCTTTTAATCTTGAAAATCTAAAGGTCCACTAGGCGCACCCAAGACTCTGCAGTTCGGGTCCCCAAGAGAAACTAATTTCTCTTTACGCAGGAACATCCTTATTTGAACATGGGAGATAGAGGAATCTTTGACATTGGATGTTTTGGGCATATGACTGGTAACAAGGATCACCTGGAGGAGCTTGAGGAAGTCCAAGGAGTTTCTATTACCTTTGGAGGCAGCAAAGGCTAACCTATGCATAGTTAGATTTTTATGAAAGTATTATGAACAACTGTGTGTTGGTGTGACTTGGTGGTTTTGTGGACATCTTTTGATTTTTGTGTTTTCTACAATACCTTTGGTGTGCTTGAACAATTTTCTTTGATTTCTTTATGGATTAATTCTGGTGGTTTTGAGTTAATTCTGCTTTTAAGTCCTACATATTGTATTTCTCTTGGTTTTAGACTATTTTTTCAGGGGAATGCAATATCTATCAAAGATAGGGGAGGTATGGAAGCTATACTGATGAAAGTGCTACTATTCAGAGTTAAAACTGGTGATGTCACACTTAAGTCTGTTTGACTATTTTAAGTCTGGTAGTGCAAAAATATTATCGTTAGTGCTGGTCGAGGGAAAATTCGTTTTTACTGTATAAAAAGTACCGTTACCTACTCTTAGGCGGTAAGAAGTATATATATTGATACTTTTTAATAAAATTTATATTTATCCATTATTTACTTTCTTTAAAATCTTTAAAAGTTCAAATCTTCTCTCTCGATAAAGTCTGTTTCACCAACATTAACCCTATCTTGTGCCGCACTACCAATACTTAAAATTCACCACATTCATGGCTCAATTCAAGTTTAATGACAAGCACAACCAAGTAGGCTTCCTCAAGAAACCAACTGAAAGCATAGGTTTCGAGCAAATTGTGGATTTCTTGAGGATCTCATATTCGGTATGCACATACACATAATCCAATTATTTATATCTCGCCATCATCAGTTTTGGTAGTCAAGAATGTCATAACTCTTGATGATGGAACTATTGCTTTAAAAGCATCCATTGATACTTTAGATTAACAGTTACTGAGGAATCAGTCAGGAGTTATCTTCAATTGGTTGATGCCTCAGGAACTTCTATGATATCAAATGATGAACTTTTCAATGGACTTCAAAATA
Organism: Chrysanthemum lavandulifolium; assembly: GCA_022545495.1. Taxonomy (NCBI): domain Eukaryota; kingdom Viridiplantae; phylum Streptophyta; class Magnoliopsida; order Asterales; family Asteraceae; genus Chrysanthemum; species Chrysanthemum lavandulifolium. The sequence goes on along the minus strand of JAHFWF010000158.1, from coordinate 557,203 downwards.
TTGGATATCCTACTGATGGCTCTTTTACTTTCTGGAAAAGTCACTTTACTCCTAAATGGTGTTTTCTTGTGCAGCATCTCTTACACTGTTTGAGTTCTAAAAGTGGTGGATGGGACCAATTTGAAAGCCCTATTGCTTCTGCATTTGTCTGTCTATCCACTGGTAGACTCTTCAACTTTTCAAAAATGATTTTTGATGCCATGGTTGCACATGCCAATAAAGAGAAAAAGTTTTCGATGTATCCTAGATTTTTGCAAATTATTATTAATGTTGAAACAGCAAACAAGCAACAATACATTGCTGTAGCTTTTACCAAAAATATTTTTGATAATATGAAAAGAAGCTTTGAAGGGGTTGACAGGCCTTTGCTGCCTGCTATGTTGCTGGTGTTACTAACTGATTTCTCAATTATAGATAGATAAAAAGAGAAAGAAACTCAAACGTGTTAGGTTTGAGTCCCCGGATCGTTTCCCAACAAAAAATGAATGGAGTTTAAACTCACGTCGCGTTTTACGAGATTTGAAATATTGAAAAAGGGAAAATAATGGGGAATAAGCTAAAATATACACACAATAGCTAAAATTAACTAAATAGGCAAGTAGAACACTAAAACTAAACTATCGGGGGCCTAAAACGCACTAAAAACCTAAATCGAGCACGCTCGGGAAAATCCCGAGCCTAAAAGTGAAAACTAAGGAAAAATGACCTTGGAAACGTAAAACTAATTTTTCTACGAAGAATACGACAAAATAAAATTTTGGGAAAAAGCGGAATATTTTTTTGACTTTTTATTTATTTTTTATGAATTAAAAACTAAAACGTAAAAATTAATTATTTAAAAATACTAAAACTTATGAGAAAAATACCAAACTTTTTCTAAAAATACTTTGTAATAAAACTGATTTATAAAAAATACTAATGTTGCGAAAACAGCTTTTGATAAGCTGTGAATAAGCTGATTAGCTTTATGAGCTTAAAATGGAAAAAACTAGTCAAGTTAATATAGTTTGCAAACTTAGACGAGAAAGTCCCAAGGCGAGTTGGTTTGTGTGTGGGTTTAAAGGGTTGAGTCTGGTGAGGTCGGGGTTCGAGCCTAGCTCACCCTAAAATCTCGGATTCCCTTTTTCATTTTTTCTTGAAATTTCTTTTTGCAAACTTTTAGAATAAGCTATAAAGAGCTTATATAATTTTTGAAAACCTTAAAAAGCTTTTGAAATAAGTTGGAAAATAGAAAATAAGCTAAGTGGTGACTGAAATGAACAAAGGTTTATAAAAACTTAACTGATGGTTTATCTAAAACTAAGAAAAGCTATTTAAAACCTTGATAAGCTAGAAAATTACTAAATAAGCTATAACTAAGCTTTCAAAACTAGAATTAAGTACAATTAAGCTACTGAAAAGCTGAAATACATAGAATAAGCACTTATATAAAACTGAGCACAAAACAGGCTAATGACACTACTTTGAGCTTATCTAAAAGCTTCTTCTTACAAGCTAATTAAGAAAATTCAATTGGAAACTTAAGCCAGTTATGCAAAAAGCTTATAAAACCTAAATTCAAACCTTAAGGAGCTTTTCAAAGCTTGTTAGAATCTTCTGAAAGTGGTGTGTTGGACAAATGGGTTGCTGCACAGGGCAAGTTTTTCCCATCAGCCCTACTTTAAGCTAGTAAAAAGCTTTGAAAGAAAATTCTTAAAAATAAACTAAAATTACTAGCTTATAGACTAGCTTCCAAACTCTATTATCCCCTAGTTTTAACAAATTTAGACTTAAAATGAAGGAATTAAAAATATAAAAGTGAACCTAATTTGAAACTGTTTTGATTTTTTTTTTTGACTTTTTTGTAAAACTTTGCAAATTGACTTTAATGATTTTTGACAGCTTAAAAGTGAAACTAAATGATGTTATAAGCTAATTTATGACCTAATTAAGCTATGTTAACGATTTTAGACCTAAGTGATGACTAATGCAGATTTATAAGCTAACAAATATGTAGAAATTAAAGCTTAAAAGGATTTTGACTTTTGATATAAAACCTAAGTGTATTATCTCGAAATTGAGTTAAAGTGATCCTATATGCACTAAAATGACCACTTATACTAACTGAGACAAGCTGAAATACAAATAAGCAATAAATCCAAGCACTCTTTATGCAACTGATATGAACTTATTTTGATAAGAACAAGTGATTCAAACTTAAACAATCCTCAAAACAGATTCAACTACTTAAATTAAAGCTATTTGAATGAAAGTTGACTGATCTAATACACTAAAATCAAAAGTGACAAGGTATGACATATTTGATGATGAAAAATGGAAATATGATGCTATAAGCTATGATATGATAAGATCTACTTAGATGGAAATATGATGCTATAAGCTATGATATGATGCTATAAGCCTAACACACTAAAAACACACCCTCAACTGTGAAATACAATGGGGTATTTATAGCCTAACACTAGGGTTTCTGAGGAGCCTTTGAAGCTTCTAGGATCATTTCCCCTTCTAATCTCGACCTTTGATTATTAGCTTCAATTGTAAGCATCATTCTCATTCATTGAATAAATTTTTATAACTCATGACACAGATTGCCGCAGTGGCATCCGTGCACATGTCGCCTCGTGTCGGTCTTCTAGAAACTCAAATTATTGGGTAAATGATTGTTGATCGGGGTAATTCTTTGGGATGAAAGGTGAATAGTGTCAGGTAAAATTAGCGCGAAGGTAAAAGGAGAATTGATTGGGTTGACCGGTTGTTTGACCAAGGTTCAAGTGGGGTAAAATGATAAGGGTCGTGGGATATGGAAGGGCCAAATGTATTATATGGCTGGGGTCATAGGTAGAAATGAAAGGGTCAGTTTTGGATTTAGACTAGGGATTTATTTTAGGTTTTAAAAGTGTAATATTTAGATTTTAAAGGGTAGAAAGTGTATTTGGGAAAAGTGGAAGGGGTATTTTTGCGTAAATGGAATAATGGGGTACAAAGGTGTGTTTTGTAAATATTGGAAAGGATAAGGGGTGAAAATGGCAAGTTTGATATTTGGAGGGTAGATTGTGTAAATTTTCCAAAGTTAAGGGGTTGTTTTGTTATTTTGGAAAAGGTGAGGGATTGTTGTGTAATTACTTCAAACATGATCCATGTCTTAAAAAATCATCTTCTGAGCATTCAAAGTCTTCAAATTCACTCAACTGATTCCCCGACTTTGGATTTTGCACTCTTTTCCTCTCGTGCTCGGTTTTCTTCTATTTTGTCTTTCTTTTGTATGTTTTGAGATATCCGGACCGCATATGCATAAACTCAAGAAATATACAAATGTTAGGCATAATTGGCCAATTTTCGGTCATTTTGAGCCTGCTTTTGATTAAGAAAAGGTATGTGTTTCACACATACCAAAATCCCCCAAACTAACGTATTGCCGTGTCCTCACGCAATGTCATCAACTCACGCTTCTAAAACCAAGGATTCGAACCTCTTTCTACTAAATCTATGAAAAGTAGCAAAGATTCCTCAAAAGAGATTAAGAAACCCTTAATTCTGAAAACGCCCCGTTTACCTTTTATTTCACATATAGATATTACGATTAAGTACTTTTCAATTAGGAGTGACGGTTTGTTGAACTTTCATGTCAATCAATAACTCCCACATTTTTCAAAAGACATTTTTAGGATCACGGAGTAGGAAACACAACTCACAGAGGATTGACCATATAGATAGAATTAAGTCGTCCTTGATTCTCCACGAGCTCCCAAACTACGCTTAAAATCGAAATCATTGCTAAATAAAACTTTAGATGCTAACACTACCCATGGAAGTTACTTGTGTGATTACTTTTTGCTCCCATTTTCCTAATTTCCTCTATTTATCTTATTTTTGGTGAGAAATGAATTTTTTCATATTTTCTCGTTTCGATAGTTTTTAATCTGACAAAAGATATGAAGTTCAGACGCTAAGTAGTTTTCCATCTTGTATCAAGAACCGTTGTCTTAAAAATGAGGTCCACATCAAAGAAATTTTATTCACTTATATTTTGACTTTTCCACATCTTTCGGACTTTTCTTTTTTTTCTTTTTTTTCATTTATATTAACGATACGTGTTATAAACTACGGAGCTTCACGGGTAATTACAAGACCTTACACCTTTCGAATAAAGGATCCAAGGGCAGTTATTACGAGAATTCTAAGACTCTAGCGTTCATGAAATGAGGATCCAAGGAGATTAGGCCAAGACCTTACACAATCCCGGCTAGAGGTCCAAGGGTCGGCGTAAGAGGGTAGCCAAGACCTAAACGCCTTCCGGAAATAAGGATCCAAGGGCCCGATCTCGAACTGCAGCTCATAACATACTTATTTATTACGAGACTGATAAGGATTTAAAAGGTAAACTTTTGAGGGGTCGTTTAAGCCCTTAATCGCCCAATTTTATATCTGTTACTGCTTAATTTCGTTCCTTTTCACCTTTTTAGGTCTCTTGAAGGAAAAATGCTGGAATGATGTTTATTTGGACGAAAGAGAGTGAATATGTGAAGAAAATGGCTAAAGTCAAGATCAAACACTCAAGTTGCTGGAAGTGCACCAGACGGCGTCACAAACAAAGAGCGACGTCGTCCCTATAATTGTGACGGCTCAGGAGTGAATTTGCTATTTTGCACCTGACAGCATCAAGCTTTGAAGAGTAGGGCGTCACGAAGACCTTTTCCCTCGCATCGACCTAGATCCAGTTCGAGACGGCGCCGAAGTTGAAGTCGATGGCGCCACAACCACAACGTGATAGTTAAAAGGTGACGTCGTCGCGCTTGTAACTATTAGGATCGTATATTTGGTTGATATGGTGAATCGGAGGTCTTGAAAGATGGAAGAAACCATCTTCAAGTTAGAGAGAGACTAGAGAGAAGGAGAGAACTATGTGTTTTATTAATAAAAAAGTGAAGCTTACACTAAGAAATCTCACCCCCTCCATGGAAGTATGGAGGGGTATTTATAGCCTACCACATACATAACTATTACACTATGACACAACTAGTCCATGTGTTTGGCTAAATAAGATAGATTATGTAATCCCATAAATGTCGTTCCATTTCCGTGTTAGGAGCGATTCCAACAATCTTCCCTCAATGGGACGACATAAGGGATTACTTACAACATTTCCTACAAGTAATAAAACAAATAAAGAAAAGTTTTCATAAGCTCTTCAAATGTCGAGGATGATGACAGCTTACGCTCTTTGTCTTCTTCTTGTACCTCGACTTGAGAACTGCTTTCTTCACTTTTAGGCAAATGATGTAATATTCATAAATTGGATTAACTTCCCCAATTCATGCTGCATGTCTTTAGCGACTTCTTCAGACACTCCTTTTGGCAAAGTTTCAATCGCCTTCCCCAAACCGACAACCGCCTTCAGCAGATTCAAACTTTGATGTAGTGAACATTTCCTCTAAATTTTGAAATTTTCAAGACGCAGCTGAATTTGTAGATGAGCAGAAACCACACAAGGTAAATCGACTTATTTCGAAAATTGTTCGGGGTAACATGCAAGAAATCAACAAGATCTTCTCACATATGTAGATGCTTCACACCAAACAAACCACGAAATGAAACGACTTCCCGAATGTTGCGGTCTATCGTAATAATAGTTACCAGTGAATCTGCAATTACTCGATAAAATGACCGTGTGAGGCATCACAACATCATATTTAGGTAACTTCACACACGATAACTCCGTGAAAGTGAGACGATTACACCAACTTGAGAAATTTTCACCACGATCGCCTCATTTCTTCCTCCCGATTGAAGAAATTCATGAAGGAAACGGGTTTTCAAAAAAAATCCAAAACATCAAAGAAGCAAGGAACACCTATACTCTCTTCCCCGATGTTTTCAATGAATCGTAATCATACACCACGTATGTTGATGATGAATTGGAGACAGCGAAACCATGTATGTCCAAGTAATCGAACAATTGTGAAGTACCATAAATATCATGTGAGAATCAATTGCAGATAATACTTCTCTACTAATGAATACTCTTCTCAGCTAACTCTTTACTGACCCCAATATCATTCTGACGGCTTTTTGTAGTGACTACTAATGGAGAAAACCCAATATGATGAACTTGAGACTGAAGTAGTATAACCCGAACTTGTGACTTAAACTTGCACTATTGTCAGATGAAGAACCCTTTTTCTTAACACCATCGAAAAAAGGTAAACTTAAAGTTTCTCAAATTATCCACACCTTAGTGTGACACTTGAGCACAACAACGTAACTCTTTAAAAGTGATAGTTATACGCTGTGAGCACAACAACGTAACTCCTTACATCAGGTACAACTAGACAACTCAAGTCTTTGTCATTCGTAATGGTTAAAGCTCGAACAAGGATCTCGAAGAATCATGCATCCAACCAACCCCGGTATCTTCAGATACTAAGTACACGCACCCGTGAAATCCCACTTCAACCTCAAATAAATAATAGAGAATTCATGCCGTAGTCACATCTTGCGGTTAAATTCCAAAATCTAGCCTTTGTTAATGGTTTAAAATGAACTTGATAATGGTTCCCGATCTTGTAAAAAAAATGTATCTCCGTGAATATTAGTAACAACCAAAATACCACTCCTTTTGCCAAGAATTATACCAAAAAAAATCAATGATGTATTAAAATAATACATTTGATAATATTTACTTTGCAGCATGCATTTTTGAGTGTATAATCCAAGGCCCAAACCAAAGTCCTTTGAGTGAACAATTCAGCCCGAAAAAATAAGCAAGTCCATTCTACTTATGTTAATAAACGAGTCTACCCATAAGTAGCATAATAACCGGGTATCCAATTCCGGGCCCAATTATCATGATCCAATCCAAACCCTAGCCTAAAACCATCCAGGGTATAAAACTATACCAACTCTTAACCTAATCAATCATTTGTCAAACCCTAATATCTCACACCACAAATAACTACGCCCCCATCTCAACAAATAGACTCACAAAAGATAGATCTTATTCTCATCTCTAACATCAATCAAAAAACTCAATAACCCATCGAACACAAGATCAAACTCAGATTCCATCATCATCTAGACACAACAATCACACAACCGTACCAATTGATGGTTTATTTTATGCTCATCCATCCAATCAATAACTCGTCATCAAGATCCGAAAGATGGTCTCGTAGGTTGTTTTGAGTTTTCTTGTTGTAGTTTTGAGCGAACCAAGGAAAAAGGGAATAATAAAATTGTTATTACTCTTATTCTTTTAAGTTCGAATATCAATTGAAGTATGAGCTTCAAAAATGGATCCATGATGTCGAATTTTCTTTCCTTATATTGACTTCGGTCGTGATATACTTTTGAGTATAAGAAAGGAAATTAATGAGATATTGAAAGTCTATTAGGTCGAGTCTTGTAGATGTGTTATAAGATGATTGGAGAAGTGATTATGATAGCAAGGAGGTTGATTGAAGAGCATTTGGGACTGGTTTTGATATGGCAGTGGTTAATATGTTTTGTACTTCACGGTGGTCGAGTCTTGTGATAAATTGAAGTCACATGTGAGTTAATGGTATTTTGTTGGTCAAGGTCAAATATGAGTCTTCCTTTTCATCTAGTTTTTCTGTCAAAGTCTTAAGCGTAAAGGATGCTTACGCGTAACCATGGTCTTATGCGTAAACACGGTCTTACGCATAAAGTTTATGCGTAAACATAGGCTTATGCGTAAAAACCTTACGCGTAACTGTTCTTATGCATAACTTCTCAGTTATGCATAAATATCTCTGAAGACGGCTCCTTATGCCTAAAAATAGGGTTTTGACACTTTGTTGACTTTTTCCAGCGTCCTTTTTCCGACCAGATTAAGACCAGTATCATAAACCCAGAACCATGACTTAAAAGGTTATCATTTAGACCCATTTTGACAATGAATAAAAGGACCACTTTGACCAGAATATTTCACTAGTATTGGAACCTAACAGTCTTAAAAAGTTAATAAGAATGTGAAAGGTTGAGACTTTTTTGACCAAAAGAGATACAGTAAACTTGTAAAAAATCTGGTAAACACAATAAGTAACTGAAAAGTTAACAACTTTGTTAAAACATATTTTACAAGACACGATTTTGCAAGAAAAACATCACCAAAAATCAACCATAACTAAAACCGACCGGGCTCTTGATACCAATGTTAGGATCGTATATTTGGTTGATATGGTGAATCGGGAGGTCTTGGAAGATGGAAGAAAACCATCTTCAAGTTAGAGAGAGAGACTAGAGAGAGGGAGAGAACTATGTGTTTTATTAATAAGAAAAGTGAAGCTTACACTAAGAAATCTCACCAGTCCATGGAAGTATAGAGGGGTATTTATAGCCTACCACATACATAACTATTACACTATGACACAACTAGTCCATGTGTTTGGCTAAATAAGATAGATTATGTAATCCTGTAAATGTCGTTCCATTTCCGTGTTAGGAGCGATTCCAACAGTAACTCTATATATAGAATTCGATTTTCGAGACTTTTAGGGAGGTAGATTTGTGGAGTAAAACCTAAAATGACTTTTGTCCGGTTTGGGCGTATCTTAGGGTTCTCATACCCTATTTTACATTAAGATAAGTTATTTACTTCATTGATTTCATTATGTCTTCGATTGTATGTGTGTATGCTTGCATGTTTACTATGTCCCGCTAATTTACTTGTGTGTTTGCCTAGATCCGTGAAACCTAGTTATTGAATATTGATTGATTGTCTCTTATCTTAATTGTAATTGGCTTAGGATTGAAATATGCCATCGTTTTGTTTTTAATGCTTGAGTAATCTTTGTGAACCTTAGTTTATAATCTCCTAGAGTAATTGTAGGCTAAAAATCCAAAGATAACCTTAGAGTTAGTTTATGAATCCTAGAGATTTTGTAGGCAATAACCTTAAGGTAATCTCAAAGAGTTAGGGAGAAAAGCATACCCTACGACCTTAGAAAACACAACGCGTTAAGAATAAGGACGTGACAATTCAACCATCAATAAAAGATAACTATGGAGTAATAGTATTTAGGTAAACACATTTTAAATCATCATACGAGCACATATCAATAGACATAGACTAACCATTAGCTTAGTTAACTAGATAATTAGAATAATAGAGTAATTGGTAGAAGTACCACCCCCCAAATCTAATACCCCGAGATCGTACCTTTTATTTTCTAAAAAAACATAAAAAAAGATAAAAAAAAATAATCTTCCTCAACCCCAACCTTAGGGTAGTAACTTCTCGTTAGCATTCTTATTCCCCTAGAGAACGATGTCAATACCGAGGCTTACCCTAATACTACACTACAATGATTAGGTTCACCGCCTAGGTGGTTGAAAAACTTGCTCAAGAAAAGGAAGTTTCCTTTGACCCCAACGCTGTCGCGTATCAAGTTTTTGGCGCCACCGCCGGGAATAGAATAGCTAGTTAGATTTCCACCTCGCTTAGGTTCCTTGCTTGATTCCCATCAAGTGAGATTTTTCTCATTTCTATCTTCCTTACGCCTATCCCCTTCTTCGTGACCTTTTTCGTAATCCTATCACTTTCCATCATGGAAGGTGATAATCAACCACCACTCATCAACCCACCACCAAATGACCCGCCAAGAGCCCGTACTCTTGGTGAATACTCTAGACCAAGAAACCTAGGCTATAGGAACACCATTGAGCTCCCTGATCAAGCTCAAACTATGGCCCTGCGATCTGACACCATCCGGTTGGTGCAAAACGGATGTGCATTCCATGGACTTCGTTCAGAAGATCCTAATTAGCATCTTAAGGATTTCTTTAAAATCGCCGATTCCATCCACCTCGATGCTACTACTCGGGAGACCACGCGCTTGCGTCTCTTCCAATTCTCTCTACGGGACCAAGCTAAAATTGGCTTGAGCGACTTCCCGCCAGATCCATCTCAAGTTGGGATGATCTCACCACTCGTTTCCTTGCCCAATTTTTCTCACCGGGGAGAACTACTAAGCTTAGGAATGAAATCTTGATGTTCCAACAACGTCAAGGTGAATCTCTCTATGAAGCATGGACTCGATTCAAGGACTTGCTCCATAAAGTCCCTCATAACGGCATTGATCTTTGGCTTCAAGTCCAAATCTTTTATGATCATGTCAACTTCTCAACTAAGCAATGTTAGGAATTAGAAATTCCGTATTAAAGAGTCGGTCACCTCAAGTATATGTAATCGCTTGAAAGCTCGTAGTCGTAGTTATTTTATGTTAAGTAGTATTTAGTTATGTAACACCGTGGAGGACGGACGGGTCTTTACCCACCTATGCCCGATCCACACCCGTAGGTGGCGTTTGTTTGTAAGAAACTATAAATACCTCTACCTCCCAAGGTAGTGGGTTGAGCTCAATACTATTTTTCTTTGTTTCACATAGTTCCCAACTCTCTTCCTTTCTCTCACTAGAACTTTCTCTCTCTAAACATTGTTAACGCCCCACATGGTTATGGTTTAATGTGTTTGTGAAATCCTATATCTAACAATTGGTATCAAGAGCCATGGTTTGATCACTCATCGTTCATGCTTCTTGTTTTGGTGAATTTCACAAGGTTTTTGGGGTATTAAAGGTTTAGGAGAGTTTGATACATTTGGACAAATTCTAGTGTTAAAGTTTGAATTTTGCTTGTACTTTTGTGTTTAGGATCATCATATGTGTTTATGTTTTGAATTGGAAGGCTTAAATCTTTGTGGTTTGGTTGTTTTTGATTGATAAAGTGGTTATTTTTAAGTTTGTACGGGCGAGTTGTGTCTCGGATAGCTTTTTCTTCAAAGCGAGTTGCTTTGTTATTGGATGCGAGTTGGTACATGCGACTTAATGTTTAGCGAGTTGATTTTATGCGACTTGGGTTCTAAGCGAGTTGTTTCTTTAAGCGACTTGAGATCTAAAGTGACTTAGCTATTGCGAGTTGTAAAGCTAGCGAGTTAATTTAAGCGACTTGGTGTTCAAGCGAGTTGATTGTGTTGCGAGTTGATACTAAAGCGAGTTGGCTATTTAGCGACTTGATTCATTAAGCATGTTGACAATGTTATGAGTTGATGCAAAAGCGACTTGGCTATTTAGCGAGTTGATCCCTTGCTTAGTTGTCTCCTTGAGCGAGTTGGGTGTTTAGCGAGTTGATAACTGCGAGTTGTGTGTTTTACTACTTGTCTAATTTTAGACTTGTCACTTCTTCGTGATACATTCTTACGGTTGTTCTTTTGGTTTAGTAAAATCCGTGAAAGAATCAATTTCCGCTTAATCAAAGAATTGTAAAATCCGTAGAACTTGTAATCATGTCAAACATCGTTCCTACTATTGTTTCTTCCAGAAATGAGGACGTTCAGCAAAGCAGGTCGATACTCGTCCACCTATGCTTGATGAACCGACTACGACTCTTGGGCTCAAAGAATCGATTGTACTGCCTTGGAAAGGAAAATGGAGTCAACATTCTCAAATCGATTGATGAAGGACCGTATCGGGTTGAGACTACTAGAGACTTAATTGATACTGGTGAAGATGGAACAATGATCTATCGAATAGACGGACCAAAGACGTATGATGAGATCGATGATAAGGATAAAAGAGATTCGATGTCGATATCGTGGCTTCTAACATCGTACTTCAAGGTCTTCCAAAAGATATCTACAAGTCGATCAATCACAACATCAAGCAAAGGCGGTGTGGGATAATGTCAAGATGCTTCTCTCGTTCTCAATTAACTATGGAAGATAGAGAATCACAACTCTATGATGAATTTGAGCACTTCAAGATGAAACCATATGAGAGTGTGTATGAGTATTATGTGAGATTCCACAAGCTTGTTAATGACATGAGGAACATCAGAATGACCATGCCAAACATTCTGCTGAACTCAAAGTTTGTGAACAACATGAATCCCGAATGGCACAAGTTTGTCACTTCTATAAAGCTAACCAAAGGATTGAAGAATACAAACTATGAGCAACTCTATGCTTTCCTTCTTCGAATGAGAGACATGCTATGTTTGAAAAAGGATTCTTAATCGGTTCAAAACCAACCGTGGAGAGACAAGCTCATCGAATGATTCAACGGCTTTCTACTCAAACATCGAATCACAACCAAAGCCTCACAAGTCATACCTATGGGTAATGGTAATCACAAACTCATTCCCGATCCTATGTTCAAACAAGCCGATGTTTGATGCACACGTGGAAACTTCATTAATCAATGGCTCTTCTCGATTAGTCAAAACATGAACTCTCTTCCACACACCAACAACAATCTCGAACGCATCCAATCCACACAATCAAGCCACCGTCAAAGATGGAAGGTTATGGTGCAATGGCTCAAGAAAGGCGATCTGAACAAGCAAGAGGTGGAGTCGGTAGAGGTTATGTTCAAACCGTAATAGGGAAGGAATGGAAACCGTGGTCAAACAAAGCCAATCAAATGCTACAACCGTGGTGGTGAAGGACACATTGTTAGGAATTGCACATCTCTAAAACATCCACGAATGCGAATACTTCGAGATAAGATGTTGCTTGTGCAAGCTCGGGATAATGGTGCGACTTTGGATGAAGAAGAGTTGTTGTTTCTCACCGAGGGCAATGCCAAGACCTATGATGTCGATAAGGTTTTAAAGGTACCTTTTGAGGGTCATTTAAGCCCTTATTCGATCACTTTGTATCCGTTATTGCTTAATATCGTTCTTTTCACTTTTAGGTCTCTTGAAGGCAAAATGTTGGAATGATGCTTATTTGGACGAAAAGGCGCGAATATCTGAAGAAAATGGCCAAAGTCAAATTCGAGACACTCAAAGTCTGCTTGAAACATAAGGCGACGGCACATCACTGCATATCTGCGACGCGTCGGAAGGAATTTTATGACTACTCGGAGGAAAAATTACATGTTTTCAAGGGACGACGTCGATTCTAAAGGAGTAGGCCGTCGTTACTCGGGACGGCCTAGATGCGCCAAGGCGGCGTCAGAAATGAAGGGGACTCACGGTCATAAGGTGGCGCGTCGAAGGTTTACGTGGCAAGACGAAACCCTAATGACGGCGATACGACGGCGTCACGAATCATAAGGTGACGCCGTCGCGAGATGTAATCTTATATATAGAATCCGAATTTTTCGGTTTTGTGTGTAGTCTTTTGGAGTAAAAACCTAAAACCGAACCAAGGCTTTCTTGTGCGATATTTTAGGTTCTAAACCCTATTATACATCAAGCTAAGTATTTACTTCATTAATTTAATTATGTCTTTGATTATTTGTGTATGCTTGCATGTTCTCCATGTCCCATTAATTTATTTGTGTGTTTGCTTAGGGAATATGAAACTTAATTATTGAATATTGATTGGTTGATACTTATCTTAGTTGACTAATGATCTAGAGTGCGCTAGATTATTCGTTGTGTACTAATGCTTGAAATTTCTTTGTGAACTTTAGAATATAATTATCTAGGTAATTGTAGGATAAAGTATTCAAGGACAACCGTAGAGTAGGCGTCTATAAATCACTAGAGGATTTGTAAACAAGACCCTTTGGTAGTTTCAAAGAGTTAGAAACAAGCACGCCCTATAGCCTTAGAATCACAACGCAACTAGGAATAAGGACGTGACAAATCAACCATCAATAGGAGATAATTAAGGAGTAGTAAAACCTAAGTAAACACATTTTAAACTATCATACAGTACACACCAAATTAGACATAGACTATCACAACCTTAGTTTAGATAATTAGATAATAGTAGAGTAATCGGTAGCAATACCAACCCCCAAATCCAATACCGAGATTCGTACCTTTTCCATTTTCTAAAAAATATAAAAGATAAAAATAATCTTCCTCAACCTCAACCTTAGCGTAGTAACTTCTCACTAGCATTCCTATTCCCTAGAGAACGATATCAATACCGTTACCCTAATTACTACACTACAACGATTAGGTTCACCGCCTAGGGTGTTATAAAACTTGCTCGAAGAAAGGAAGTTTCCTTGACCCCGAACCACGCGTGTAGCGTTATCAAGTTTTTAGGCGCATTGCGGGGAATAGAATAGCTAGTTAGTAGTCCACCTCGCTTAGGTTTCTTTGCTTGATTCCTATCAAGTAATTTTTTCTCATTTTAGCTTTCTCTTAGTCTATCCCTTCTTCGTGACCTTTGTTCGTAACACCCATCACTTTTCACCATGGAAGGTGACAACCAACCACCACTCATCAACCCACCACCAAATGACCCGCCAAGAGTCCGTACTCTTGGTGAGTACTCGAGACCAAACCACCTAGGTTATAGGAACACCATTGAGCTTCCGACCAAGCCCAAACTACGGCCTGCGATCCGACACCATCCGGTTGGTGCAAAACGGATGTGCATTCCATGGACTTCGTTCAAGATCCAAATCGAAGATCCGAGGATTTCCTCAAAATTGTCGATTCCATCGACCTTGATGCTACTACTCGGGAGACCACGCTTGCGTCTCTTCCAATTCTCTCTGCGGGACCAAGCTAGTAATTGGCTTGAGCGACTTCCCCCCGGCTCCATCTCAAGTTGGGATGATCTTACTTCGCTTCCTTGCTCAATTTTTCCCACCGGGAGAACCACTAAGCTTAGACGAGAAATCTTAACGCTTCAAAGAACTCCAAGGTGAATCACTTTACAAAGCATGGACTCGATTCAAGGATCTACTCCGTAGACTTCCCCATCATGGCATCGATCTTTGGCTTCAAATCCAAATCTTCTATGATCATACCGACTTCATCACTCGACGATCCATTGATCGGGCCGCGGTGGAAGGCTCAACACTTCAATGCGAGAAATCTTGGGACATTATGAGAGCTTGCGATCAAAGCTACGAAGATTGGAATGATTCTCCGAGACTCGATTAACGTAATCAACGCTATATCAACCCCGTCCAATCCTCGACACCTCGAGGAACAATTGAGCTCCATTGAGAGGGATTGATTATCTTATGGAAAGGCGAGAAAGAGCCCCGTACAAATTCCTCGAGAGCCGTCAAATTCGCCAACTCCACCTACCACCCCACACCTCCTTGAGTCTCCAAGTCGTGATAAAACCCAACTTCCGGAAGCGTTTCCGTTCTACTTCCCCATACCACTCACCAAGCTTCAAGGAACAAATGAGGAGTACATGGCTCATACGGAAAGATTAGCCAGTTTGAAGAGGAGGTTTATAGGCGAGAGAGGAAATGCAAGCAAAGATGACGAAATGATGAATTTGGTAATTGAGTTTACCAAAACAAAAGTTCTCAAAAGGTGCTCGTAGAACAACGATTGCCCTCCACTTCATTTGTCAACGCTGTTTCCATTATGCCCGAGAATGCAAAGGTTGAGGCGCGGCCGAGGGAAGTAATAAGGAGGAGTCGATTGCATGACGACGAGCCCGAGACCATTGAATACTACCTTAAGCACGAAATCAACAAGAAAACCATTGCAAACCAAGTAAACAACTTTAGGTACAATGAAGTTCTCAAGGAAGCCCTTGATGAAAAAATGACTGAAGAAGAGTATGACGCCCTACCTATGGGACCCCTGTATGAGTTAGTTATAAAAAAACCTCTAACAAGGAAACGTAACACCACAGGGAATTTCGTAATACCAGTTAGCATAGGTGACATTGATAATATAAATGCCTTGGCCGATCAGGGGACTGATGTGAACATAATGCCATTATCAATCTATAATAAGTTAACTAAGGAGAAACCAGCCAGCACCGACCTTAGACTCTCCTTAGCTAATCACACTTATGTTCACCCCGTAGGAGTCGCAATTGATGTTCTAATTGAGGTGGCTAACATTGTTTATCCGGTAGATTTCGTGATAGTTGATTTTGAAGAAGATAAAACATACCCTCATCCTTGGAACACCGTTTCTAGCTACCGCCAAGGCAACCATCAAATGCGGAGAGGCGTCATGATACTCAAAAGCGGAAAGGGGTATGCTAGGATACCCATCATCCCAAGATATCCTCTTAAAATCATGGAAATGATTACGAAGGGAATCGGAAAACCCTAGCCATAATGTTAAGAAAAGATGAATGATCGGAAAAAGGGCTTAGAGATTTCATGGTCCAAGGATTGTATGCGACAGTGTGGAAACCCGATAATAAGTTAGGAAGCAACCCCACCGATACCTAAGGCACAAAAGGACTCTAAGAAATTTCTAAAAGGAGAAAAGTATACATACAAATCAAGGAAAAGGGCAATACAAGGAAAGAACAACCCAAGATGGTTTGGGCTTTTCACAGTTAAGGAGACCAACTTAAACGAAACCGTCACCATAATTGACAGCAATGGCCTGGAATCCACGGTAAACATACAACGTCTACGCCGCTTCGATGAAGAGAAAATGGATGACGAAAAGAGCGGTGATGCAAAAACGTAGGAGTAGGACTACGAGTCTAGCTACAAGACTCTTAAATAAAGAAAAGCGCTTCGTGGGAGGCAACCCATGCTTAATTGTTTGCTTGTTAAGTGTCATATATCTTTTATTAATTGTTTGTCCTCATGTTTGAATTTGTAAAATGCTTTATTTTGTTTTAACCTCGCCTTAATCACATATAAAGGTATTTTACATAAAGGATAAGTGTAGGAGGATTACACACGCCATAAGAAACGTGAACATGAGAATAACAATTAATTAAAAGATATATATGTTTGTTTGTTCGAGTCAAATGCTTGTATCGAGTCATAATGGATGTTTTTGCGTAAGTTTTTCCGATTCTAAAGATGTAAATTTTCCGAATTTTTTCCGGAAAATCGCAGACCGCTTTTTGTCGATAACTTTGACGGCGTCAGATTGCAACTGACGGCGGAAGGAATAAAACATCGACTTACTTTTTCTCGTTTTCGAGCTACTTGTAAAATTTTGGAATTTTCGGATCTTAATTTTCAAAACAAATTACGTAAACATCCATTCCACAAGCATTATATCCTAGTTTAAATCGAGTCTTATGTATATTATTACCGATTTTACGAAGGTTTCGTTTGTTTTCTTCTAGTGTGCGTGTTTAGTTTGTCAAGAAGAAGTTACACAAGTTTGGAAGGAGCCTTTCACGCAAAAACTCTTCTTGGAAAAGATTTAACCACCACTTTTACGGATCCTACCGAGCTAATCGTGGGAGTATTAGTTTCTTTCGCTTTTAATTACCTTCTATTATCATAACTTTGATACTTTGGGAACATTGGGGACAATGTTCGGTTTAAGTAGGAGGAAAATAAACGGAACTTTGAAACTATGCTTATCCTTGACTATTTGCTTTGTCCAAGAGTATTTGTGTAATAAACCATGAGAAAATGTAGGTTAGGGTAATTTTAGCCAAATTTAAAATTTTTTCATGACGATAAGAGTGGGCCATTAGTCTTGACAAAAGCGTCTCATGGATAGGAAGTTGCATGACTAGCACAAAACCCTTACCACCTAAATTCCACCCAAAATGTGAGGATCGCCTTAGATTAGTAGGAATTAAAGCATTCATCTTTAATGCTTAGAGTGTGAACCGTAGTATATTAGATTCTAGAACTTGTTTTGTGATGCATTCCGAGATCGCTAGTGAGACTACACTTGTGTAGTTAGGATTAACTAAATGATAAGAGGCATTAGGATAACCCTTGTTTAATACATAATATAATTACTTCTTCCACCTCGGTTGAGTAATTCCCCACCCTTTGCGTTGTACTCATCTTTAGTACACGATACCCCTAGTTAACCCCTCGAGCCTATCCTTTTCGCGGTTCTCGTGATGTTTCGGTTTTCCGAATATCAATGAAAGCATTGTTTACACCCCACCCCAAATATACACCCAAATCGCCTTAGCCTACCTTTATTGCACTCACTTTAGTGCAATTTATGTTATCACCCAAAACCTTTAGTTCAATTATCCGTTGCTTGCATGAGTTGCTAAGTCGAGTCATATCTTTTGTATACGCTTTTGGGATGATTGGGATTCATGG
This sequence comes from Chrysanthemum lavandulifolium, assembly GCA_022545495.1. Lineage (NCBI taxonomy): Eukaryota > Viridiplantae > Streptophyta > Magnoliopsida > Asterales > Asteraceae > Chrysanthemum > Chrysanthemum lavandulifolium. The sequence goes on along the minus strand of JAHFWF010000158.1, from coordinate 539,246 downwards.
GAAAGTTAAAGTTTATGAAACATAGGAAAGAGAACGTTAAACTCAAATTCCCTTTGTTTGCATAATAATGTACTCCAAGTGTTTGATCTTTTCAATTCGGGTCAAATTAGTGTTAGAGTAATAAAAACTCAAGTGTAGGGATGTGTCTATAAATCCCTATCATTTTGATGTACCGTAGAGGATGGTAGAGTAAAGTGTATGAAAAAAAAAAAAAAAAAAAAAAAAAAAAAAGAAAAAAAAGAGTGAAAAAAAAAAAAAAAAAAAAAAACAAAAAAACATACGGGCTACCATCCTACATCTATCTTTTAAATTGTGTTTGTTTATTTTCGTTGCCTAGAGTTTTAGAGTGTCGAGTCTTGGCTTAGCAACGCCATTCTTCAGATACTTGCAACATAGAGATTTTTGACTATCCACCACTAAATAGCCTATCCCACCAAACCCTTCATTTCCTTACCGTAAGCCTAACATTACAACCCTTTAAAAGACCTCTTTGATAGTCTTTCCTAGGTGCTTACGCCAAAGCGACGGAGGTTTGATCTATTCTCAAGCCTATGGTAATCTATGTACTAGGACCGGTTAATGAGTGTTTATCTTCCATTTCGATTTGTTATATTTCATATATACACCGAGAGAGATGTGAGTATCCAAACACCCCATGTGAGGTGCTAGTATGTAATTCCGTGCTTGTTATGACTTTTTGGGGCTTATATGTGTTGTGGACCGCTTTTGAATGGATGCTTCATGACCCCAACTTATAAATTAATTGGCTAAAAGCACATTTGCTTGAGGACAAGCAAATACCAAGTGTAGGGATATTTGATAAGGTTTTAAAAGGTACCTTTTGAGGGTCATTTAAGCCCTTATTCGATCACTTTTGTATCCGTTATTGCTTAATATCGTTCCTTTTCACTTTTAGGTCTCTTGAAGGCAAAATGCCGGAATGATGCTTATTTGGACGAAAAGCGCGAATATATGAAGAAAATGGCCAAAGTCAAATTCGAGACACTCAAAGTCTTGAAACATAAGGCGACGGCGTCCATCATATCCGCGACGCCGTCGGGAAGGAATTTTGCATGACGGCTCGAGGAAAAATTACATGTTTTCAAGCGGACGACGCCGATTCTAAAGGAGTAGGCCGTCGTTACTCGGGCGGCCTAGATGCGCCCAAGACGGCGTCGAGTGAAGGGACGTCACACGTCATAAGGTGACGCCGTCGAAAGGTTTACGTGGCCAAGACGAAACCCTAATGACGGCGACACTAACATCGTAGGTCTTCCAAAAGATATCTACAAGTCGATCAATCACAACATCAAGCAAAGTAGTGTGGGATAATGTCAAGATCTTCTCTCGAGTTCAATTAACTATGGAAGACAAGAATCACAACTCTATGATGAATTTGAGCACTTCAAGATGAAACAATGAGAGTTTGTATGAGTATTATGAGATTCCACAAGCTTGTTAATGACATGAGGAACATCGAATAACCATGCCAAACATTAGGAGATAACTCAAAGTTTGTGAACAACATGAATCCCGAATGGCACAAGTTTGTCACTTCTATAAAGCTAACCAAAGGATTGAAGAATACAAACTATGAGCAACTCTATGCCTTCCTTCTTCGTAATAGAGACATGCTATGTTTGAAAAAGTTCTTAATCACCAAAACCAACCGTAGAGACAAGCTCATCGAATGATTCAACGGCTTTCTACTCAAACATCGAATCACAACCAAAGCCTCACAAGTCATACCTATGGGTAATGGTAATCACAAACTCATTCCATCCTACGTTCAAACAAGTCGATATACAAAACTTCATTAATCAATCGGCTCTTCCGATTAGTCAAAACATGAACTCTCCACACACCTCAACAATCTCGAGCGCATCCAATCCACACAATCAAGCATTCCTAGATGGGAAGGTTATGGTGCAGAAGAAAGACGAACAAGCAAGTGGTGGAGTGGTAGAGGTTATCTTGCAAACCGAATTGGAAACCGTAAACAAAGCCAATCAAATGCTACAACCGTGGTGGTGAAGGACACATTGCTAGGGTGCACATCTCTAAAACATCCACGAATGCGAATACTTGAGATAAGATGTTGCTTGTGTAAGCTCGATAATGGTGCGACTTTGGATGAAGAAGAGTTGTTGTTTCGAGGCAATGCCAAGACCTATGATGCGATGTGGATGAGCGTACCAATTCGGAGATAGGTCACAATCATCGAATGCCTTTCAAGTCACGATTGTGATGCATACGACTGATGTTGATGATGGACCCATCGCACACACAATTTTATGGCTAGCATTTCTCCAATGGTTTCTCCTAAGGTCTCATCTTCACCAAAAGTTGGCCCATCCAAAGACAAACTCATCTCGTAGGTATTAAAACTATACGATGATGCCGATGTGCAAAAGATGCATGACAAAGTACAAACAAGCTGAAACTATTGAATCATATATTGAAAATATGGGAATATCAATGTTGTCCCATATGATCAATATGTGAAACAAAGTGAAAGTGAAGTTGTACCAAGTGATGCATCTTCTGCGATCAACAATGACTATGATTTTGATGAATACATCAGTATGTGCCTGATGATTCTGTATCTCCGAGCTAAATGCTTATAAAGAACGTGTTGCTATTTATGAACAACGTGCTAAGTTTGAATTGACCACCCGTGAGCGGAGATGGATGACCAAATGCGTATAACTATTAGAAAAAGTAGGTTTAGAGAAGAAGTATTAAACAAGAGTTAAACTCCGTGCAAGAAAAGCTTTCTAAAACTACTAAGCAAAAACAAGAACTTCAAGAAAATGTTAAAATGCTTAAGCAAGAATTGGTGCTAAGGAATCAAAACTTTTGAATGATTTTTCTAATCTAAAACCTTGAAAACAAGCTTGAAAATAAGTTATACGTACAAGGAAATACCATTCGATCGCTTCACTTAATCACTAAACATAGAGTCTTAAGCGATAAGCATAGCATTCCCTTGTTGAGGAACCAAATCCAGAGGTCATTAAAAGGCTAGAAATGCTCATAAGGTTCTTTATGATGGCAATGAAATCCTTAAACCTAGACGTAAACCTAGTTGTGTTGAGTGCACCGAGGAAGATAAGAAATCGATGAAGTCACTAGGAAAAGATGAACAAGAAATTAGACGATCCTAATTGTAAAGAGAAGAAAATAAATATCACACCCCATGATTACAAGAAGGAGAACTGGATTTCCTTGAACATGTTTAAGCCTCGAGACGTTGTTAACACCGAACAAGTGTTCGGAAAAAGGATCTAGATAAGCAAAAGTAGAGAATCTTGTTGTAACAAACCCTCCTTTAGGAAAATGCCTTCAATCGTGTATCCTCCCAATACACCAATGCATTTAGTTCCTAGGACTATTGCCACTAAAAGCAAGACCTTAATCATCAATATGTTATTTTTCAACTATTTGTTGATTTTGAGAAAAGTTGTAAGAAAAGGATCACACCCACGGGTATAATCAAGGGAAAGGGTTTTGAGCAAACAAAAGAATGTTATTTAACTGAAGTCATGCCTTTCTTTAAACAACTAAAAGATCATTTTGAAAGTCTTAAAAAGGGAATGAATTTAGACATTAAAGAAATGGAAAAAGAATTTGATGCAATGATAGTTGAGGTTAGTGACTATGAGCGGGCATTAAAATATAATGAAACCGAGAGGAAGAACTTGCATACCTTAAATGAGAATATGAGTTCAATGTATCTCTCAAGATGTGTTTTATATCCGCTAATTGCTCTATTATCGCTTCTCAATTTCATGAATTGTCTATTGTGTTGAAAGTCTCCCATGATCGTGTCATTGAGCTTGAAATCAAAAACTCTAAACTAAGTGATAAAATTGAACATGATGATCACGATAATTTGGTAAAACATTTTTCTAAGCTAGAAGTTGAACATTTTGACTTGCAACTAAAATATCAACATCTTAAAGAAAATGTTAAAACCTCAAACATCAAGATATCCTCGAATGTTCCGAGTTTGATGCGCTTTTGAACTAAACAAACGTGACGTAATGATTCAAGCTCAACGTAACACGATCGAAAGTTGAAAGCCCAAATCTCTCAATTAAAGGGTGAAAAGAACAATATGACGGGTTCCCAAATGCCTCCTCCTTTAGATTCTCGAATTCTCAAAATTTTCATCTTCAAAACTTGGTTAATGCCTTACAAAAGGAAAATGAGAGTTTTTAGAAGAAAATGAAAAGGTTAAACGTCATTTCAATGAGTTATTTGAGTCAATTAAAGTCACTCGGAACAAAAATAACGAAAAATAACCTCGTTGCAAAAGGAAATTGAGAATCTTAAGAGTCGTAAAAGGAAAATGCCAATGACCAATGGGGAGAATGGTGCTCAAAGGTGCATGTCTGTAATAAATATGCTTTGATGTGAAATATGTTCCTCCTCATCTTAGGAATAACAAACCGGCAATTCAAACATATTTCTCATATCTTAAGGACGACCTAGAATGTCTCCGTGATATTGTAGAAGAGGATAAGTTATAGAAACCACTTGATAATGCAATTGGCCATGTATGCTTATATGCCAAACGATCTCAAGAACTTCTAGAATGCTTAATTACAATATGCCCTAAAACCTTAGGTGAGCAAGTCAATCCTTGATACCTTGTTCAATGCCTAATGCCAAGCATGCAAGTCATTCAATGCCAAATGTTATGAACGTGAACCTCGGTGTGCCTTCAAGTAGTTCGATTCCAAATCATAGTGCTAAGAATGTGAACTCGAGTGTGCCCTCTAGAGTTCAACTCCCAACACTTCTCTTCATAAGAGAATGAACTTTATTGTGCTTCAAATAGTTCGGATCCCAAAGACATCTAAACAGAAATGCATAAATTAGCAAAACCAACTAATGTTCCCATTCCTCTACAGAGTAAACAAGTGACATTAAAGCGAGCGTGTCAAAGTCTCAAGACAATACAAGGAATGATAGGACCTCGCAAGCTAAGAATATGCATTGGAAGAAAGTAGAAGATCACCCTAGGAACACTAAGTTTGAGTTAAATAAAACGAATCGTGTTGATTCTAGTATTAGCCATAGGCGTCTCGAATTAATTCAAATTCGATACTATTTGCAAACCTTGTAATGATGTCTCGCTTGAATTACATTACTAATCATGAATGTGGTGTGAATGCTTTGTCTAATCTTTGTCAAATGCCCGCTTAAAATTGTTAATGCTAATAATCGTGCAAAGAAGGCTATAAGGCAAAGATGAAAGATTGTTAGAAAACAGTGGAAACCCACAGAAGAACATTTATAAAGATGGTTATTATTGGATACCTTTTGGTCATAAGAATAATCGCTTTGTCCTCAAACCGCTAAGACTATGCCCACTAGAAAATGGATGCCTCTTCGGTAGAACTATTCCCTTAAAGTGAACATACTTTGAATAGGTCAAATCTGACACCAAGATCGCATCTATTCCCAATGATTCCATTGCTTCTACTTCTAATATGGATGTTTCTATTTCGATGTGGGTGTTCCACCATCATTATTAACCAAATGGAACCCATTCTTGCATGGGGATCCCAAATATCCGCTTATCCATTCTTGTCTCGGTTCAACTGCAGATCGCTCAAATCGTTACGTGGTACTGGACTCGTGTTGTTCCAAGCATATATTTGAGACCGGTCATGCTCATGAACTTCGTAAGCAAATTCATCGACGATTAGATTCGGAATGATCATTTCGGTGCTATTAAGGGTTATGGAGATTATGTTGTTGGAAAAGTGTTATCTCCGGGTATATTATGTGGAAGGTCTTGGTCATAATCTTTCTCTGTTGGTCAATTCGCGATTTCTATCTAGAAGTAACCTTGAAAAACATACTTGTTTCGTTAGAGAACTTGATGGTAAGGAACTTTAAGAGGTTCACGTGGCTCAAATCTATACACCATCTCTATCGAAGATATGATGAAGTCTTCCAATTTGCTTGTTGTCAAAGGATTCTAAAACAAAGTCATGGTTATGGCATCGTCGCCTCAATCACTTGAACTTCGCACTATCAATGATCTCTCCGAAAGGACTTAGTTGTAGGTCTACCTAGACTTAAGTATGAAAAGGATCATCTTTGTTCAAGATGCCACTGGGAAAAAGCAAGAAGTATGCCCATAAATCCAAACCTACAAACTCGATCACGAAGTTCTTCATACAATTCACATGGACTTATGTGGACCCATGAGAGTCTGAGAATATCTTTGGGAAGAAATATGTATTAGTTGTGGTTGATGATTTCTCTAGATTCACCGGGTAAAGTTCTTAAAGACAAAGGATGAAACTCCAAATATCATCATCAAACTCATCAAACAAATGCAGTTCGTCTTAACAAAACGGTCGTAATCATCCGAACAGACAATGGAACCGAGTTTGTTAACAAACAACTCAATGAGTTTTATGAAAGTATTGAATCACCATCAAAGAAGTGTTCTCGAACTCCTCAATGTAATGGTGTAGTTGAAAGACGAAATCGAACTCTTGTGGAAGCCGCAAGGACTATGCCGATTTACTCAAAAGTTCCAATGTTTCTCTGGGTGAAGCTATCGCCATCGCATGCTACACCCAAAATCGATCCTCGATTCACACCGCCATGGAAAAACTCCATATGAACTTGTCCACAACAAAACCCGATCTTTCATTCCTTCGTGTGTTCGGTGCTTTATGTTATCCAACTAATAATGGTCAAGATTTAGGAAAACCGAGAGCTAAATCGGACATTGGAGTTTTGTAGGCTATGCACCTAACTCAAAAGGTTGCCGAATCTACAACAAGAGAACTTGAAATATTATGGAAACAATTCACGCCACGCTTGATGAGTCGACGGTTAAATGGCTCTGGACAATCTAGTTCAGGACCCGCACTTCAAAACAGTCCCATTGGTTCATCCCTTGTACCAAATTCTTCTCCAAAGAACTCCATATGTACCTCCATCAAAAGATGATTTAAAGAAATTGTTTGATCCAATGTTTGATGAACAATTTGAGCCAAGTAACAATGATATGACAATTCAATCACCGAGGTCGCTTCTATCCTCGCCAATGAAATTAACCCTTTAACTTCTATGTCATTAAGCCAAGAAGCATGTCACGACCAACTGCTTCATCAACAAATCTTCAATCATCAAGTGTACATCATGGAAATGCTTCGATTCACGTGATGAAGTCAATCCCTTTGCTACTCCCGAAGATGCTCCATTTGAAAATATATTTGCTCTCGAATCATCATCTCAACCATCTTCATCGGGAGACATCGACTGCTACTTCGGTTCCACAACCACAACCACATGAACATCTTAGAAAGTGGACACATGATCACCCATTGGATAACATCATTGGAAACCCTTCTCGTCCGGTATCCACTGTAAATGCTTTTGCTATCGATGCCTTATGGTGCTTCTTTAACTCAAGACTTCAAAGATCGAACCTAAAGATGTTAAACCGCTATGAATGAAGACAATGGTTCAATGCCATGCAAGATGAAATTCATGAGTTTGATCGATTAGATGTATGGGAATTAGTACCACTCAGATTGTGCTATGATCATTGCACTTAAGTGGATCTTCAAAGTGAAGCTTGATGAGCATGGTGATGTTTTGAAAAATAAGGCTAGGTTAGTGGCTAAAGGGTATCGTCAAGAAGAAGGATAGACTTTGAGGAATCTTTGCTCCAGCTTGCACGTATCGAAGGCGATCGTAATCTTCTTGGCTAATGCTGCTAGCAAGAACATGGTTGTTTATCGATGGACGTTAAAACCGCATTTCTTAACGGAGATCTTAAAGAGGTCGTCACGCCGACCAACTTGAAGGCTTTGTGAATCCAGAGCATCCTACTCATGTTTATCGCTTGAAGAAGGCTCTTTATGGTTTAAAGCAAGCTCCGAGGGCATGGTATGATACGCTATCAAAGTTTCTTCTATCTACCGATTCAAAGAAATGAGCGATTGATCCAACGTTGTTCACCGTAAAGTCGTGCAAACATTTAATTCACGCTCAAATTTATGTTGATGATATCATATTTTCCTCGATCGACCCCAATGAGTGTGACCATTTTTCAAAAGAAATGGGTTCTAAATTTCAAATGTCAATGATGGGACAAATGTCATTTTTCTTGGGATTACAAATTTCACAAAGTCCCGGAGGCATTTTCATAAATCAATCTAAATATGTAAATGAGATTTTAAAGAAATTTGGATTCGATTCTAGTGACCCTGTTGACACTCCCATGATTGAACGAACCAAGCTTGATGAGGACCACTCGGGGATCATGATAGACCAAACGAAATATCGTAGTATGATTGGATCCCGATGTACCTCACACTAGTAGACCGTACATCTTGTTCGATGTGTGCATGTGTGCTAGATACCGTGCTAAGCCTACTAAAAGCACCTTGAAGCGGCTAAACGGGTCTTTTGGTATCTCCAAGGAACCATCAACATGGGACTTTGGTACCAAGGACACCCAGATGTCACTAACAAAGATAGGCGTATGCGATCATGCGGTGTCAAGATACTCGTCGAGTACGCCCGAGGTGCTCGCTTTTGAGTGATAAGCTTGTGAGTCGGTCTTCAAAGAAGCAAATGAGTACTTCTATTTCCTCTACAGAGGTGAATACATAGCCATGTCATCTTGTTGTGCTCAAATCCTATGGATGAGATCTCAATTAATCGACTATGGCTTTGTATTCAACAAAATCCTCCGCATCGTGATAATAAAAGTGCTATTGCTCTCATGCAACAACGCTCAACACTCAAGAGCAAAGCACATCGACATTCGACATCATTTCATCGGGGAACAAGTGGAAAAGGTGTGGTAGAACTCTATTTTGTGAGGATCGAATACCGCTAGCGCACATCTTCACCAAAGCTCTTCCAAGAGAACGCTTTTGAGTTTATTCTTCCATGACTTGGCTTGAAAAGCCTTCAACGAAACACTCAAACGCCTTAAGGAGGAAGACGAGGAGTGAAGGTCTTTCTTCATCTATCTCTTTGTATATATTTTTTCAAAAAGCAAAATACAAAATTACAAAACCTTCAAAATCAAATAGAAAATTATAAAACTTTCAAAATCCATAAAATGTGAAAATTCAAAAATCCTCAAAAATATTGTCCTTTTTGCCATGTTTTTCTCGATTCGATATAATCTACGGACTTTGTGTTGATATTCAAAGAATGTCACGGGTCTTTAGATGTTCATCGAATGTACATAGTTTTTCATTAAAAAAAAAAAAAAAAAAAAAAAAAAATGATGCGAAGAAAAATAGTGGTTTATTGTCATTTCGAGCAAGAACCCGTGTTAAAAAGAAAGAACAGAGCCATACTTTATCTTGTTTTCAAATCTCATGCTCGATTCTAAAACATTAAAAAAAAAAAAAAAAAAAAAAAAAAAAAACTTTTCACTATCCAATGAAAACGAATTGCTTTGAAAAAATTACTCGGGCTCAATTTTGGAAAATCATTTGTACTAAACGGTTGTTAAAACTATCTATCTCTCAATCAACAACTTATGTAATTGATTGAGGGGGAGAATGATTTTTTATTAAAAAGTGTATTTGTTTTCAAACAATGGTTTGTTTTCAAAAGATATTCAAGCATGCTTAAATCTTTGGAGTCTAATGTCTCAAAAATTCGATCCTTATCAGTTAAAACGTTTTCAAAATCAAGTCACAATTCTCCTTAAAATGCTTTCAAAAACAATTTAAATCTCATCGAGATCACGATTCTCAAATGATTTGATAATTGTGATCGGGGAGAATTTGTGATTTAAATTGGATTTAAACCGATAATTCGATAGATGGTTTCATAAGTGATTAGTATGTTTGCCTCCCGCAAGTGACAAACGATTTCAAATTTTCCATGCACACGCTGAGGGGAGCATCTATCTTAAACCACAAATATTTGAAACGAGATCAATTTATCTCAATGTGCGCTTTTTCCTAATATGTGCAAAATATTCTCAAACATCTATGCACATATTGAGGGGATCAAACTTGTGAAAACCTCATCATTCTTTAAAATGTTTTATCTACTCAAATTGATTAGGAAGTGATGATGATCATTTTAGAAAAATGTTAATCAAAAGATTGGACCTTTCATTCTCAATCTAAACGATTTCAAAGATCTCTTGCCTCCATGTGCTAAACAAATTCTAAATTTTTATGCATATGTTGAGGGGGAGCATTTCTAAAATATCAAAACAATTAAGATACAAAATGCTTTGATTCTATATCACAAGTATCTTGATTGACTTTCAAATGGTTTTCAATTGGTTCCAATGGCAGATGAACGATACCAAAAAGACCAACCAACTTTACTTTATGTATGGTGATATAAGGTTGATAAGGTTAGGTTGAGGTCCCATGATCCGCCAGAACCGGAGAGATCTACCCAGGGACAATCCACTAGATAGTGTAGAAGTCCTTAGGTATGATGAAAAAAGGAGAAAAGTGAGATATGGGAAGAGTGCGGACTAAGATTGAGCTAGTACTGGAACAAACCCAACAAGGTTCTAGTTATGAAGTCTCGGTAAGCATCAAGGGTTGAAGAATGAAAAGAATTGAATGAGAAAAGGGTGAAAAGAAATAGCCCTCCATTAATTCAACCTTAGGGAAGAAACCGGTTCAATTCATATGCTACCGGTGGTTACTAAGGTAACACCGGTATTGAAGACAAGACGTCATCGACCCAAAGGACGCACCGCACTAACTTCCCAAGCTACTCAAGTTCCTCTTAAAAGGGCTTGTTTCATTCTCACAGGAACCTACATAATCTATCGACTCTCTTAGAGATTTTTGATATTGAAGAAGGAGACCCTCTCCCTAGTCTCCCAAGACAGAAACCAAAAGAGCACTAATTGAGTCTAGAGCCTCGAGATCATCAATTAATCTCTTTAGGAAACTTATTTCTTGAAGACTCACTATTTCACACAATGTGGAATGCGAGATTATATCTTATGAGTCCCACGCACTATCCTTGTGGTATTGCCAAGACTTGATTGTGTCATATGGACCTCATCGGTGGAGCGATTCAAAATTGAATCAATCCAGTCCAAGAAAATGGATTGACGGATGCCTTTGAAAACCGGTTGTTGTGCTTAAAACTCTTTTCTCTAGCACATCGATCGTGTACTATTATTTCAAATCAAAAGGTGTTTATGATTGATAAATGATTTTTACTAAAACTTCGTTGTATTGCAAAAACAATTTCTATTGAGCTATACACGATTGTTTTTCAAACCTTTTTATCAATCGGTGAATCTCTATTCACGGTTCACTCACTCCGTGTTGTCTTCTTTGAGACGCCCGGTTTGAGAACGGCTAGAGCACCGCGAAACCACAAGGAAATTCTTCTAATTATACCGATCACAGCAAGATTTGTATCGATCAACGGGAACCGTGGGCGTGTACCTCAATTCATCGAAGTGATCAAATACACTTTCGTGCTTTATTGCTAACGCCTTATGCGTGTACACCCGACGCTTGCGGTGATCGAATGGAGCGATCAATCCATAGCCGCATGCTCACACAACACATTCATATCTAAAGAAATCATGATTGGTGCATCAATGACTCGATATTTTCACCCATGCTTCGCTAGGTCACGCCAATGTCATGAATCAACGAAGCTTCCGCTACTCGATAAGAATAAATCATGATCCGTAATGTGAGCATGTCGGTCCAAAAGTCACAACATCATTAATTACCAACACCACAAAGGATGAGTCGAGATTTAATGTGCCGATGATCTCAAAGCCACTCAAAACTCAAGATCACGTGGATCGCTTAAAGACCTCCACTCGATTATCCAAACATGCAATAATGAAGAATCAAAGACTACGAGCTACATAACAAAGAACATGGACAAGAATCCAAGAACAATCTCAATGTTATATCTGTTTGTATTCAATGTAATTTTAATGTGTGTTTGAGTTGACCTCCCTTAGGGGGAGACTGTTAGGAATTAGAAATTCCATGTATTAAAGAGTCGGTCACCTCAAGTATATGTAATCGTTTGAAAGCTCGTAGTCGTAGTTATTTTATGTTAAGTAGTATTTAGTTATGTAACACCGTGGAGGACGGACGGGTCTTTACCCACTGTATGCCTGATCCACAGCCTGTAGGTGGCGTTTGTTTGTAAGAAACTATAAATACCCTCTACCTCCCAAGGTAGAGGGTTGGAGCTTCAATACTATTTTTCTTTGTTTCACATAGTTCCCAACTCTCTTCCTTTCTCTCACTAGAACTTTCTCTCTCTAAACATTGTTAACGCCCCACATGGTTATGGTTTAATGTGTTTGTGAAATCCTATATCTAACACAATCCATCGACCAAGCGGCCGGTGGCAAACTTAGTGATCTCACCGCGGGGTAGAATAGAGGACCTTGCTCTCTATGACAACGAAAGTTGGAATGACCCCCGTGAGTTACCCAAAATCGTCAAGGAAATCTTCTTACCTCCTATTAACTCACAAACTTCCGATCATAGGATGCTCGAACTTGAAGATCAAGTCAAATTCCTAATGAGCTCCTACGAAAATCCTAAGTCTTCACGCCAAGTGAACAAAGTCTCTTCCTTATGTGAACTATGTAATGGTCCTCATGACACTCGTACTTGCACAAGACTCCCTAAACAAGCTTCCGTTGACTATGCATCCTAGCGTACCAATGGAATGGGAGGAAGATTCCCTACAACACCCGGACCTAGGACTTTCAATGATGCCCGAGAAGCATGGAAGGGAAAACCCGACTTCTATTGGGGACAAACCAAAGAATTCACCTCTAATGATTTCTCATGGCCCCCCTCTCATGGACCTAGCCAAAAGAACATAGAAGGGATGTTGCAACACCTAGTTACATCCCAAGAAGCTCAAATAGCCAAGCTTTCGGACCGCTTTAACCAACAACAAGCCGAGATGGATTGGAAGATAGATAACCTTTTGAAAGCTATGACCAATAGTGATAGGAAGACCACCGAAAAGGTTAACGCCATCTCGACCCATTCTCCCGAAGATTCCAGTGTGAAAATTAAGGACCCAAGTAAGTTAGCCAAGCACGTTAATACCATCACCTTAGTGAAACCTAATAGGACTAATGACGAAGCGAACCATGAGACGGTACTTGAGGTTAGTGAGACTTCTAAGAATGAATCGACTGATGAAGTAGATGAAGTAGGCGATGACTATTTCAATAAGTTTCCTACGGAAGAGGAACTCTCTCGCCACCCACACTTAGTGCGTGACCTCCGTCACATGTATGTTAGAAAAAGCCCTAGGATCAAGTTTGGAAACCCTTGGAATCTCAACATACCATGTTGCATAGGACATCTATTCGTGGCAAAGGCCTACACTGACCGTAAGTCCCCAATAAACATCATGACTAGCACCTACTATAATTGGGTGATGAAAAAGCCTATCCCAACTAGGCAAGATCCTGATAATCCTAGGGTTAGTTGTAATTTCCTTGGTAGAATTAAGGGATTGCCCGTCTATGTAGGTAGTTTCACATATCCTACGGATTTCATAATTGTGGATGATATTAGTACGGCCATAGATCCTAGCTTGTCCCACGTTATTCAAGGAAAGCCTTTAATAGATAACACCGGGATGACTTATGATCCGTCGTTAGGGATAGTGAGATTCAAGGAAGAGACAGATGACATAGCTTACCAAATGTCGTTTAAGATTGATAAACTTTCATCATAATCCAATAATGAAAAAAAACTTAAGCTATCGGTCTACTATAGGAATGAGGAGGATAAGGAGAAAGGAGTAGATTATGTGATGGATAAGATTTTCGGGTTCTATAAGGATTTCTTGAAATTATGACCGGAATATAGAACCGATTGGGGAGAAGATGACTTCTTAGAAAGGTGCATAATAGGGCACTACTATAACATGGAAAACCCCAATAGAGAATATCATGAGGAAGAAGGTGACAGTAATGAAGTCACGTAGGGGCACGACTTCGAGTCTAGCTACAAGACTCATACATAAAGAAAAGAGCTTCGTGGGAGGCAATCCATGCTTAATTGTTTGCTTGTTTGTGTGTCATATATCTTTTCATTGATTGTTTATTCTCATGTTTGAATTTGTGAAAATGCTTTATTTTGTCTTTAACCTCGTCTTAATTACATATAAAGGTATTTTACAAAAGGATAAGTGTAGGGAAGATTACACACGCTTTAAAAGAACGTGAACATGAGAATTACAAATTTTGAAAAGATATATATGTGTGTTTGTTAGAGTCAAATTCTTGTATCGAGTCATAATGGATGTTTTGCGTGAATTTTTCCAGATTCTAAAGATGTAATTTTTCCGAATTTTTCGAAAACGCATACCGCTTCGTCAGATAACCCGATGGCATCAGATTGCAACTGACGGCGTCGGGAGGAGCGAAACCACTTATCTAACTTTCTCTCATTTTCGTGCTACTTATAAATTTTTGAATTTCTCGATCTAAAATTTCCGAAAACCTCAGAAACATCCATTCCACAAGCATTATATCCTAGTTTAGTAGAGTCATATATAGTTTTACCTCCGATTTTACGCGAAGGTTTCGCCTATTTTCTTAAAGTGTGCGTGTTTTATTTGTCAAGAAGAAAAACATTAGATTGCAAGGAGCTTTTCACGCATACATTCTTTTTGGAGAAGAATTTAACCACTACTTCACACGGATCCTACCAAGCTAATCAGGGGAGTATTAGTTTCTTTCTCTTTTAATTACCTTCCATTATCATAACTTTAATACTTTTGGGAAACATTGGGGACAATGTTCAGTTTAAGTGTATGGAGGGAGAATAAAACAGGAACTTTGAAACTATGCTTTATCCTTGACTATTTGTCTTGTCCTATTTCATTTGTGTAATAAACCATGAGAAATATCGGTTAAGGTAATTTTGGCACCAAATTTAAAATTTTTCATGACATGTAGGAGTGGGTCATTAGTCTTAATAAAGCATCTCATGGGTAGGAAGTTATATGACTAGCACAAAACCCTTTACCACTCAAATTACACCCCAAAAATGTGAGGTTCGCCTTAGATTTGTAGGAATTAAAGCATTCATCTTTAATGCTTGAGACCTGCACTTGTAGTATAATAGATTCTAGAACTTGTTTTGTGATGCATCCCGAGATCGCTAGTGAGACTACCATCCTCATTTTTTTCGATTTTTTTTGGGGCTTATACTTGTTGTGAATTGTTCTAAACCAATGCTTCATGCCCCTAACTTATAAATTGATTGGCCAAAACACATTTGCTTGAGGAAAAGCAAATACCAAGTGTAGGATATTTGATAAGGATTTAAAAGGTACACTTTTGAGGGTCGTTTAAGCCCTTAATCGCCCACTTTTAAACCGCATCGCTAATTTCGCTCATTTTCACTTTTTAGGTCTCTTGAAGGCAAAATGCTGGAATGATGCTTATTTGGATGAAAAGGCGTGAATATGTGAAGAAAATGGCTAAAGTCAAGATCAAGACACTCAAGTCGCCGGAAGTGCACCCGACGGTGTCACAAACAAAGAGCGACGCCGTCCCCTCAGTAATTGTGATGGCTCAGAGTGAATTTGTTATTTTGCACCGACGTCCAGCTTTTGAAGAGTAGGGCGTCGGGAGGACCTTTTCCTCGACGGCCTAGATTCGATTCGACAAGATCGGTTGAAGTCGACGGCCACAATCACAACGTGACACCGTCCCAAATTTAACTTGGCCAAGACGAAACCCTAATGGCGGCGATCTGACGGCGTCACAGTTAAAAGGTGACGCCGTCGCAGTTGTAACTCTATATATAGAATTCATTTTTCAGACTTTTAGGGAGGTAGATTTGTGAAGTAAAAACCTAAAACAACTTTTGTCCGGTTGGGCAATATCTTAGGGTTCTCATACCGTATTTTACATCAAGATAAGTTATTTACTTCATTGATTTCATTATGTCTTCGATTGTATGTGTGTGCTTGCATGTTTCCATGTCCCATTAATTACTTGTGTGTTTGCCTAGATCCATGAAATCTAGTTATTGAATATTGATTGGTTGTCTCTTATCTTAATTGTAATTGGCTTAGGATTGCAATAGGCCATCATTGTGTTTTTAATGCTTGAGTAATCTTTGTGAACCTTAGTTTATAATCGCCTAGAGTAATTGTAGGCTAAAAATCCAAAGATAACCTTAGAGTTAGTTTATGAATCCTAGAGATTTTGTAGGAAATAACCTTAAGGTATTCTCAAATAGTTAGGGAGAAAAGCATACCCAACGACCTTAGAAAACACAACGCTAAGAATAAGGACGTGACAATTCAACCATCAATAAAAGATAACTAGAGAGTAATAGTATCTAGGTAAACACATTTTTAATCATCATACGAGCACACATCAATAGACATAGACTACCCCTTAGCTTAGTTAATTAGATAATTAGAATAGTAGAGTAATTGGTAGAATTACCACCCCCCGCCCCAAATCCAATACCCCGAGATCGTACCTTTTAATTTCTAAAAAAATATAAAAAAGATAAAAAAATAATCTTCCTCAACCCCAACCTTAGCGTAGTAATTTCTCGCTAGAATTCCTATTCCCCAGAGAACGATATCAATCCCAAGGCTTACCCTAATACTACACTACAACGATTAGGTTCACCGCCTAGGTGGTTGAAAACTTGCTCAAGAAAAGGAAGTTTCCTTTGACCCCGAACACGCGTTGTTCGCAGATCAAAATCCAACAAGGTTCTTGTAATGAAGTCTCGGTAAGCAATCAAGGGGTTGAAGAATGAAAAGAAATGACAAGTGAAAAGGGTGAAAAGAAATAGCCTCCAATAATTCAACCTTAGGGCGTAAATCGGGTTCAATAAATATGCTACTTGGTGGTTACTAAGGTAACGCCAAGATTGAAGACAAGACGTCATGGACCCAAAGGACGACCGCACTAAACTTCCCAAGCCACTCAAGTTCTCTTAAAAGGACTTGTTTCATTCTCACGTGGAACCTACATAATCTATCGACTTTCTCTTAGAGATTGTTGATATTAAAGAAGGAGACCCTCTCCTAGTCTCCGAGTAGGAAACCAAAATGCACTATAGAATCTAGAGCTAAGAGATCATCAATAAATCTCACTAGGACACACAATTAATGAAGACTTGCTGTTTCAAACAACGTGGAAACTAAGAATATATATTGAGAGTTCTACGCATTATCCTTGTGATATTTGCCAGAACATCTGAGTGATACTCAAAGTATTCACGATGAAGATGGAAATCCTTCTAAAGCCAACATCAAACAAGCTCTTGGTGGGTGACATGTGAGATTCTTCAAGAATCAAGCTTGTGACAACTGGATAGAAACAATGGGGCGATTCACTCTTGAATCAACCTTGGTCCAGGAAATGAATTGACGAATACTTTTGAAAAACCTTTTGATGTGCTCTACAATTCTTTTCTCGTGGCACATCAACTGAGCTTATTTTCTCAAACAAAAGTATTTATGATTCAAAATTGATCTTTCTCATAAAACCTTCGTCAGACACAATACTCTTTCGCTTAAGCAATACGCGATTGTTTTTCAAATCAATTTTTCATCAATCAGTGAATCTCAATTCGCCGGTTCATTCACTCCGTGTTTTCAACTTTGGGACGCTCCGGTTTGGGAACGGCTAAATCAAGTTGCAAAACCCGGTCAAGGAGATTCTTAGGAATTCTACCTGATCACAGGCAGTATTTATACTGATCAACGAGGAACCGTGGTTCTTGCAACACTATTCAACGAAAGTTAACAAAGACACTTTCGTGTGTTTTATTACTAATTGTTGTTTGCGGGAACATTTGACGGTTGAAGTCGATCGATGTTGAGAAGTCAATTCATAACCGCATGCTCACAGCACACACTCATAATTGAAGAAAATCTTGACAATCAATATGTACAACAATGCTTCCGCAACTCTGATGAAAAGATGTCATGACCCTGAAAGTGTGAGCATGTCGGTCCAAAAGTCACAACATCACATGAAGGCGACACAACAAAGGATGAGTCAAGAGATTTACGGTGGAAGATGATCTCTAAGAAGGCTCAAAGAATAACCAATCTGTGGATCAGTTAAAGACCTCCACTTAAAATACAAAACATCCGGAATTTGAAGAATCAAAGATTACGAGCTACAGAGCAAAGAACTTACAAAATAATCCAAGAACACACAAAATGTAATATTTGTTTGTAATTGAGGTGACCTCCCTTAGGGGGAGATTGTTGGGATTTAGGAAATCTGTTAGTTAAAGACTCGGTCACCTCAAGTATATGTAATAATTAGAAAGCTCGTAGTCGTAGTCATTTAGTTATTGTTAGTAGTTAGTTAAGTAACACCGTGGAGGATGGACGGGTCTTTACCTACTGTATACCTGATCCACAGCCCGTAGGTGGTGTATTTTGTAAGACACTATAAATACCCTTTGCCTTCCAAGGAAAAGAGTGGAGCTTCATAATATACTTTACTTTCTCTCACTAAAAGTTCCCATTTCTCTCCATCTTTCTCTCTCTAAACTCCATACATTCGAACCTTTGTGATTGTGTTTGTGTGTTTATGAAAACCAATATGTTACATTTTATAACCCAACCACCCAAGACTAAAAGCCTATAGTTGAAGAGTTGTAGCGGATATACTCTCGAGATGACTAACGCTAGAAATCTCGATGATCCAACTCAACTTGCACTATATACGACTTTAATCGAGGTAATCAAGAAAGCGAACAACGCAACATCTTCACAACACACCGACACTTGTAAAGATGATCAACCTCGAAAAGGCCTTATGAAGATAAAGATCCGGAGAATCAACATCAAGATAAGAGACGAAAACGACCGGACAACCTTTAACTTCTACCTTCAAGGAACCAAATGATCCTCGCATCAACAACTCATGATTCACCACCAACAATATCTCACCATACCGAGCCTCATGACTTTTGAACACACGATAGACTTTGAGCATCCCATGGAACATACAACGCCTTCATCGAACCCTCAAAGCCTCCACCACGAGAGCCGGATTAGATTGATTCGACCATGTTAAGATGCTTAGTTGGTTTGATGATATGGTTAATGCACACCCACCTCTCAAAGAAGTTGAAGATCCGATTCACTACTGAAAAATCGAGTTTTCCTGAGGCTAAAAAAGAAATGAAGATTCAAAACTAACAAAGTATGCAATCAGACGATCCGAACAACTATGTTCGACATTCTCAAGAACTGTTTCACTAGTAGTAGTGAGTAAGAATATCATATAGAAAATGTTACTCGGGATATGGCTGAAGACATGATCTGGCTAAATCTTTAACCTCAATCTGATCCTTCAAAACCATTCTACACCAACTACACTTAACCTCTCCCTATGCTCGGTAACGTCCTCAACCTCAAGTTGCTCGTAAAATGCTTCTTCAATCACTATTTGGACTACTTAAGGTTTAGAAATGCTGATGACAGAAAGTATGCCATGTCAATCACCAAGTTCTCGACGGCCACCTATCTATAAGTCAGACTCGAAGAATCTGCTATCAGTTTGTTCAGTCCTAAGACTTACCCGTATAACGATGATGCCAAATTTGGGACTCTCCGCTGGCCACCAATGAGAAGTCATTTCAAAAGGGGCAGAATGGCTACAACATCATATCATAAGGTGTTTAGCACTCTGAAGATCATGAAAATGATGTGCATCTAGACTGAAATGTTCTGGGAATACCATTTTCTCACAGAAGTTATAGTTAAGAGATCTGATGAATAAGAGCACACCTTCAAGGAGTCCGACTTTCTCGATCTTAGCCTAAATGAAATTGAAGACATGTACTTTCTAAAGATTCAAAGAAAACTTCATCATCTCTCCAGATCAGATTAGTATGCCTTCAACACTTCTCTTCTACAATTCATCCATTGGAATATCATTCAAGAAAGAGCTACCAAAGATACAATCAACCTCATCAAACCGAACTTCACATTCCTCGCATTGATGAAAAGCACATTACACCCTTTGTAAAGATCGCTTTGAGTTATCTACATCAAACACGAAGGGCATAATCGTTTCTTACCATTCATCGAGACAAACAAGTTCGGGGATGGGACTCTTACAAATATCAAGGATGGGTTGTCTACTAGAATTGAAGATCAGAAGATGTCTTACAAGCGTGGATGGAATGTTAAAGACATCAAGGATAAAGAAGAATCATCATCAAGATTGACGATCTTCTGAAAAGATGAAGACATATGTGCATACTTGAGTCGTATGTTGGTGGAAGACAACGAGTCAAAGACATCCTTTCCTACCAACAACCAAAAAAAGGTCAAATTTGTGTTTTGAATCAATATCTGTAATTTCATTACCTAATATGGCTTACGCATAAATTTCAATTGCATAACCTATTCTTTGTAATGAAAAGACCTTTTGTACGCTTTCAAGGCAACAATCCTTATATAAGGAGCGAAGGCTTCTTAATTTTGAGCAAAATTTATTCAAAATTGTTCAAACTTTTTGTTTCTAAAGTTTTTTCAAACTTTTGTCAGAGATACAAATATTCCATCTTAATTGTCTTAAAACTTTCCAAAAGTATTTTCTTATTGAGGGGAGTATTTAATATAAAATCTTTGTTCAAACAAAATTCTTGTTATCTATTTCTTCCCGATTTCAAAACCTCAAAAAGCATATTTTAATCATCAACCACCTATCTATAAGTCGACTCAAGAATCGCTATCGCTTGTTCACCCCTAAGACTTACCCGTATAACGATGATGCCAAATTTGGGACTCTCCACCGCCACCAATGAGAAGTCATTTCAAAAGGCGTAATGGCTACAACATCATATCATAAGGTGTTTAGCACTCAAGATCATGAAAATGATGTGCATCTAGACCGAAATGTTCGGGAATACCATTTTCTCACGAAGTTATAGTTAAGAGATCTGATGAATAAGAGCACACCTTCAAGGAGTCCGACTTTCTCGATCTTAGCCTAAATGAAATTGAAGACATGTACTTTCTAAAGATTCAAAGAAAACTTCATCATCTCTCCAGATCAGATTAGTATGCCTTCAACACTTCTCTTCTACAATTCATCCATTGGAATATCATTCAAGAAAGAGCTACCAGCATACAATCAACCTCATCAAACCGAACTTCACATTCCCTCGCATTGATGAAAAAGCACATTACACCCTTTGTAAAGATCGCTTTGGAGTTATCTACATCAAACACGAAGGGCATAATCGTTTCTTACCATTCATCGAGACAAACAAGTTCGGGGATGGGACTCTCACAAATATCAAGGATGGGTTGTCTACTAGAATTGAAGATCAGAAGATGTCTTACAAGCGTGGATGGAATGTTAAAGACATCAAGGATTAAGAAGAATCATCATCAAGATTGACGATCTTCTGAAAAGATGAAGACATATGTGCATACTTGAGTCGTATGTTGGTGGAAGACAACGAGTCAAAGACATCCTTTCCTACCAACAACCAAAAAAAGGTCAAATTTGTCTTTTGAATCAATATCTGTAATTTCATTACCTAATATGGCTTACGCATAAATTTCAGTGCATAACCTATTCTTTGTAATGAAAAGACCTTTTTGTACGTTTCAGTGCAACAATCCTTATATAAGGAGCGAAGGCTTCTTAATTTTGAGCAAAATTTATTCAAAATTGTTCAAACTTTTTTGTTTCTAAAGTTTTTTTCAAAATTTTGCTGTAGATACAAATATTCCATCTTAATTGTCTTAAAACTTTCCAAAAAGTATTTTCTTATTGAGGGGGAGTATTTAATATAAAATCTTTGTTCAAACAAAAATTCTTGTTATCTATTTCTTCCCTGATTTCAAAACCTCAAAAAGCATATTTTAATCATCAATGAGTTTCAAAAACAACATTGATATGGTATTTTTGAGGGGGATAAATGATATTAAAATATGATCAGTGCAGAATCTCACAAGAACTCAACTAAGATATTACCTATGAATTGACGAGAAAACAATTTCAGTATTCGAAAAGACTTGTCAAGGACATAATAATTTCAAGCTATTCTAACTAGTGATGTAAACGTGTCTCGCAAAGGACTTGTCAAAGTAGAATGTACCATTTCGAGAGACTTTCTTTGGACTTGCACCTGGACGGGTAATAATTTCAATTTGGTTTAGCCAGTGATGTCAACGTGTCTCACAAAGGTCTTGTCTATTGAAATTCTATCAATTCAAAAGTGTGAACTCTTCTCTCAATGTGCAAATTTATCTTAAAAACTTATGAGCACGTGTGCAGGGGCAGTATTTCTGAGAATACAAAACTCTCAAAGTGTTATCAAAATGTGTTTTACAATCATAAACGCTTTGAGATATTTTCACAAAAGTTTTTATGGCAACACGATCAACGTTGAACCAACCTAGGATAATCATAGAGTAATAAGGTGATTAAGGTTAGGTTTTATGTCCTATGATCCACCAGAGACGGAGGGATCTTCCTAAGGACAATACAAATAGTTAGAATTAGAAGTCCTTAGGTATGATTAAAAAAAGGAGTAAAGTGATGAAAGGAGAAAGAAGGGGTTGAAGAATTAAAAAGAAAAGTTTGTGAGAGGGTGAAAAGAAATAGCCCTCCATAAACTTAGGCGTAAACCGTCAATACATCTCACTCTCGGTTGTCACAAAGATGACACCCATATTGAAGAAAAGACGTCATGGACCCAATGACGCATCACACCACCCCTCCTAGCCACTCAAGTTCCTCTTAAAAGGATCTTGTTTCATTTCTCACGGTGAACCCTGCATAATCTATCGGCCTCTCATTTAGAGATGTGTTGGTATTGAAAAAGGAGGCACTACTCTAGTCTCCGACTACTAAAAACAAAACGCACGTAATCAAGTCTAGAGCAATGAGATTCATCAAAATATCTCTTAATACACTTGTGTTCAACATTAAGGACACAAGTTGTATTAGATTCTTTTACGAGATCTTTGAATCTTTTCTCGACGAACATCATGGTGGTTACTCGTCCCTAATGGTCTCTGATCGTGGAATGATACCCTCAGATACTTGATGGCTCATCTACTTCGGATCCAACCCTTGGGTATTTGTATGTATGAACAACATTGTGAAGATATCAAGTACGAAAACATCCAAGTGACCATCCGGTCCGAGAATATTCGAGGAATGCGCCAAGATTCGTCCATCCGTTCTAAGAATATTCAAGGAACACACCAATATATGGGATATGTATGTACAAGATATATCTAAACACTAACGTTCGAACTTTATTACTAATATTTTCTATGCAGCTAATCATGGCGGTCCAAAGTTCCAGAAGATCATACATCATCATGACGAATCATCAACAAGTTTCTAAGATCCCACATGCTCACATCAATAACATGATGAAAGATGATGTTATGTAAAAGTAAAGAAAAGTTCTCATTAAAGAATCAATAAATTTAAAAAAGTCAAAGATGGAGAAAGAAACAAGCATGAAGCACAAAGTAAGCAAGCGGTATGATTATGTTGGAAAAGATGGAAACCAGCCATGAAGACGTTAATGAAAGGCAAACGGTAACACAATTGATCACAAGAAGAACAAAGATTCAAGTCACAAGAGATGTCGAACAAAAAATTCAAGAAAAGCCAAAGAATGTCAAAGCGACCTATGATGACCAACCCTTAGGGGAGACATTGGGAAACAAGAAAGTGTCATCATATTTTAAATAGATTAGGTCGTTAATGTTATGGGGTTGTATGTTAGTTTAACTTGGCCCACCCATTAAGCAAGCCTTTGTACACTATATATACCTCTTATGTCAAAGAGAAGGGTGTTGGTTTTGGTTTATGCAATAACACTTGTTCATTTTCATTTAACTAGAACCTTCCATTCTCTCTCTCTACTTTGTTTCTCTATCTAGTAATAACCATTGCTTATGAGTAACAATGATAATAATGTGACCTAAAACCTATGCTCATGATCATTCTGTTCCAAAAGATTTAAGAAACTAAATGCATTGGATAAGGATGGTGGTACCTCATTTTCACAATGTAGGATTACTATGTGCTCAACATTACCATCAATGGTTGAAGCTTGAGTTAGCACTTTTGGATTATCCTCCTTTCCACTAGCATTTGTACCATTCCACTCTAAGAATAACTTTCTTTTCTTAACATCTTCACTAACCACATTCTCTTCAACAATCTTCTCAATCACTACATCCTTGGACTGACTATTCTCAATCACTATACTCCTCACCTCCATCATGTGTTTTTCTACCAGTGATACATCACATTCAACATATACATCTATTTCTTAAACTTAGAAATATGTTTCAACAAGGTTAGCACATCTTGATCTAACATTAAAGGTACCAACCCATCATCTAAAGATGGACCAGGACCCTAAATGGGTAAACAGGATCTTACCATTATCATTTAAACCGAGTTCACCTAACATTCTACTTAGCTCATGAACAGCGAACTCCTTATAATCAATTAGGTCTACATAATCTACCATAGAAAACTTGTATACTTATATGGGATTAGAAAACTCCCTTATGTGGTGGATTTTCGTAGTGAAGAGGTTTTATAGGAATCAAGAAAAAAATAAAAATAAATAAATAAATAATAATAATAATAATAATAATAATAATAATAATAATAATAATAATAATAATAATAATAATAATAATAATAATACCGTTTCTCCCGATGAATGCGGGCGATCCGCCTTCCTCTCACTGTGTCTCGATCCCTTGATCCTTCAACTTTCGTTGATTTGTTTCTTTTCTTTTCCCATGATCATATCACGCTCCATGTGATATGTTTGGTACGCCTTTTCTAGGGTTTCTTTTGGCGATCATTGCTTAGGGTTTCGGTTTGAAACCCGGTTATTGCTTTGTTCTTCCCGCTATTGCGAGGTCTCGCTTTGAGACCCGGTTTCTTCTTGACCTATATTGAGATTATTGTATTAAGATTATTTGGTCTTCGTTAGGGCTTCGCTTTTGCACGGTGTTTGGTTTTGGCGCTTACCTCAACAAGTTTTTGGTTCTTCTTGCTTGGTTCTCTTATTGGGTATTAGGTGGTTTTGGTGGTTATCATATGATTTTGGTACGTGCATCTGATTTGGCTGCTTAAGTTTTGGCTGCTCCAGGTTGTTTGTTTTTCTCTTCTTCACTTGCATGGTAGATACTTTTGTTATTTGGGTGTTTTGCTTTCTCTTGTTTGCGCATTGGAGGTTTGGTTGCAAGTGGATTTGGTTTTGTTGCCCTGTTGCTATGCCGGCTGTTCGATTTCATTGTCCCTTTGTGGGTCTTAGTGGATGTCGGAATGGTGGTGGAAATGGGCTTACTAAAACTTCTTTGATCACGCATTTTCGGGACAGGCATTTTAGTGGTGAGGCTCTCGCTATCACTAGGCAGTCTCTTTTGTCGGATTTGGCTATTTTTGAAAGAGCTGAGGTCACTCTTAAGCGTATGGGGTTGTGGTTGTGCGGTGATTGTTTCACAACGCATACTTTCCGGACTAAGTGTCGTCATGGTACGGGGTCGGATTTTGTGTCTCCTCCTGATTGTGGTGATGGTGTTGTTCGGTTTGTGTTACATAATCTCACCAAACCGCAGGTTCCTTCCCATGTTACCCTTGTGGAGGATTCAGTTTTGGACGAGCTTAGTGGCTTTGATTTGCCTCTTCTTGATATGTTTTTCTCTAAGGGGTTGCGGACTGTCAAATCCATCCCTCCCAAATGTCGTTTGGAGTTCTCTCGTACTTTGAAAAGAGCTCTTGATAAGGTGATCTGCACGCCTGGTGACATTTCTTGTTGGGTTAGTTTATTTGTAATGCCGCTTTGTTTGCTTAAAACCTTTTGCCCGAGGAGTAGTCAAGAGAGTAGATCGGTCACTAAGCGTCAACGTCAAGAAGAGTATATTGTTAATGCTATTCGCGCATGGGGTTCTCCCGGTGGTAGTTTGCGGGTTGTGCGTGAGGTTTTAGATGAGCCCTTTCCATCATGGTCATCGTTGATGATGATAGTTTGATTGGGTGATCGTAACGCCAAGCAATGTAAGAGGAAGATTTGTGATGGTAATTATACCGCTGCGGTCGAGTTCTTTTCGTCTTCGGGGTTGCACCTTATGATGCTTCTACTCTTGAAGACTTAAAAGCTAAGCACCCTTTTCGATCCTCCTCTCTCTTGCTCGATATACCTATTGACCATCATCACCTTACCGCATCCCCTTCCATGGTTCTTGACATGATAAAGAGTTTCCTCGTGGTACTTCTTGTGGGCGGGATGGGTTGCGTGCCAACACCTTTTGGATTGTTTGAGTGGTGCACCGTGGCCATTTCGACGAGTTGATCGCTTCTATTACCCAAGTGGTGAACCTTTTCTTCTTGGTAATTGTCCGAGGGCGTTGGGGGAGTATATTGCTAGTGCTCCTCTCACACCCTTAGTCAAACCAGAGGGGTATCCGCCCTATTGTTGTTGGGACTGTTTGGAGGCGTTTAGTGTCCAAGGTTTGTGCTTCCATGCTTAGCCACTCTTTAGGCAGTTATTTCGATGATTTACAACTTGGTGTTGGGGTATCTGGGGGTGGGGAAGCTATTCTTCATGCTGTGAACCGTTTGGTTGAGGACCGCGGGGGTGAGGTTGGTCTGTCCATGTTGTTGGTTGATTTTAAAAACGCTTTCAACATGGTGGACCGGCTGTTATGTTACGTGAGGTTCGCTTTGCATTTCCGCTATTTCACAATGGGTGGAGTTTTGCTATTCTAGTCCCGCTAGATTATATTATGGTGAGCATACTCTTTTGTCTCATCAAGGTGTGCAACAAGGTGATCCGCTTGGGCCTCTTCTTTTTGCCTTAGTCTTACATCCCTTAGCATGTAAGATTAGAGATTCTTTGACCTTTCCTTTCAAGCTTGGTATTTGGATGATGGCACTATTATTGGTGATACCTTGGTTGTGGGTAAGGTTTTAGAGTTGATTATGGCGAGCGGACCTTGTCGTGGCTTACACCTCAATGTTGATAAACTCAAGTCTTTTGGCCACAAGAGGACCCCGAGCGGTATGATGGTGTTTTTCCCCAATATTTCTCGCCTCACATGGTGTTAAATTATTGGGTGGACCCGGGTGTGGATTTTGAGTTTGGTAGTCAGTTGGTCCCGAAAAGGGTTGCTAAAACTATTGAACTTATGGAGGCAGCTGCCAAACTTAATGACCCTCAATGTGAGTTGTTGTTACTCCGTGCATGTGCCGGTATTTCTAAGCTCTATTTTTCTATGCGCATGTTCTCCTCTCGGTCTTTGAGGGTGCTCGGTTTCTTTTGATGCGCACTTCGCTCTTCTTTGAGCGTATTGTCACCGCTCGACCGGTTTTGGTGACCGCAGTGGAGACTCGCCACCTTACCTTTTGCTTTGGGGACTTGGTTTATATTCTGCAGTGATGTCTTGAACTATGCCTTCATTGCCTCGAGACTTCAATCACCGGCCTTCGACTAAGCTTCTTCATGGTTCGGTATTATAACCTGCTGGTCCTCTTTGATGATGCTCTATGTAATTTCAATGTGAATATGGATATTGACCTTTGAGTAACCCTAGCGAGGTCGCGCCCCAAACTTATGAAGAAATTGGCGAGATATATACTTGATCGGTTTCCCAAACTGTTGAATCTACTTTCCATCTTTCCCTCGACGATGGCTTTATGGAGCTCTTTAAAGGAGGATCACACTTGGATTGGCTTAGGGTGGCTCCGGTATCCGGATTGGGACAAACTATGAGTGCAGTGGCTTATCGGTGTGTGCTATGTTATCGTTTGGGTGTTCCTCTTTTCACCGCTCGTGCCGTGTTCGCTTGCTCTAAGGTTTTTCCGGAGATATTTACGGGATCACGCTGTTTCGCAAAGGGTATTGTTGGCATTAAACATCGTCACAACCTTGCGCGATGTTCTTGTTGACATATGCTCGATCGTGATTTCCGCCGCAAGGAGGTGGATATTGGACTTTTGGTGATGGGGCGCATCCTTGAGACCGGTGACATATTACTCTACTCTTGGGATAGTGGACATGATGTATGTGTTGATCTTACGGGTTCGTCGCCTTTGACGCAAACCGGGTTGATTGATTTTATACCGTATGAGTGGTCGGTGATGTTGCTTTCAGTAAACGGGTCAAGCACGAGGCAAAATGTGCGGATATTGGGTATGGTTTTCCCCTTCTCTTTTCCTCTTTGGAGAACTTGAGAAAGATGAAGTCACCTTACTCAAGCGTATTCGACGCTTCTCGATGACTCAAGACATTGGAGCGCGTGCAAGAATTTATATCTTTAATAGGATTGGTTTTACCATTGCTAGAGGGTGGGGCTCAGTTGGTTTCGAGGCTCCCACTAATCTTTGTAATCCTTTGAGTTTTTAAAAAAAAAAAAAAAAAAAAAATATATATATATATAATAATAATAATAATAATAATAATAATAATAATAATAATAATAATAATAATAATAATAATAATAATAATAATAATAATAATAATAATAATAATAAAGGCGAGAAAAGTGAAATGACTAAAATACCCCGACGTGGTTTTGATACTAATGGAAAAAATAATGATCGTTAGGCCGAGGGACATAATTTGCGAAAAAAGTAAAAAGTAGCGGCATAATTTGCAAAAATAGAACATTAATGACCTAACGTGCAAAATCAAGAAACTACGGGTCATTTTTGCGCTTTACTCTATATTTTATTTAACTAATAAACCTCAA
This sequence comes from Chrysanthemum lavandulifolium, assembly GCA_022545495.1. Lineage (NCBI taxonomy): Eukaryota > Viridiplantae > Streptophyta > Magnoliopsida > Asterales > Asteraceae > Chrysanthemum > Chrysanthemum lavandulifolium. The sequence continues at coordinate 510,476 of JAHFWF010000158.1, read as the reverse complement.
CCGCCTTTAATTGAGTGCGGTTTACATACAAGTAGAAAATATTTTCCCAACACATATGCAATCAAACATGCAATCAACACACACTACAAACACCTTTGAAAGACTAACTAATACAAGACCGTAACAAATCGGTTGATCAAACTAAATGAGAGAGAAAACTAGATGAAAACTTGTGTTAATGAATGAGTCAAAGCCTAGATCTAGAGTGATGGTATATATAGCTCGAAGTTCCACTTTGGCTTTGCAAAATGATAATATACTAAATCAACACCAAAGTTAAGTAGCGCCATAATATTTATATTATAAACCTCTATAGTTTTATAAACTTGCTAATTACACTACTACAAAAAAGGCTTTTAGACCGGTTCAATGGGTCTTTTAGACCGGTTACACAACCGGTCCAGATGAGAGGAGGTCTAAAAGATAAAAAAACATATAGACCGGTTAGGAAACCGGTCTAAAAGATAGTTATAAAGACCGGTGTTGGAATCGCTCCTAACTCGTAAATGGAACGACATTGATGGGATTACAGTTTCTATCTTTGTTACCTTAAGCACATGGGTTGTTATGTCAATTACCCATAGATGTATGTGTTTAGGTATATAAACCCCTCCATACTTCCATGGAGGGGTGAGTCTCATTTGTGTAATTCACCTTTCCTTATCAATAAAACACATAGTTTCTCCCTTCTCTTCATACTTTCTCTCTCTAACATGAAGATGATGTTCTTTCTACTTCCCCGACCTCCCGATTCACCATATCATCCATAGAAACGATCCTTACATTGGTATCAAGAGCAAGGTCCGTTTTGTATCATTGGTTGATTTTTGGTGATATTTTCTTGTCAAAATCCATTTTGTAAAATCTGTTTTTAACAAAGTTTTAATCTTTCCAATACACTTTTATGTTTAATGATTTTTACAAGTTTTTAATGTGTCCTTTATGTTTTGGTCTCACAATTTTATGCGCTTTGTTTACTCATATAATTTTGTTGATACCATATTCGTGAAACTGTTTTGTGGTCAAAATAGTCACCGTCAAAATGGTCTATTTCTATGGTCAAAAGGGTCAAAAAGGTAGCATTTTTATGCTTCTTCTGGGTATATATGAAGCTGAACGGAATAACATGGTCGGAAAAACTCGTCGGAAAAAAGTCAAAGGGTCAAAACCCTAAACTTACGCATAAGGATCCTGTTAATACAAATAAACCGTAAAAACGTTTATTAATATTTTGCGATCTCTTTGTGTTTTGTTGATAACATATATAATGTTGTCTTAAGTATAATTATAAGGATACATGTTATTGTTGTAAAGCATTTACATATAATCTTTTACAAAAATGTAGTAACTAAAGCATTTGTTGTAATAGTTAATTAGGATGGTAAAATCACAACCCATGGATCTTAACCCATACCCAAAGAGACTTGATACAATGTATACTTAGATACATTGAATCTAAACCCATGGACCAACCCATAACCCATGACCCATAACCAAAAAACCCATGGGCAAAGAGGAGCGTTCCACGGATCCCTAGCCTTGTGCTAGCCGGATCCCAAGTGGAAGGGATCCGTGGGATCCGTGAGAACAGTGAGGAAATTTTCCTATAAATAGAGAGCCATTACTTCATTCTAACTCACCCATCTTCTTACTAAATCTCTCATACACTCTCATTCTCTTCTAACATATAGATCACTTGATCTAGAGAGTTGTTCTTCTTTCTTTCTATTTGTGATTCTCATATAGGTCCTTCTCTAAGGCGAGATCACGAGCATTCTACAAGTCATCCAAGCAAGGGGTCCTTGATTGATTTGTCACCCGCAAGATTTCAGAGCGAAGATCTTGTATTTGATATTTCACATATTTGTTGTGTAATAGTTATGTTGGTTTGGTCCACCGTGCTACGGACTCGGTATCTAGCTTTGTACCGAAAAAGTGTAAGCAACGCTTGTGAAGGCTTCTCCGCCAAGTGAAGGAGTTTGTTGACATAGTGCTTGAACTCTCGAGTAGGTGACTCGGGAGTGGAGTAGGCAAGGAAGGTGTCCTTGTAGCCGAACCTAAATCGGTTGTGTCATTTCTATCCCTTATCTTTATTTATTTGCTTGCATTATCATTAGATCTATATGTTCTCAACATCCATACGATTTCACATAATATCGAATCTAAAGTTTTGAAATCAACTTAAAATCGGCAAAACTATTCAACCCCTTCTAGTTTTCCACAATTGGCATCAAGAGCTAAGTTTATAAAAGTTTTAAAATAAAATTGTATTTTAAAACTTTTCGATCACTATGGGTTCTCAAAATTATAAGGAAGTGCAATCTATGCAACCACCACCACTACTTGAAACTAATGGTTTTATATATTGGAAAATAGATTCAAACATATGTGAAGTCTAAAGATATTGATCTTTGGTACATTATTGTTGAAGGTGATTTTGAGGCTACCTCAAATGATGATAAAGGAAATTTAGTTCACATACCTCATGATAAACTAAATGATGAAATGAAGAAAAGCTTTCTAAAAATAGTGAAGCAAAATGGTTTTATATAATGCTTTACCGAAAAAGGAATTGAAGAATTTCTATGCTTAAAACCTCTAAAGAAATTTGGAATTCTTTAGTTGTAACTCATCAAGGCAACCAACAAGTTAAAAATAATAAAATTGATCTATTTGTTCAACAATATGAACAATTTTCAATATCGGATGAGGAAACTATAGATCATTCATTTGCTAACTTTAATACTATTATTACATCTTTACAAGCACTTGATGAATCCTTTTCTAGCCGTAACCATGTTAGGAGATATCTAAGGGCACTTCCATCAAGTGGAGATCCAAGGTGACGGCAATCAAGAGTCAAAAGATTTGACAATCCTCACCTCGATGAACTCATAGGCAACCTAAAAGTCTACGAGCTTGTCCTTGCTAAAGATTCCAAGCCTCAAAGGTGAAAGAGAAACACAAATCTCTTGCCCTTAAAGCCAAAAAGGCTTCGAGCGATGAGGAGAACTCATCTTCGAGTAGTGACGACGAAGAGTATGCTATGGCGGTAAGGACTTTAAAAGTTCTTTAGAAGAAAGGGTAGATACGCCAAACAACCGTATGACGATAAGAAAGGCTTTCGAAAAGCAAAGAGGACGAAAAGCCAAAGGATGATCGATTTGCTTTAAATGTGGGGACCCAAACCACTTTATTAGTAAGTGTCCCAAACGGGATGATCAAAAGGCATTCGTGAGCTGCACGTGGGGAATGAGCGACGAGGAGGACGAAGAAATTTGTCTCATGGAAAATGACGAGGTATGTCACGAATACTATAGTAGTTCATCACTTGATGACGACTCATTGCATAATGAATATGATAAACTATGCAATATTAGCTTAAAACTAATTAACAAAAACAAGCTTTTAAAGAGTCAAACCAACGCTTAGATAAAGAAGTCATAGAATTAAAAGCAAAACTAAAACGCTTGGAAAAGGGTAAAATAGCAAGTGGTGAATGTGAACTTTGTGTTCAACTTCAAACACTAGTTGATCATTTAGATTCTAAAATTGCTAGAATGAGTACAAACACCTTAGATACAATACTCGATGGTGTTAAAACCGCAACAACCAAAAGGGTCTAGGCATACAACAACTTGATCCATCAACTAGTGAAAGTAAAGAAACAAAATTTGTTAAAGAATTAGAAAACCACCATCGTTGTGGCGGATCCCACGGATCCCCTAAAAGGGAACCGCTAGTGTACAAACCGGGATCCGTGGATCTCGTGTGACAACTAGTGGTAATAACATAGCCTCATCATCTAGAACCGAGTTCGTTATCGTAAATAGGAAGAAACCAACTCATGTCACCACTAGACATCCACCTCCAAAAATAATCCTACTTTTGCAAGAAACAAAGCACCATCTTTTCAAAACATAATGCATCTAGAGACCTAATAACGCTTATCCAAGAAGTAACCATCAAATGGGATGGAACCCTAATATGCAAAACGGTTTCTCTTTTCAAAACTTTGCTCCATGGAATGCATACTCATCTTATCCATACATGTCTAACATGAATGGAATGTTTAACACTAATGGACCCATGAATAAATGGGGACCAAACTTTGAGTTTATTATTGTTTTAGGTGTGCTTATAGATCGACCTAAACCCCGATGAATGGGTCAAGGATAGCGGGTGCACGAGGCACATGACCGCAATAGGATCTATTCTCCACATATGAACCGTAAATGGAGGTAATGTGGTGTTTGGAAATAGCAAAAGTAGAATCATCGGTAAAGGTACGGTTTCTAACAAATCTCTAACCATTAACGATGTGTGTCACGTAGAAAACCTAAACTTTAATCTCTTAAGTATAGGACAAATATGTGATAAAAGTGCAATGTACTTTTACCGAAACCGTAGTAAGATACTTAAAATGGCATAACCATAGGAAGAGGAATTAGGAAACATGGAGTCTATGTCATTAAAATCGGTAATGAACCTAAAGACAAACTATGTCTTACCTCTATGGATGATACTTGACCTTATGGCATCAAGATTGGGTCACACCAACATGCGACTTCTTCAATCGCTATCATCCAAAGATCTAGTAAGAGATCTACCTAAGTTAAAATATGAACATCATTTTGTGATGCTTGTAATGTAGGAAAACAAGCTCATTCGAGTCATAAAGCTAAAAACATGGTGTCCACAACTAGGTGTCTAGAATTACTTCATATGGATTTATTTGGTCCATCCGCTATCCAAAGTTATGGAGGCAACTACTATACTTTGGTAATAGTGGATGACTACTCTAGGTATACTTGGACAAAATTTTAAAGAACAAAACGAAACCTTTAACTATTTTGAAATATTAAGCAAAAGATCCAAAGACAACTAGGAAAACCCATAGTGTCTATTAGGACGGATCATGGTAGGGAATTCGATAGTGAAGTGCACTGAGCTTTTTGTGACGCTAATGGTATTACTCACAACTTCTCGGCCCACGCACTCCACAATCGAATGGGGTAGTAGAAAGAAAGAATAGAACCCTTCAAGAAATGAGTAGAACCATGCTTAACGAACAATCCATACCTCAAAAATTTTGGTGTAATGTCGTTGATACTTCAACGTACATACTCAATCGAGTCTTAATTAGACCAATCTTAGGTAAACTCCATATGAGTTACCCGAGGCAAAAGCCTACTTTAAATCATTTTAGAGTCTTTGGAAGCAAATGCTTCATTCTTAACACTAAAGATTACCTTACAAAATTTGATCCTAAATCAACCAAGGTATCTTTCTAGGTTACTCGCCTAATAGCAAAGCTTACGTCATATTAAACAAAGAAACAATGAAGGTAGAAGAGTCATTAAACATAAAATTTGATGAAATTCCACCCAAACCCTCTCCACCTCTTGTCGATGACGAGATCATAGAAAGTGAAGCTATTGTAATTAAGAAAAAGATAAATGAAGAAGAAGAACCTTCAATTAGTGAAATCACAAACATTAAAGAGTCCAAAGATCACCCCGTAGATAAGGTCATAGGAAAGCTAAATGAACGAACATTAAGATCTCAAGTTCAAAACCAAAGTAGCTTATTTTGTTTTGTTTCAACTATAGAACCTAAGAACACACAAGAAGCCATAAAAGATGAAAGTTGGGTAATGGCTATGCAAGAAGAATTAAATCAATTTGTTTCTAATGATGTTTGGACACTTGTCCCTCCACCTAGTAATCAAACCGTAATAGGAACAAAATGGGTGTATAAAAACAAATTAGATGCAAACGGAGTAGTATCTAGGAACAAGGCTAGACTCATGCCCAAGGGTATAACCAACAAGAAGGAATAGACTTTGATGAGACCTATGCCCCGTGGCTAGATTAGAGTCTATAAGAATACTTCTTGTGTATGCTTGTGCTAATGATCTAAAGCTTTATCAAATGGATGTCAAAAGCGCTTTTCTAAATGGTCTTATTAATGAAGAAGTATATGTAGCTCAACCTCCGGCTTCATCGATTTTGAAAACCCAAACACGCTTATAAATTAAAGAAAGCCCTTTATGGTCTTAAACAAGCTCCAAAAGCTTGGTATGATAGACTCAAGTCCTTTTAATTAAACATAACTATACCATGGGGTTAGTTGACAACACACTTTTACTAAGAAAAGGAGTCACACATAATCATAGTACAAATATACGTAGATGATATTATATTCGGATCCACTTGTCAAGACATGTGTGATGATTTCTCTAAAATCATGCATGACGAGTTCTAGATGAGTATGATGGGAGAACTTAGTTTCTTTCTTGGTCTACAAATTAAACAAGTAGAAGATGGTATCTTCTTCAATCAATCTAAATACATCAAGGAGATGTTAAAGAAATTTGGTCTAGAAGAGTCAAAACCAATTAGGACACCCATGTCATCCGACACCAAACTCACAAAAGATGAAGACGGCGAATCCGTAGATAATACTAAATATCGTGGCATGATAGGTAGTCTTCTCTACCTCACGGCAAGTAGGCCGGATATCATGTTTAGTGTCTCGCTATGTGCTAGGTTTCAAGAAAACCCCAAAACTTCACACCTAGAAGCCGTAAAAATAATTTTTAGATACATTAAGGGTACAACACAATTAGGATTATGGTATCCTAAGGGCACGGGTGTAGAAACAATTGTATATGCGATTCGACCATGCAGGGATTACGTTGATAGAAAAAGTACAAGTGGGGTGTGTACTTTCATGGGATGTTGTTTAACATCATGGTTTTCTAAGAAACAAACGGCTCTAGCAATATCAACAACCGGGCCGAGTACGCCTCCGCCGGCAAGCATGCCAACAAGCACTATGGATGAAACAAGCGTTAGTAGACTACGACATTCATCTAAGCGACATAGCCATTCTATGTGACAACAAAGGTGCCATCGACTTAAGCAAGAATCCGTATTGCATTCTCGCACTAAGCATATAGAGATTCGTCATCACTTAAGAGACAATGTTCAAAAGGGAACATTTATATTGAGAAGGTAGCATCCGAAGATAACATAGCCGACGCCCTCACCAAACCGTTGAAGCGGAACAATTCAACCTACTTCGTCTTGGTCTTGGTTTAATGGAACACACGTCGTAATTTATTTTGACTCTACAAGGTATGTAAACACTAGCCTTCTTCCTTCTGAGTCTAGGATCTCTATTTCACGCACAACTCACAAACAATACGGGAATTTTCAAAACCCAAAGATAAGTTTTTTTTTACTTATAGCTTTCCTATTTTTTCTTATATACACATTTTCAAAGAAAACCTACTTTCACAATGTTTTCTAAAAGGATGATACCTTCCCGTATCAATTTCACAAAAGCAATCTCTCACGTCTAGGACAAATTGCTTTTTCATTATTAATACAAAGTAAAACCCGCTTTCATTGCATCTCATGTCTTTTGAATGCTAAAGGGACACATAACTAATATGTGTTTTCGGCACATTCATTTAAGCAAAATGAATTAGAGCATTGATAACATAATATTACGTACTTATGTACCAAATGTGTGTTTTCGGGTTATCTCAATTAGGATTTATTTTTCTCTAGTTATTTTCCTTTTCTTTTAGAGGTCGAGAAACCGCAACTCCAAATAGTTTGCATATAGGCACACAATAGGCAAAATGTTTCAAAAGAAAATTTTGTGTCGCTGAATCACTGCACCCACGGATCCCAAATTTCATGCCGGACGGATCCTCGCGGAAGGATCCGTGGATCCGTGTATACGTGTCGTTTTCAACTTCTATTTTTGTCATTTTGGATGAAAATCCACATTTGTTTATTTTGGGAGTATGCTCTTTAATGCTTGTGTTCTCATGATCACATGCCTTGAATTCATATCTAATCATTAGATTTTAATCCACATTTTGGGTCAAGCATTCATTACAATGTGTTGTTTTTCTATATATATAACTCCCAAAATGCTTGCATACTCCATCTCCTTCTCACAAACACACTTCATCATGTCATCCAAAAACCCTTTAGGAGAATCATCTAGTACAAACAATCATGATATCCAAACCATTGTACTTCTACCATCCAAAATACCACAATCAAATGCTAGGATATCCGCACGGATTAGTATCCGGTCTTGTTGTTTAGCAAAACCAACCTCAAATGATTCATCCTCAACAAATAACTCACCACAAGATGCTTCCTTTATAGCACCACCCTCATCACCAACAAGTACACCAAATTCATCACCACCTAACATAACTCTTTTGGAACTCCTTAGGACTCCAACAAGATCTACCCTACCTAAAGAAAAAGAAATAGTCTTTTCCACACCCCCCACATCACCAAATACTATTTTTCAAGATCTTGAAACATCACCACCTCTAGCTCCCATCACATTCCAAGAACATCTAGGTTCTTTTCCACCACCACGTACAAACATTCCGGATTTTGATCCATATTTTCCTATTTTTCCACCACAACTTCCGTGATAACTCAAATCAAAACAACCCGGAAAACTTCCGCACTCATTACCCACATCATTTACATTGTGAACATTGCCAATCCACTAGGGAAATTGCAATAGAAGTTAGGGAAGAAATGCGTTTCATACTCAACCTCATCCTTGATCGCATCAATACCATTACTCATCAAAACCTCCATCCATAACCTTATGCAAGCATGGAAGGAATCTCTACTACTATTTTTCACTTTTAGTATTAAATTTTTTTTTTCATTTTCAAGAACAAGTCTTGTTCTTATTTTTACATGCTTGTAAGTGGCTTAACTACCACTACAATTTGTCGCTTTATTACAAGGCCTTGTTTACATACCTTGGCTCCTATCTTGATTCTCGACAACCATAAGATCATTTAAGCATGTTACTAACTTTCTTTTATAGGATTTTTTTCTTCTCTTGACGCCCAAACTAGGGGAGCTACCGTCAAGGGGAGTAAGAAATACGTAGACTACTTTTTCCTCCATGGTTAACTTTTGTTTCGACAAAAGGGGAGAAGAAGTAAAACTTAGGAGCTTTCAAAACTTACATCTATTCTTAAGTTTTACTCATCATAACATTATATTTTGTCATCAACAAAAGGGGAGATTGTTAATACAAATAAACCGTAAAACGCTTATTAATATTTTGCGATCTCTTTGTGTTTTGTTGATAACATATATAATGTTGTCTTAAGTATAATTATAAGGATACATGTTATTTTTGTAAAGCATTTACATATAATCTTTTACAAAATGTAGTAACTAAAGCATTTGTTGTAATAGTTAATTAGGATGGGTAAAATCACAACCCATGGATCTTAACCCATACCCAAAGAGACTTGATACAATGTATACTTAGATACATTGAATCTAAACCCATGGACCAACCCATAACCCATGCCCATAACCAAAACCCATGGGCAAAGAGGAGCTGCCCACGGATCCCTAGCCTTGTGCTAGCCGGATCCCAAGTGGAAGGATCCGTGGATCCGTGAGAACAAAGGAGGAAATTTGCCTATAAATAGAGAGCCATTTCTTCATTCTAACTCACCCTCTTCTTACTAAATCTCTCATACACTCTCATTCTCTTCTAACATATAGATCACTTGATCTAGAGAGTTGTTCTTCTTCTTTCTATTTGTGATTCTCATATAGGTCCTTCTCTAAGGCGAGATCACGAGCATTCTACAAGTCATCCAAGCAAGGGGTCCTTGATTGATTTGTCACCCGCAAGATTTCAGAGCGAAGATCTTGTATTTGATATTTCACATATTTGTTGTGTAATAGTTGTGTTGGTTTGGTCCACCGTACTACGGACTCGGTATCTAGCTTTGTACCGAAAAAGTGTAAGCAACGCTAGAAGGCTTCTCCGCCAAGTGAAGGAGTTTTTGACATAGTGCTTGAACTCTCGAGTAGGTGACTCGGGAGTGGAGTAGGGCAAGGAAGGTGTCCTTGTAGCCGAACCACTATAAATCGGTTGTGTCATTTCTATCCCTTATCTTTATTTATTTGCTTGCATTATCATTAGATCTATACGCTCTCAACATCCATACGATTTCACATATCGAATCTAAAGTTTTTGAAATCAACTTAAAGTATTCAACCCCTTCTAGTTTTCCACGGATCCATCTACGTAACTTACGCCAAATCGCCAGAAGAAAATTTTACGCCAGATGTTTTTACGATAAGCCTTAGCTTACGCTTAAGAAATGGTTTACATAAGAACTCCCGCCAGAAGACCAAGAATCCCTACGGTTTTCCTAAAGCCTACGATAAGGAACTGAAAGAAAAAGGTTACGCGTAAAAATGACCTCAACCACAAAACATACCATTTACCAACACCGTGAACTTCAGTACCACACATCATCAGTCCATGGTTTAATGACATAATCGAGACGCCAAGAACAAAAACTGATCCGACTCAACAAATCCAACTCCAACATCATCCACTCTATCCTATCCCAACTCATCTCAAATCGTAAACAGAAATTAAAAAGACCTCAGTTCGATTCATTTTTTGTGCAAATCTTTTTTTTTAAAGATTGTCTCAATTGAATCTTTACCATCATTGATCCTATCAAAGCATAACTTCATTCTATAATCGAATCAATTCAAGAAAGTACAAAACTAACAGTTTCATACTTACTTTGATTCGTTCATGACCAAAGCAAAAGAAAACTCAAAAACATTGAATAAAACCTTACCCGAGACTCCAAGAAGGATCTTGACGAGCCACTCATGAAAAAAGACGTTGGGTATGGTTATAGTGTTTGTGGGATTCGATGATAATAGATTGATGATGGAAACTGAGATTGAGGTAGGATGTTTGATCGGATTAGAATAAGGAGGGTGATGTGTTTGTTGAGAGAAAATTGGGTGTAAGGATAAGTTGGAGCAGGTAGGCGTTTTTTATCAAGTGATTTTTCTTTAGGTTTAGGTTAAGAGTCTTCCCTTATAAACGGTTCTTGTAACTTCTTGACATGGATCGGGCTGTTCATTGAGATTCAATGGACGTGGGCTTCTCAACCTGGATCTTTCATGGGCCTAAGTGATCTACATTAATATGTATCTGGAATGGATGTGAGACGTTGCTACATGGACTGTGATTTGATGACATTTTCGGTTAAGTGAAATAGAGAAAAACTTGTTAGCCAAAATTTTAAAACAATTTAGGTTACAATGTTTTATATATTTGATAAGAGTGGTATTTTGGTAAGATTAATATTCATGGGGATACAAATTTTTGACAAGATCGGGAAACCATTTTCAAAGTTCATTTAAACCGAATGAAGGCTAGTTTTGAGCATGTAACCGCGAGATGTGACTACGGAGTTAATTCTTTATTATTTATTTGAGGTTGAAGTGGGATATCACGGATGCGTGTACTTAGTATCTGAAGATATCGGGGTTGGTTGGATGCATGATTCTTTGAGATCCTTGTTCGAGCTTTTAGCCGCTTCAATGACAAAGACTTGAGTTATCTAGTTGAACCTCGATGTAAGGAGTTACGTTGTTGTGCTCACACTTATAACTATCACTTTTAAGGAGTTACGTTGTTGTGCTCAAGTGTCACACTAAGGTGTGGATAATTTGAGAAACTTTAAGTTTACCTTTTTCGATGGAGTTAAGAAAAGGGTTCTTCATCCGACAATAGTGCAAGTTTAAGTCACAAGTTCGGGTTATACTACTTCACCTCAAGTTCATCATATTGGGTTTTTCCATCGCAGTCACTACAAAAAGCCGTCGAATGATAATGGGCTCGGTAAAGAGTTAATGAGAAGAGTATACTCGAGTAGAGAAGTTTTATCAAGAATTAATTCTCGCGAGATATTTATGGTACTTCACACTTGTTCGATTAATTGAACATACATGGTTTTGATGTCTCCAATTTCATCATCAACATACGTGGTGTATGATTCTGATTCATTGAAAACATCGGGAAGAGAGTATAGGTGGTGTCTGCTTCCTTTGTTTTTTTTGTATTTTTTTGCGAAAACCCTCTCCTTTCATGAATTTCTTCAATCAGGGGGAAGAAATGACGTCTCACTTTGATGTTATCGTCTCACTTTCACAGAGTTATCGTGCGTGAAGTTACCTAATTGATACCTCTAAAGTTAATTGCATTATAACCGGTCTAAATGTAGATAATTTTAATAAAAAAAAGGCAATCCCAAACAGCCCCAATTGTATGCAGTTTCCATAAGAAATCTCATATAACCCTCTTTATAAGCATTTTTCTAATGAAAATGCTTATAAAGAGGACAGTTTGTGATTGCTTACTGAGACTACTTAAAAAAAGCTGTTTGAAATTGCGCATTACCCTCAACAATAGGCAAATACTAAGAAACATACATTAGCATTAAAAGAACTTTGAAACATGAAGATGAAGTACTCTCAGTTTGGGGAGAGATCATTTACATGCTCACTTTAATTATAAAATATATACAGTTTTAATATGAAGCTCACTAACGCAACCATTTTCCATCAGCTATGTTCTCTTTAATATCAATCATACAGTCAGTCAAACCTTCACAATCAAATCTACACATAATAAAAACATATCAAAGTTAAGAAATAATTATACACATTGATTGGTGCTGAACCGTCAAGTTTAATCACACAAGCTAACCACTTGTGAATGGTCAACCGTAACAAACTTAAAACAGATCACACACCAAATGCAATTAAGATCAGAGGAATATAGGGAATTCCTAGGTCGTTAAGTCCCACGGAGGATGAATTGGTGTATTAAACACTTGATCAGATGATAGAATGATCACTAAGGATAGTGATCAGTAAGGTTTTGGGTGAAAAATTACCTACAGAAAAGATCTACAAATTACAGCGACTTAAATGCAAATTAAAAGAAATTAAAAAGTTAAAATATATTAAATAAACGCTATCACTATTTTTACAATGATGTTTTTGTGATTTTATAAAATAAAATAACTTAAATAAACTATTTAAACTAAAACGTAAACTCAAATTATCTAAAAACGTTACTTAAAATGGAAACGTCGTTATTTATAAAAATTACTTGAGCTAAGACAAAACGTAAAATTTATGAAATAAAAGTCCTACAAGTGTAAAACCAATTTTTTACGTACTATATGACAAAAGAAAATTTTAGAAAAAGATTTATATTTTTTAGACTTTTATATTTTTATTATAAATTAATTAAGATTTTACACTAATTAAATGTTTAAAATACTAAAACTAATTGGAAAAATCAAACTTTTTATAAAATACTTAATACTAATACACTTTTATAAAAATACAAAAGATGAAAATCTGGTCTAAATAAGTCGGAAATAAGCTATATTATACGTATAAGCTTAAAAGAAAAACAAGGTCTATGTATTTAATTGTGCAAAGTTAAACCGAGACAAGTCCCAAGGCGTATGGTAAAGAGTGTGTGTGGTGAGTGGGTGGCTGTGGTTCAATCCCAAAGAATGCTATTTTTGCAACTATTTTTTTGTTTTTCTTTTACAAACTAATCAAACTAATAATGATAAGCATTTTTATAACTATGATGACGCTGTGAGCGCCAAGATAATCACTCAAGCCTCGCCACTTGTGAATGGCGGATCGTAATCGCCTTAAACCGCCATACCTAATGCAATGAAGATCTGAGGAGTATAGAGTCTCCCGGTCGTTATGTCCCAAATGAGCTATGCAATGGATTATCAACCGTGTAGTGATCGAGGAATTTGAATGGAAAAGAGATTTGAATGATATTATAACTACAGGAAAAGCCAACAAATTACAACGGCTTAAATGCAAATTAAAGGAAATTAAAAAGATAAAATCTATTAAATAAACGCTATCACTATTTGTAAAATGATGTTTTTGTTTTTATGTTTTTACAAAACTGAAATAAAATCTACGTGACGTACAAATTAAAAAGTGAAACTTACACAATATAAACCCTAAAAATATGAAAATAATATTTTTACAATCCTAATGATAAAAGAAAGTTTTTAGAAAAAGAAAATTAATTTTACAACTATTTAATTAATTATTATTAATTAAAAACTATTTTTAACTATTAAATAATTACCTAAAATACAAGAAAATAGGAAACAAAGCTAGAAAAATAAAATTAAGACTTAGAAAAATCTAAAATATCAAAATAGAATTTTCAAAACTATTTTTGTATTTTTCTGATTATTTTTCAATTTTCTAGGAATTAAATACTATTTAAAACTATTTAAATTACTTAAAATTACAAATTTAACTAAGAAAAATCTAGAAAAATATTTTTTTGTCTTTTTATATTTATCTTAACTTAAGAAAAATGAAAAATTATTTTTTTGTACCTTTTCTTAATTATTTGTATTTAAAGCTAATTAAAATGCTTAAAAACTAATTAAAATCAAGAAAATAGCAAACCAAATAGGAAAAATCAAAATTTCGTGAAAACTCTAAAATAATAATAAGAATCTAGGAAAATGGAAAACAGATGGTTGTGTGTGGAATTATGGAATCGATGTGTAAGTGCTTATTGAAATAAGCACTTGAATAAGCAAATGGAAATTAAAAGCACCAAACCAAAATGTAAGCTCTAATAAGCTAAAAGAACATAAATGGAACAAGTTTTAACTATCCTAATCCTCTAAATCACAAGCTAGCAAAGATTTGATGATATGAGCTTTTAGCAAAAATAGTGAAAGGGCGCCTACTTTGAGCTTATGCACAAGCTTCAAAATAAGCTGAAAAGGAAAACCACAAATTGGAACCTCAAGAGGACCTGGGTAAGACCATGCAAACCAAAGCTCAGACCTGGAGAAGCTAGACTAAGCTTTGTACAAGCTCTAGAAATCAGATAACCCCTGCAGACTTGATGCCCCGCATGTGGATTTGGTACCATTTTAACAAGCTAGTTTGGGGCTTAAGAAAAATTTACAAAATTTAACAAAATCACAACCATAAACTAGACCAAGTGAACTTTTAAAACCACAAGTCTCACTGATTTTGACCCGTAGATGAGTTCACTAAAATCTTTCTAGCTAGGCCAAACCGAGTATTTCACTTTGACTTTTGACATGAAAATGAAAAGTTGACTTCCATGAGATTTGATCTTGATTTCAACCGAAAATGATGTATTTTGATGAAATAAAGTCGATGCAATATATACCTATGTATTTTAAACATAAATGAGCTTTTGATCTTGCTAAAACTCCAACAAGAAGCAAATGGGATGATTTTATGGATTTGACTTTCGTGAGGTTACAAGCACAAAAGTAAGACAGATATGAACTAATATATGCTAAACAAACTTAAACCAACAAGTTCTATCTAATCGAGTAAGCCTTGAACACGCTTAATCAAGAATACCAAACACTCCTATAATTGACTGTTTGCAATCAACTCTAAGCTAAACCTTTAACCGCCTAAAACAAGTGATCAAACCGAGTTTATATAACTTAAATATGGCCTAATAAACAGATTTTAACTACTTGTGACTACTAAAACAGATTATGCTTATAAAACTTGAAAATGACTTACAAAATGTCCTTTAGCCACAATGGCTTGAAACTGAAACCAAGAACCACTAACCTATCCAAACCCCTACCCTAGCTCAATATCAACCCAATTCCATGGCTGCTTCACCCATTAACCATAACTGCATCATTCTTGCCCATTTTGACTTTTGTTGACCAAGTACCACTTTTGCTTAAAATCGAAATGTAAGCTTATAGAAAGCTATTGAAGCTTGTTTAAGCTTATTAGAACTGATAAATGAGTTGTTCGAAGCTTGTATACAAGATTTGGACTTTGAAATTTGAGACAGTGACATAAACTGAGAATTGTAACAATAAACTAAAATTGATGCTTGAAATGAGTTTCAATACACTTAAATACTTAAAGTTAATACAAATTAACAAAAGGTTACAGGTTTGATACTAAACTAAAGCTTTTAGATAAAAAACGACATTGATAAAAACTTAAAAACTAGTAGTCTCCTTCTCTTGCTTCCTTCTTGCCTCTTTTATATCCAAAACTCTTTATCTCTCTCCTCTCAATGCTCCCAAGAATTATCATAGCCATTGACGGCTAGAATTCATCTTGGCCTTTGAATGGAATTTTACGCCAAATCTCTTTTAACAATGGGACAGGACCGAGATGGTGGGAGGGTACATTTATTGCTTTTGAGTTTGGTGAGGTGGGGGAACATGGAAGGATATTGTATGCTAGCGTGGGTGGAATGGTGGGAGTGGTTTTGCGATTGCGGGGAGGAAAACGGGAAAGGGAATGGCGGGTTGTGGGATTTTGACCAAAGTTTGACCAGGCAGTATTATATTGGGGGGGTCCAAAATGGTAAATGACAGGGGGTCCAAAATTAGTTTTGACCAGGCCATAAGGTTTAAAAGGGTTTAATTGGCAAGGACTTGAGGTGTAATTTCTGAAAATACAAGGACCTTTTCTGCCAATTCTGAAAAGTTGCTCCAAGGACTAAAAGTGACAATCTCAAAAAGTGCAAGGACCAAACTTGCCATTTTCCATTTTCCAGGGGCCATTTATGCCAAATTTCAAACTTGAAGGACTAATTTTGTAATTTTCTCAAACTTTTTACATTTTTCACCAAAGGACTAAATTTGACAAGTTATGATATTAAAAGGACCTTTGGTGATTTTTCTTTGAAATTTTGACTCGTGGACTATTTTTGACAATTTTAGAAACTGGGGACTGAAACCGCTAATTATGCAAACTTTGCTCATTTTTCATCCTGTTTTTAAACATTTTGCATCCAAACATATAAAATGCAATTTTGGAATATTTTCGTTGTTTTGATGCATTTTTGAGCATTTTAGACGCTTTTGCGCTCAGATTGATAAAAATGATGAGTATTTACACACTCATCAATCCCCACACTAAACTATTGCTAGTCCCTAGCAATCTTTTGAGAAAACATAATGGATTTGAATCTCTTTACCAAAAGCCATTACTCGAGTAGCCAAATGTTTCGCTTCAAGTAAAACCATGGTACACCGATAACCATGTGATTTCGAGCAAACCACCGCCTTTCAACGGATTTGATTTTGTCTTTACCAGAGCCGCTTTGCTCTTGACTAGCCAACTCTTAGATAAATTATCAATATTATCGTTGGTGAGCCGATTACCAATTATGGTTTTTCCATCGCCTTTACCACAAGCCATAAACTCATGGGCTAGCCAACTCTTCACTTTTTAGGATATGGTGAGTCAATACCATACAATTTTGGGCAAATTGCAAGTCGTCAACGGATTTGAGATATCTTTACCAAGAGCCGCTTGCTCTCGGATTAGCCAATCCTTTAGTTTATTAGACAAGCGGATCGATAACCAAATGAGTAAGTGTAAACACTTACTCCAAAAAAATTTTGGCCAAAACGGGAATTGGTATAATTATATGATAAAATTCGTGAGAATTCCCCACACTTAGAAATGAATATTGCCCTCAATATTCAAAGTACCGCGGTTATGCCAAACAAAGAACGAAAAGGGAAATACTACGCCATTATTTAGAAAGAAGATTTTTTTTTTCGCTAGCTTGACTCGAACCCCGAATTCATTGGTTCATGGGAAGCAAAGTGGAAGAAACAATCTCCATCGGACTTTCATTCAAGATATTTGAAGCACGTGAAAGTTCCACACCGATGAGATATACATAGAACCGCTCAAAAATTGATAAATGAAAATGCCGGATCAAAGATAGTGTCTTCATTCCCAAGGAGTGAAGATGGAGAAATCACAAGATATTTGAGGAAAGGAAGAAAGATCTTGATAATAATCAAGATCCATTCTTCATCCTCAAATGCAGGCATATCGGGAGGAAGGGTGAGGGTAGTATCATTTATAAGCAAACTCGTATGATAGAGTACACCTTCCTCCAAGCTGATATCATCCTCAAGATCAAAATAGAAATGATCATGTTCCGGAGGAGATATGTCATGAGAGAGTTCACCGGAGAACTCCTCAAGAAGAGAATCATTCACATGAAGTGAAATTGTGAACTCTTGTTCCATTGTGGCATCATCACTATCCTCAATCTGAGTATCAAAGAGTGGATTCTCAGAAATTGAAGTGAATTCAGAATCGAATTCAAATAGAGGATTGGTGAAAGTAGCTTTGAATGTTTCGGGAACAAAGTAATCAACATTCTCTATTGGATTGTTGGGATAAGAAGTGAGTGAACGATCATTATCAATGAGACTTTCGCCTCCCGTGATCGGCTTCAAATCAAAGAGTGGATTGATGTGAGTGAGTTCACCGGAGAACTCCTCAAGAAGGGATCAACATCGACGCGGAAGTGATGCCTCAACATACCGATGTCTCCAAAGGAAGCACAATCGTCGCTAAGATCGTAGAAAGTTTCAAATGATCATTTGAACACTCAAGAGGGAAGAAGAATCACACATGTGATCGGTACCTCGTGACTCTCTCGGATTGGGACAAGGTTCTCAACACTAGACTTTATGAATTCGCCCAATTCCTTTTCGTGAACAAAGTCAAGATGCTCGTCCCCGTATTTAGAGAGCGAGTAGAGCTTGGTGTGATAGCGCTTGTTTGAGATGGAATCTCAATCTTTGGAATATCAACCGATCGAGGGAGTTGAGAAGTATTATCTTTAAAAGGATAAAACTCTCCTCGTCATCATCATAGAGAGTCACCTTAAGAAATTGGGAGCATGTAGAGCCGCATGCTCTAGGACTAACAATTCTTCCCTAGATTGGCGGGCCTCTCGCTCTTGGTAAGCAATTCTCCCATGGTCTTTTCACCACCACTTGATTCTTAAAGTTACTAATCATATCATCAAGTGTTTTCATTGCGGTTTCAAAGTCGCGAGATTTCATGAGACAACGGCTCGGTGGAGTTTGAACCGTATGGTGTTGTGGAGGTTGGAAATTTTCAAACATGTGAGAGTCATGATTGTTATAAGGAATCGGGTTCCCTATTTGACAATCGAGTCGAAATGGGGACCTCCACAGACTACAACAAGAAACTGCTGAGTCGATGTGAATCATATGGATTTTGGTTATAACCAAAGTTCGAGCATCACCGAAAACTGCTCATAGACAAACGTGTTTCCGGATTGACACTCAAATCCTTGGTGAGGACCTCCACAAAATTCACAACAAGAGTGTTGGTTATATGAAGATAAGTCGGGTTGTGGTGGGTAATTGAAAAAATTTGAGGGGTCGTTAAATGAGTTCGGATTAGGATCATAATCAAATGAATTCCTCGAACCACAAAACAAACAACTCCCGTTATGGATATCATTACCGCATTGTACACACGTACACCAACGACAGGGTGAACCAAAGAGAGGTTCACCACAACCGACACAAGGAATAAACGATTGCATTCGAGAGTTATGAAGAGGAATCGGTTTATTCAAAGAATCAACAAAACCAACATGGTGATCCGAATGACTATCAAGTCTCAAAGAACATTTTGAAAAATCAGGAGGTGGGACAAGTGGTGTGCTCTGAGAGCTAGCAATTTCCACCACTTCCGTTATGGTCTCCGGTTCGGGTTCTTGAGAAACGTGAAGATCAGGCAAGTCATTCTTGCTAGTCACTGGTTTAAATTCTGCATGTTTGCGTCTAACCGTAAATTGTGAAAGTTTAGAATCAATTCTAGACGGCTTAGGAGCAATTGAGGGTTTAGGTCTTAGGATAACCGTGGGTTGGACGTATTTAGCACTCCCATTATCAAAAGGAAGTACCTGGTCCTTTGTCACCCCGGTTTCTCGTTCCATTTCCCTACGCAGAATGAATGGATCATCACGAACAACACGAATTCTAGACATTTGTGACACGCCTGAAGTTTTCAACTTCGTCCTGCACTGCCCCTAGAGATTCCATGAGAATAGGAGAAGTGAGAATCAAATAGATAGAGGGTAAAGGGATAAAGAATCAAAAGGGTAGGAGGGTAAAGATGAATATTTTTGATATTTTGAAAACATGATGTAAAAACAAAGAATGAAAATATTTTGGGTTTTTGAAAAAGAAAATATAAACACGCATGGATGGATGGTATGAACAAAGAGTGAATATCCAAATTACTAATCTGCTAAACGTAAGATAATCAAGACAGACACCGCCCGTGGCGCCAAAATTTTGATGCTTGTGAGCAGTCAAGCTAAATCACTCAAGCTCGCCACTCAGGAATGGCGCATCGTAATCGCCTTAAAACCGCTTAACGAATGCAATGAAGATCTGAGTATAGAGTCTCCCGGTCGTTATGTCCCAATAGCTATGCAATGGATTATCAACCGTAAAGGATCGAGGAATTTGAACGGAAAGAGATTTGAATGATATTATAACTACAGGAAAAGCCAACAAATTACAACGGCTTAAATGCAAATTAAAGGAAATTAAAAAGATAAAATCTATTAAATAAACGCTATCACTATTTGTAAAATGATGTTTTTGTTTTTATGTTTTTACAAAACTGAAATAAAAACTACGTGACGTACAAATTAAAAAGTGAAACTTACACAATATAAACCCTAAAAATATGAAAATAATATTTTTACAATCCGAATGATAAAAGAAAATTTTTAGAAAAAGAAAATTAATTTTACAACTATTTAATTAATTATTATTAATTAAAACTATTTTTAACTATTGAATAATTACCTAAAATACAAGAAAATAGGAAACAAAGCTAGAAAATAAAATTAAGACTTAGAAAATCTAAAATATCAAAATAGAATTTTCAAAACTATTTTGTATTTTTCTCGATTATTTTCTATTTTCTAGAATTAAATACTATTTAAAACTATTTAAATTACTTAAAATTACAAATTTAACTAAGAAAAATCTAGAAAATATTTTTTTGTCTTTTTATATTTATCTTAACTTAAGAAAAATGAAAAATTATTTTTTTGAACCTTTTCTTAATTATTTGTATTTAAAGCTAATTAAAAATGCTTAAAAAAACTAATTAAAATCAAGAAAAATAGCAAACCAGCTAGGAAAAATCTGAAAATTTCAGGAAAACTCTAATATAATAATAAGAATCTAGGAAAAATGGAAAAACAGATGTTTGTGTGTGGAATTATGGAACTGATGTGTAAGTGCTTATTGAAATAAGCACTTGAATAAGCAAATGGAAATTAAAAAGCACCAAACCAAAACAGAAGCTCTAATAAGCTAAAAGAACATAAATGGAACAAGTTTTAACTATCCTAATCCTCTAAATCACAAGCTAGCAAAGATTTGATGATATGAGCTTTTGTGCAAAAATAGTGAAAGGGTGCCTACTTTGAGCTTATGCACAAGCTTCAAAATAAGCTGAAAAGGAAAACCACAAATTGGAACCTCAAGAGGACCTGGTAAGACCATGCAAACCAAAGCTCGACACGGAGAAGCTAGACTAAGCTTTGTACAAGCTCTGAAACTCTGATAACCCCTGCGGACTTGATGCCCCGCATGGGATTTGGTACCATTTTAACAAGCTAGTTTGGGGCTTAAGAAAATTTACAAAATTTAACAAAAATCACAACCATAAACTAGACCAAGTGAACTTTTAAAACCACAAGTCTCACCGATTTTGACCCGTAGATGAGTTCACTAAAATCTTTCTAGCTAGGCCAAACCGAGTATTTCACTTTCGACTTTTGACATGAAAATGAAAAGTTGACTTCCATGAGATTTGATCTTGATTTCCCAACTGAAAATGATGTATTTTGATGAAATAAAGCTGATGCAATATATACCTATGTATTTTAAACATAAAATGAGCTTTTGATCTTGCTAAAACTCCAACAGTAAGCAAATGGGACAGATTTTATGTGGATTTGACTTTCAGAGGTTACAAGCACAAAAGTAAGACAGATATGAACTAATATATGCTAAACAAACTTAAACCAACAAGTTCTATCTACTGAGTAATCCTTGAACACAGTTAAATCAGCAATACCAAACACTCCTATAATTGACTGTTTTGCAATCAACTCTAAGCTAAACCTTTAACCAGCTAAAACAAGTGATCAAACTGAGTTTATATAACTTAAATATGGCCTAATAAACAGATTTTAACTACTTGTGACTACTAAAACAGATTATGCTTATAAAACTTGAAAATGACTTACAAAATGTCCTTTAGCCACAATGGCTTGAAATCGAAACCAAGAACCACTAACCTATCCAACCCCTACCCTAGCTCAATATCAACCCAATTCCATGGTCGCTTCACCCATTAACCATAATCGCATCATTCTTGCCCATTTTGACTTTTGTTGACCAAGTACCACTTTTGCTTAAACCGAAATGTAAGCTTATGAAAGCTATTAAGCTTGTTTAAGCTTATTAGAACCGATAAATGAGTCGTTTGTCAGATACAAGATTTGGACTTTGAAATTAGAGATGACATAAACCGAGAATTGTAACAATAAACTAAAATTGATGCTTGAAATGAGTTTCAATACACTTAAATACTTAAAGTTAATACAAATTAACAAAAGGTTACTGTTTTGATACTAAACTAAAGCTTTTAGATAAAAACCACATTGATAAAAACTTAAAACTAGTAGTCTCCTTCTCTTGCTTCCTTCTTGCCTCTTTATATCCAAACTCTTTATCTCTCCTCCGAATAGCCCCAAGAATTATCATAGCCATTGACGGCTAGAATTCATCTTGGCCTTTGAATGGAATTTTGGCGCCAAATCTCTTTTAACAATGGACAGGACCGAGATGGTGGAGGGGTACATTTATTGCTTTTGGAGTTTGGTGAGGTGGGGGAACATGGAAGGATATTGTGAGCTAGGTGGGTGGAATGGTGGGAGTGGTTTGCAGACAGGGGGAGGAAAACGGGGAAAGGGGAATGGCGGGTTGTGGGATTTTTGACCAAAGTTTGACCAGGCAGTATTATATTGGGGGTCCAAAATGGTAAATGACAGGGGGTCCAAAATTAGTTTTGACCGTGCCATAAGGTTTAAAGTGGTTTAATTGGCAAGGACTGAGGTGTAATTTCGAAAATACAAGGACCTTTTCTCCATTTCAAAAGTTGCTCCAAGGACTAAAAGTGACAATCTCAAAAGTGCAAGGACCAAACTTGCCATTTTCCATTTTCCAGGGCCATTTATGCCAAATTTCAAACTCAAGGACTAATTTTGTAATTTTCTCAAACTTTTACATTTTTCACCAAAGGACTAAATTTGACAAGTTATGATATTAAAAGGACCTTTGGTGATTTTTCTTTGAAATTTTGACTCGTGGACTATTTTTGACAATTTTAGAAACTTGGGGACCGAAATCGCCAATTATGCAAACTTTGCTCATTTTTCATCCTGCTTTTAAACATTTTGCATCCGAAACATATAAAATGCAATTTTGGAATATTTTCGGTGTTTTGATGCATTTCGAGCATTTTTAGACGCCATAGCTCATATTTGACTAAAATGATGAGTATTTACACACTCATCATATGACTTATTCTAAATTTTACCAATAAGCTCAGATTGAGCTTATTGACTCAACAAAGAACAAAATAGATGGAGTAAGCTTAAGCTTAAGCCAAATGGCTTAATAAGCTACTAAATAAGTAAAATTGTCGAAAATAAGTCGAGTAACTTAAAATAAGCTAATTTAGCTACCGAATAAGCAAAATGACTTAAACAAGCACCGAATAAGCACTAAATAAGCACTAGCACAACCGGTATACAAAGGAACTCGCTTGGTTAACTAGGCACCTTCTACCTTAATTATAAGCACTTGAATAAGCTACAAAATGAAAACAAACACCGCCATTAACTAGTCGACCAAGTGAGCTTCCAAAGAACTAATTTACAAAGTTTAGCTTTCACAAATAAGCTCTTGAGAAGCTTTTGAAAAACTGATGAACACTGAGTTGACTGGTTTTCTTGAACAAAAATGGACAGAATTAAAAAGCTATTGCAGACCAACTAAATAAGCTAGAATTGGAAAAATAAAAATTGGAATCTTGAGCCAGCTAGGTGAGCTTCTCAAAAAGCTAAATAACACAAGCTAATTATCACTAATAAGCTCTATAAGAGCTTATGAACTAGGCTACTAAATCTGTGCACAGGACAGTTTGACTTTTTGATTAAACTGAAAGTTTGACTTATATGAACTTAGAATCAATCTTATGCACTGATTATGTTATATTAAGGTGTAATGAGATTATATTAAGCTATGTTAACAACTTTTAAGCTAATGTGATGATTTTTGCAACTCAAAATCTCAACAGTGAACTGTCAATTGAGCATACAAACTAATTTGACTTTTTACTAACTAAATACTAGTTTTTATGCTTTGACTGATCTATTAGAACCTATTGTGACTTATACCAAATAAGTACAATCCCACGCTAACCTCTAATACAATCTAACAAACCTATCCAAACACCCTTTATGAACTCATAAGCTTTTAACTATTAAATCGACTTATTAAACCAAGTGAGCTATAAATTAACTTGAACTAACTATGTTTAGAGTATTAGACTAGAATTAACAAGATTAAACCACTAATAATATGAAATGCAAATTTCATAGAAAAGCTTACAAAATGATTTCATGCTCGGGATGGGGAACCAAGGATCGAGAAACACTCCTATAGCTACCAATAAGCTCTAAACCAACAAGCTTTCCAAAATCAACACCGCACCATAGCTTTGATCATTTCTCATAGGCTTTTTATTTTTTCACTAATTTCTTGGAATTTTGAGAATTTTGAGTTTTTATACTAAACTGAATTATAATGTATCTAATAGCTTTAATAAGCTATTTAGGAACTTACTTGGACTTATTCAGTCCTTGATAACAACTAGCAACAACATTCGACACTTCATGAAATTTTTGGATAATGAAAATTTGCATAAACTGAGATAGGACCTCAAACTTGAAATTGATAATCTCAAAAGTTTTATTTTACTCTGGAAACATGAAATACAAGGTTCAAAAGCTATAAAATACATCGGAATTTAAATTTAGGCTAAACGACATTCAAAATTAAAATTACACTAGTTTTTTACATCAATGCTTCCCACTTGTTATATAAAGATCTATTTAGCTTTGTGTCGACCTCGAACTAATCCCACCACTTTTGAACCATTGATTTAGTCCAGATCATCGACGGACAAATGTCACATTTGGCGCCAATTTTCAATTGAGCGGTTTTTCTCATTAATGGCTCTTGGATAATAGTGGAGGTGGAAGGAGTGGGTAACAGTGGAGATGGTGAGGTGGAGGTGAAGAGGTGGAAAGCAAGTGGTGAAACCACTGTATTGGGTATCTGCAGGGGAAAGATAGACGCATGCGGTGTGCGGTTTTCTTTATTTAAACACCGGACCGGGTTGTGTTTTGGGCTGGTTAATGGATTGATTGGATTTGGTGTTAATAATATAAAGGGTGTCCGCTTGGTTCAGATTAAACACAAGGACCAAAATGTAATTTGCCAATTCTTCAAGGACTGATCTTGACAAGTTTCCAAAGCTCTCACAAGGACCATTCCTGCCATATGTGAATAGTACAAGGACCAATATTGATTGTTTTCCATTTTTGTAAATCCAGGGACCAAAACTGTCAAGTTTGAAACTAGAGGGACCAATCTTGTAATTTCTCCAAAGTTTATCATAAGGACCATTCTTGTCATTTACAAATAGTACAAGGTTAATATTTGATAATTTTCACTTTTTAAATTAACCAAGGACTATATTTGACAATTTTCAAAGTTTAGGGACTAAAGTTGTCATTTTGTGATTTTTGAACTTTAAAAGGTTTGTTTTGACAACTTTTGAATCTCATGGACCTAAAATGATATTTTACAAGTTTTTGAATTACAGTGGACCGATTTTGACAACTTTTGTAACTTGGGGACTAAACCGCCAATTATGCAAACTTGATACGCTTTTTCACCGATTTTGATGTTTTGCATTTAAAACATATAAAACACTTGTTTGTGATATTTTTATCATTTTGATGTGTTTCTGAGTGTTTTCAGATGTTTTTGCAGTTTAAAAGGTATGAAAATGATGAGTATTTGCACACTCATCAATCCCCCACACTAAGATATTGCTAGTCCCTAGCAATGTTTTATGAAAAGTTAATGGATTTTATCTCTTTACCAAAAGCCATTACTTCTGGAGTAGCCAATTGTTTTAGTTCAAGTAAGAACCTTGGTACAATGATAACCAAATGATTTTGAGCAAATCATAAGCTTTCAACGGATTTGATTTGTCTTTACCGTAAGCCGCTTGCTTCGGACTAGCCAACTCTTAGATAAATTATCAATATTATCTTTGGTGAGCCGATTACCAATTATGGATTTTCAATCGCCTTTACCACAAGCCATAAACTTGCGGCTAGCCAACTTTTCACTAGTTTAAAGATATGGTGAAATAACACCATACAATTTTAGGCAAATTGTAAGCCATAAACGGTTTGAGATATCTTTACCAAGAGCCGTTTGCTCTGGATTAGCCAATCCTTATGT
This sequence comes from Chrysanthemum lavandulifolium, assembly GCA_022545495.1. Taxonomy (NCBI): domain Eukaryota; kingdom Viridiplantae; phylum Streptophyta; class Magnoliopsida; order Asterales; family Asteraceae; genus Chrysanthemum; species Chrysanthemum lavandulifolium. The sequence goes on along the minus strand of JAHFWF010000158.1, from coordinate 484,048 downwards.
GGGTTAGACATGGCGGATGACATTTCTTTGAGTAAGTGAAAACACTTACTCCAAAAAACTTTTGGGCAAAAGCGGGAATTGGGTGGATAATACATGAAATTCGAGAATTTCCACACTTAGAATGAATATTGCCTCAATATTCAAAGTACCCATGCAGTTATGCCGAAACGAGAACGTAAGAGGGAAATACTACGGCCATTATTTTGTTTTTGATATATACACATTTTTTTATTTTTATTTATTTTTTTTTTTTTAGAGATTAATATATACAACAGCGTGGGGCAACTCCCCCACACTAGGGTGGTAGAAAGAGGGTAAGAAGACAGAAACATGGGTGAAAACCCATATGGTGTGTGCTACTATTTTTGATTCCCGAGTCACTAGCTTGACTCGATCCCCGCATTCATTGGTTCATGGGGAAAGTTTGTAAATCCGGGACAATCACGGGTGGAATGTCCTCTCCAAAGTAGTGCTTTAATCGATGACCATTTACTTTAAAATTTGGACCATCAGGCTGAGATAACTCAATGGTGCCATAAGGATAAACCTTAGTGATAGTAAATAGACCGCACCAACGGGACTTAAGCTTTCCCGAGAAAATCTTCAATCTAGAATTGAAAGAAGGACTAGATCACCAACGTTGAAAACGCGGTTCTTGATTTTAGAGTCATGAATCTTCTTTGTCTTTGCTTGTAGATCAAAGAGTTCTCGTAAGCTTGATCACGAAGTTCATTTAGTTCATTCATTTGAACTTTTCTATGATCACCACCGCTCCCAGATATCGAAGTTTGCATGCTTTAAGGCCCGAGAAGCCTTGTGCTCTAGTTCAATCGGAAGATGACATGCCTTTCCGTACACTAGCTTGTAAGGAGTACACCCAATTGGTGTTTTGTAAGCTGTCGAAAAGCCCAAAGTGCGCCATCCGCTTTATCCACCAGGATGCACGATTTTCGCCACCGTCCTTTCAAGGATTCTTTTAATACCACGGTTTGAAACTTCCACCGCCCACTTGTTTGGGGTGGTATGCAGATGATAGACGGGTAACACCATACTTTTGCATGACACGATCAAATTGGTCATTACAAAATGTGTACCACGATCACCGATTATAGCACGAGGAGTTCCAAACCGGCAAAAGAGATTTCAAAATTTCACAACTACTGGCATCATTGGTAGGTAAAGCTTTCGCTTCTACCCATTTTGACAAATAGTCAACACCATGAGTATGTACTTGTTTCCACGAGACGAAGGAAATGGCCCCATAAAGTCAATACCCATATGTCAAATATCTCACAAACTTGAATGGCATTTTGCGGCATTTCATTTCTTTGAGATATATTTCCATGACGTTGACAAGCGTCACGTGTTTTGACAAAATCGCGGCATCCTTATAGATTGTGGGCCAATAAAACCCGAATCAAACACCTTTTTGGCGGTGTAGTTTGACTATGATAGCCCCTGTGGGTCCAAAGATGGCAAGCTTTGAGAATGTCAAGAGCTTCTTGTCCATAAACACACCGCCGGATGACTTGATCCGCACAGATCTTGAATAAGAAAGGGTCATCCCGTAGTAATGTTTAACATCTTTGAAGAATTTGTTCTTCTGCTGGGTTGACATCCCTTTTACTATGAAGTTACCCGCATGGTAATTTGCAAGTCAAGAAACCATGGGGTAGAAGAATTTCACGAAAAGAAACCGCATTGAGTGTCTCGAGAGGAAATGTTTCATTTATTTCCTTTTTCTCGAAAACATCTTGGTGAGGGTTTTCTAATGCAGACAGATGATCGCAGACTAGGTTCTCGGCTCCTTTTTATCACGTATGATGATATCAAATTCTCGGAGGAGGAGAACCCAACGAGCAATCTCGGCTTTGCATCTTGTTTTGCAAAGAGATATTTGAGAGCCGAGTGATCCGTATACACTACACATTTGGTCAAGATTAAGTACGGCCGAAACTTCTCAAATGCATACACCACTGCTAATAGCTCTTTTTCGTGGTGGTGTAATGAGTTCGAGCTTGACCATAGTCTTACTTGCGTAGTGGATAGGCTGAAAATGCTTGTTTCTTCGTTGTCCTAGGACCGCACCGATAGCAAAATCACTTGCATCGCACATAAGCTCAAAAGGCAAGTCCCACGGGAGCAACGAGAATGGGTGCTTGATAGCTTTTTCTTCAATGTTTCAAAAGCTATGATGCACTCGGTGAGAAGATAAAAGGAGCATCCTTTTCAAGAAGATGGGTCATAGGTCACGATTTTGGAAAAATCTTGTATGAATCACGATAGAATCCGGCATGACCTAAAAGCTCCTAATACCTTTGACGGTAGTAGGATGAGGTAATTTAGCAATAACATCGACTTTTGCTCTATCTACCTCAATCCCATTTTGAAATCTTATGGCCAAGGACTATGCCTTCTTTGACCATAAAGTGGCTTTTCTCCCGTTTAGACAAAGATTGGTGTCTTCACACCGCTTGAGCATTTTATCTAGATGGGAGAGACATGTTTGAAATGAATCCCAATGACCGAGAAGTCATCCATAAACACCTCCATTGTTTCCGATCATGTCGTGGAAAATGGCCATCATACATCGTTGGAACGTGCGTGAGCATTACATAAGCCAAAAGGCATACGTGCAGAGGCAAAAGTTCCGTATGGGCGGTGAATGTGGTTTTATCTTGATCCTTTGGATCAATGGGGATCTGAGTAACCCGAGAAACCATCAAGGAAACAATAGTATTCATTTCCCGCTAATCTCTCAAGCATTTGGTCCATGAAGGGTGAGGAAAATGGTCTTTACGAGTGGCGTCATTCAACTTACGATAGTCAATGCAAACACGCCATCCGTAACCAACGAGTTGGAATTAACTCATATCTTCATTTGTGACAACAGCTTATGCCACCCTTTAGGAACACAATGAATTGGGCTAACCTAAGGACTATCCGAGATCGGGTAAATCAATCATGCATCAAGAAGTTTGATAACCTCCTGCTTGATAACATCATGGATTTTTGGATTTACTCTTCTCTCGATGTTGAATCGCTGGCTTGAAGTCATCCTCCATCAAGATTTTGTGAGTGCAAAATTCGTGGTTGATACCCTTAATGTCGGAGAGTTTCCAAGCAATTGCTTGCTTGTGTGACTTCAAGATTTTTATGAGAGCGACTTTTTCATCTTTACTCAAATCTCTAGCAATAATGACCGCAATTTATCATCACCTTCAAGAAATGCATACTCGAGATGAGGCGAAGTCCTTAAGTTCGACTTGTGAAATTCTTCGCTTTTCTCAACCGACTAGACTTCCTTGTTATGAAGTTCGACGGAGGAGTGATAATGATGATGGATCATTATTAAGCAACTTCTCAATGAGAAGTATGTCCCCTCAATGTCGATGGAGCGTGATCAATTTCCCATGGAATGTAATCACTAGACAAGTAGGCTTCAATCTCTTCCAAGATGAAGTCACTTTCCTCAAATGGGTGAGAGAAGGAGTAGAATTGGCGATGATAGGTTGAGATGAATGAGTGAGATTATCACTCGAAGAATTATGATCATAACCAAGAACTTCTTGAGAGTACTCTTCGAAGCAACATCAATGATATCTATTCGGTTAACCGACTCGAGTCATAATTTGCGAGTACCTCAAGTTTGATCAAGGTTAAAGGTGATGACTTCATTACCAACACGTAATGTGATTTCTTGCTCAAATACATCTATGAGAGCACGGCCCGCTCTCGTGAATCCTCGACCAACAATGAGAGGAACCCGATGATCGACATCAAAATCAACAACCACGAAGTCACCGGAAAATGGAACTTTCCTACTTACAAAATCGTCCTCGGCAATGCCAAGAGGACGGATATTGTACGATCCGCAAGCTCGAGAGTCATGCATGTAGGAGTAAGTTCCGAAGAGAAAGTTTCTTCCATATCGAATAAGGCATCGATTGATGCTTGCTCCAAGATCGGCTAAGGCAAAGCATTCAACCATTCACGGAAATACACAAGGTAAGAGAATTTTCCAGGATCTCCAAGCTTTTCTCGAAGCTTCTTCGTGATAACCGCAGAGTAGTTCTCGTTAAGAGGAGTTTTAGCCATTTCAAACGCCTTTTCCTTGTTGCTTAACATGTGTTTGAGAGTTGATGCAAACTTGGGCATCGACATGATAGCATCCGCAAAGCTTATGTCAAAATGTAATTCTTGGAAAATTTGAAAAATTTGTCCATTTGATGACCGGCTTTTTCACGGAGCTTTGCTCATTCAAACGTGATGGATAAGGAATAGAAGATTTGGATTTGGTATTTTCAACGGAGCTACTGGTGGTTCAAAAACAACTCTGGATTAGACTTGGGTTTCGGACAACTGAGGTTGGACTACCGAAGGTAGGACGTGTGTGGTACTTCCATTATCAATAGGAAGTTCTTTGTCCTTTGTCGCCTTGGTAACTTGACTCATTGCCAGGAGGAGGGGCATTGAGTCGAGGGTCCATTGTGCGTCGGAGGTTCACTTTCCAACGCCTTTGGGAGAGAAGAAGAAGAAGAGGTAGTAGGAATAGCAGTCCATCATATGAAACACCACTTCGTCAGTTGATCGCCTTAGCATCGCCCTCGGGTTAGCGATCGTGTTGCTCGGAAGTTTTCCCGAGCCCGAGGGTTGATCATTTAAAGACTTCTTAAGATCGCCGATCCGACCGACCAACAACTGCTCATTTCATCTTGGGACTTCATGAATTGCTTGAAGAACTCATCGATGATGGTCCCGGAGGAATAATGATTGAGGAGCCGGAGGGATAATTTGAGGTCGTATGTTTTGATTATAGCCAAAATTCCCTTGATTAGGATTCATATTCCCATGAAATTGATTCCTCGATTGAAATTGTTTTGATTAGGGTTTCCTTGATGTTGGAAACCTTGATTGGGTCCAGGATAGAAATTACCTTGGTTTTGATAACCTTGGTTCATTCTTGGTTGGTTCTCGATTCCGGTTTTGCATGTTATGATTCTCGTTAAAACCGGTGGTGCTCGATTAGTGTTAGCACGGTAGTGTGGTTCATTTTGAGGACGGTATTGAGTACCTCCTTGCCGTGAACTACCGGCTAGAGCATTGGCTTCAAAAGGACTACCATCGGTGGCGGTACAATTGTAGTAAGGATGAGGACCACCACAAGTGACACAACTCTCAACTTTCTTCACTTCACCATGTGTTGGTGTCGAGTGAAGGTGACTTTCTTTGGTTAGCAAGAACCAAAGCTCGACAACATCCGTGAGTTTATCAATCTTAGCATCGATGCTAGATGTACTCACGAGAGATGAAGAGAAGGTCCGACGATTAGACCGAGTTTGATATGTCTTTGTGCGGAAAGAACGGACCGGGACTTATTTTCAATGATTTGTAAGGCTTCTTTTGTGGTTTTGCTAAGGAAATTACCTCCGCGGAGGCATTCAAAGAGTCTTGGTCGCTTTGTCTCGCACCATTGTAGAAAGTATCCATTTGCATTAACTCGGTAAAACCATGATGTGGACACTCATGAGCAATTCTTTATAACGATCCCATGCCTCCCGAATGATTCATCAAATCTACGAGAAAATTTCATTATCTCATTCTTAAGACTTGTGGTTCGGGATGGAGGATAGAATTCGTTAACTAACTTGGTAACTAGATCTTCCCATGTCTCAATAGAACGAGGGGTTGTTTCTCAAGCCAATTCCTGCTTGTCCCTCTCAGAGAAAATGGAAATGAAGAAGCTTGATAGCTTTGTGTGGGACATTCTTGTACTTGATGGTAGATGCAATCTTGTTAAACCATCGAATGTGTGCATGAGGATCATCCCGCCAAAACCATAGAATTGGCTTTGGGTTACTAGATTAAGCAACCCGGTTTTGAGCTCGAAGGTATCGCCCACAATGGTTTGGGACAACAATGGCATCTCCGTAACCCTCGATGGGTGCTTGGAGAAGCTCATTCATGGGTTTGTCTTCGCCATTTCGACGTGAGGTGGTGGTGGTAGACGCCTCACCACGGTGAAGGAGCGAACGTCCTCTACGCTCACGAGGAATGTTTCCAAGTTCGAAAGTGGACTTGTAGAACGGAAGAACGAAAAGCGCATGCACTATGTATAAAAATCAATTTTCAAAACAAATGAGGCAAAACGACAAGTGAACTTAACCAATAATCACAAATGAAATGGCTTTTTGAAAAAGGTACACCAAATCACAAGGACACAAAGGCAAGTTTTAAATCGATGTTCGGGAACTTATTATGGTCACACCCCCGCTAGTAGGTGTCTTGCCTTGATTTGCGGTGGTTGATTTTATGTATATATTAAGTACCACCGAAAAGACGAGGTAATGATTTGTGCAAAGGGTTTAAAACTTTTGGACAATATTTTTGGTATCGCCTCGCTTAACCAAATCGTATTGTTTTAAGAATCACCTTAAAGACAATAAAAGATAGAAAACGCTACTGATTGTTTTGTTGTTTTATATTTTTTTGATGTTTTTAACACTTTAGGAAAAGTGTTAATGAACTTTTGATTTTCTTATAACTTTACAAAAACTTTTACAAACCGTGGTATATGTGCAAGCACGGTCTCGAAAATGCTTAGAACACGCTTACTGACCTCCCGCAACAAGCGCCTAAAATTTGATTGGTGCTTGAACCGTCAAGTTTAATCACACAAGCTAACCACTTGTGAATGGTCAACCGTAATAAACTTAAAACAGATCACACACCAAATGCAATTAAGATCGAGAGAATATAGGAATTCACGGGTCGTTAAGTCCCACGGAGGATGAATTGGTGTATTAAACACTTGATCGATGATAGAATGATCACTAAGGATAGTGATCGTAAGGTTTTGGGTGAAAATTACCTACGTAAAAGATCTACAAATTACAAACGACTTAAATGCAAATTAAAAGAAATTAAAAAGTTAAAATATATTAAATAAACGCTATCACTATTTTTACAATGATGTTTTGTGATTTTATAAAATAAAATAACTTAAATAAACTATTTAAACTAAAACGTAAACTCAAATTATCTAAAACGTTATTTAAAATGGAAACGACGTTATTTATAAAATTACTGTTTGGGCGCAAGACAAAACGTAAAATTTATGAAATAAAAGTCCTACAAGTGTAAAACAATTTTTTACGTACTATATGACAAAAGAAAATTTTAGAAAAAAGATTTATATTTTTAGACTTTTATATTTTTATTATGAATTAATTAAGATTTTACACTAATTAAATGTTTAAAATACTAAAACTAATTGGAAAAATCAAACTTTTTATAAAATACTTAATACTAATACACTTTTATAAAAATACAAAAGATGAAAAATCTGGTCTAAATAAGTCGGAAATAAGCTATATTATACGATAAGCTTAAAAGAAAAACAAGGTCTATGTATTTAATTGTGCAAAGTTAAACCGAGACAAGTCCCAAGGCGGATGGTAAAGAGTGTGTGGTGAGTCAGGCTGTGGTTCGAATCCCAAAGAATGCTATTTTTGCAACTATTTTTTTTTGTTTTTCTTTTACAAACTAATCAAACTAATAATGATAAGCATTTTTATAACTATGACTTATTCTAAATTTTACCAATAAGCTCAGATTGAGCTTATTGACTCAACGAAGGAACAAAATAGATGGAGTAAGCTTAAGCTTAAGCCAAATGGCTTAATAAGCTACTAAATAAGTAAAATTAAAATTTGAAAATAAGTCGAGTAACTTAAAATAAGCTAATTTAGCTACTTGAATAAGCAAAATGACTTAAACAAGCAATCGAATAAGCACTAAATAAGCACTAGCACAACCGGTATACAAGGAACTTGCTTGGTTAACTAGGCACCTTCTACCTTAATTATAAGCACTTGAATAAGCTACAAAATGAAAACAAACACCGCCATTAACTAGTTGACCAAGTGAGCTTTCCAAAGAACTAATTTACAAAGTTTAGCTTTCACAAATAAGCTCTTGAGAAGCTTTTGAAAACCGATGAACACCGAGTTGATCGGTTTTCTTGAACAAAATGGATGTAATTAAAAGCTATTGCGCACCAACTAAATAAGCTAGAATTGGAAAATAAAATTGGAATCTTGAGCCGACTAGGTGAGCTTCTCAAAAGCTAAATAACACAAGCTAATTATCACTAATAAGCTCTATAAGAGCTTATGAACTAGGCTACTAAATACGTACACGTGATGTTTGACTTTTGATTAAACCGAAAGTTTGACTTATATGAACTTAGAATCAATCTTATGCATCGATTATGTTATATTAAGGTGTAATGAGATTATATTAAGCTATGTTAACAACTTTTAAGCTAATGTGATGATTTTGCAACTCAAAATCTCAACAAAGGAATGTCGATTGAGCATACAAACTAATTTGACTTTTACTAACTAAATACTAGTTTTTATGCTTTGATGATCTATTAGAACCTATTGTGACTTATACCAAATAAGTACAATCCCAGCTTAACCTCTAATACAATCTAACAAACCTATCCAAACACCCTTTATGAACTCATATGAAGCTTTTAACTATTAAATCGACATTAAACCAAGTGAGCTATAAATTAACTTGAACTAACTATGTTTAGAGTATTAGACTAGAATTAACAAGATTAAACCACTAATAATATGAAATGCAAATTTCATAGAAAAGCTTACAAAATGATTTCATGCTCGGGACGGGGAACCAAGGACCAGAAACACTCTATAGCTTACCAATAAGCTCTAAACCAACAAGCTTTCCAAAATCAACACCGCACCATAGCTTTGATCATTTCTCATAGGCTTTTTATTTTTTCACTAATTTCTTGGAATTTTGAGAATTTTGAGTTTTATACTAAACTGAATTATAATGTATCTAATAGCTTTAATAAGCTATTTAGGAACTTACTTGGACTTATTCAGTCCTTGATAACAACTAGCAACAACATTCGACACTTCATGAAATTTTTGGATAATGAAAATTTGCATAAACTGAGATAGGACCTCAAACTTGAAATTGATAATCTCAAAAGTTTTATTTTACACTGGAAACATGAAATACAAGGTTCAAAAGCTATAAAATACACTGGAATTTAAATTTAGGCTAAAACGACATTCAAAATTAAAATTACACTAGTTTTTTTACATCAATGCTTCCCACTTGTTATATAAAGATCTATTTAGCTTTGTGTCGACCTCTGAACTAATCCCACCACTTTTGAACCATTGATTTAGTCCAGATCATCAGATTTGACAAATGTCACATTTGGCGCCAATTTTCAATTGAGCAGGTTTTTCTCATTAATGGCTCTTGGATAATAGTGGAGGTGGAAGGGGAGTGGGTAACAGGTGGAGATGGTGAGGTGGAGGTGAAGAGGTGGAAAGCAAGTGGTGAAAACCACTGGTATTGGGTATGCAGGGGGGAAAGAGATAGACGCACAGTGTGCGCGGTTTTCTTTTATTTAAACACTGGACCGGGTTGTGTTTTGGGCCTAGGTTAATGGATTGGATTGGATTTGGTGTTAATAATATAAAGGGTGTCCGTTTGGTTTGTATTAAACACAAGGACCAAAAATGTAATTTGCCAATTCTTCAAGGACTGATCTTGACAAGTTTCCAAAGCTCTCACAAGGACCATTCCTGCCATATGTGAATAGTACAAGGACCAATATTGATTGTTTTCCATTTTTGTAAATCCAGGGACCAAAACTGTCAAGTTTGAAACTAGAGGGACCAATCTTGTAATTTCTCCAAAGTTTATCATAAGGACCATTCTTGTCATTTACAAATAGTACAAGGTTAATATTTGATAATTTTCACTTTTAAATTAACCAAGGACTATATTTGACAATTTTCAAAGTTTAGGACTAAAGTTGTCATTTGTGATTTTGAACTTTAAAGGTTTGTTTTGACAACTTTTGAATCTCATGGACCTAAAATGATATTTTACAAGTTTTTGAATTACCAGGACCGATTTTGACAACTTTTGTAACTTGGGGACTAAACCGCCAATTATGCAAACTTGATACGTTTTTCACCAGATTTTGATGTTTTGCATTTAAAACATATAAAACACTTGTTTGTGATATTTTTATCATTTTGATGTGTTTCTGAGTGTTTTCAGATGTTTTTGCAGTTTAAAAGGTATGAAAATGATGAGTATTTGCACACTCATCACACATTAACACCAGCAATCAACGAACTCATTATTGTGAATTTCTGACCCATCTTTCAAATAGAAATAAACAAAGTAAGTTTCAACAAACCTTGAAGTTGTTGACAGTCATTTTGCTATTTGTTTTGCTAAAACTTGATTGTGGTGTTGCCAAATCCTTTGGCCAACCATCGTAGCGACAAGAACACTATAGAATATTTCGATGACAGTAAACAGTCCATGCACAGCTAAAGCCATTTTGTATAATATTGGTAAGCCATCTTCACTTGCAGCTCCTAAACAACCACATTCACGAGTTGCAGTTGCACAACTTTCAAAACAAGTGGTACAGTCATTCCACATACAAAGTATTCCTAAAAATGACAGTCTGCGGAAACATTGAAACGTCAAAAACACAGCTTGCGAATCCTGCAAAATTAGAATTCAAAATTTTGTACTCACAATACATATCTCAACATATCTTCCTAGTTGTAATAGAGTACTCTTTATACCGAATAACGATGGGGTAATGAAACCTTCAAGAACTCCTTACCTTGATTTAATGGACCCCAAACATAGGCATTTGTAGACGGAAGTGGCTGCAACCTTATTTACCTCAAGACAAAAACTATTTCATCAAAAAAGTGAATAATCAACCTAACCGAGATTAAGCATAGGTTCACAATATAAGAATAAACGTGGTAAAGAAAAGGCACTAGACACTAAGTGCTCTAACTAATGAATATGCAATGGTTCTTTTTTATTTTATTTTTATTTTGCGCATAAATGGTTAGTAAATAAGTCTTTAATATCGGGGTTGACGTAGGATTCTTACACAGCTGGTGTTGCCAATTCAAACTGAAAAAACAACATAACTATCACACTCTTTAATAACAAATTTTATAAAAGAGATGGTCAATAATACTACGTACTCGACACTCGATATACAAAAACAAGCTTAGATAGTGTTTTATACGCTATGGCACAAAACATACCTTTGGTCAATTGGAGTCTGCAACTGGGATGATCTCAATGATTGCAACATGTTAATTCAGCTAACATAATGCTACGTGTTGTTTTAGCGTCACCATACTTGGATAGCTGCTCATTTTCCTTGGCATACAAATTTAATAATATCTAGTAACAAGTTCCAACTTTATATTTAAGAAAACGTAAAAGTAAACTCATACTTATGATTTCTGAATGACAAAATTATCTTATATGACCTTCGTGAATATAATCAAAAGAAGTATTATAGTCTATCTGTTTTCAAGTTTGAATTCATGACACGAAACTAACAAAAGAAAATCATTTTCAGCAAGAATTGAGTTCACGCAATATGCAAAATCAAGCACTAGTTGTACCTCAAGTTCACAAGTGTGGATAAGCATAAAAGCATTCATAAGGGTCTTTAAAACCCAGAAGATGGAATTCCCCCAAATCATGAACTACACTATGTAATATCAATGACTAAAGCATTGTATAAGCATAAGAGCATTCATAACCTTTAATAAATGAGATTAACCATGAAATAATCATAAATAAACCGATATTAACATACAATGAGAAACAAGTTTACCAAAATCAAGCCCCAATTTCGGGTTGGTACAAAGCCCTAGCTTCATTAAGGCTCATCCTGATTTACAAAAAAAAATTATGCAACCACTCGTGACAACTTCGACTTCGATGACCGGTGATGATTGTTTGGTGGCTGGTGTGGTCGTGAGGATAGTCAGGGTGAAGAAGAAGAAGAAGGTGGTTCAGTTGAAGGTAACTGTGTGTGGATTTGATTTGTTGAGCGGGGAATGAAAAATTGAAAGTTGAAAAATCTCGCCTACTTAAACTCACCGGTGATGGATTTGATTTAGAGTTTTTTGGGCCTGTGGTAATTTTAACCGGTCTATTTTTTTATTTTATTTTTTGATATATAGACCGGCTTTAACCCATATTCACAGGTCTAAAAATGATTTAGCGGGTAGAAACTTTCATTTAGACCTGTGTATTTTGCAAAAGGTCTAAATGTGAGGATCTAAAAGGTTCTTTTTGTAGTAGCGATAGTGCTATTATTTTAACACTCTTAAAAATTATCCTAGAGTAAATGACTATCTCCCAGCTATGGAACAAAACAACTTATACAATATAACGAACATTTTGCGATACTTTTTATGTGAAATTAAAAGGTGGTACAACTATGCCTGTGTCGCGTTGTCACTAATTCATTTCTAATCAGTGGCAGGACTATTAGAAGTATCAGTTATCAGATGTTCTAATAAAATGATAGAAGATCTGCAACATAAAGTTTCTAGACAAAGTGCAATTTACAATAATCGAAACTTTTGACAAAATTTACATTATGAAGGAAAAATTCATGTGGTATGCCTCGCTGTCCACCTCTATTCCCGTCTTCCCTACAACCATTATGCACTTTATATGTGTAGCCAACTTATGGGTTATGCTCCAAGAATTATAGTGTGCACACTAACACACTTCGAGTATGTTTGATAGAGGGAAAAGAAACAAGAGAAATGAAATTGGACTAAAACATGCAAACTGATTTCCTTTTGATGTAACATGTTATTTATCATGATTTTAAAAGGCGCGTTATGACGGTGTCAAGGCTTCGCTAAGCCGTGAGGCGTGACATTCACGTTACAAAATAGATAAAGGTGTTGATTCTAGGCGTGGCGTGAGATGGAGCGGGAAAATGCGAGATAAGGCGCGCTAAGGCGTGAGGCGTGGCGAGTTTTTTTATTCAACTCCGATAAAATAAAAGGTTACAAAACGACGAATATTACATGTAAGGATAGTTTCATAACCTTATTCATTATGTACAACAATTTTTGTAAACTTGATATATATGAAATATGATAAAAATATATATATATACTCCTTCCGTCTTATATTAAATGTCTAGTTTGAATTTTCTAAGTCTTTCTTTCTTAACTTTAACAATAAATAATTTTGGTTGTGTTATATAGTATTTGATGCAAAGTATATGAATAGATTGAATTTTAAATGTACTTTCACTACGTACTATTTTTATCTAATACTAATAACACAAGCAAAAATATTTAAGGTCAAGGTTGTAAAAGAAAGACTTGAAAAGTCAAACCTGGACTAATAATATGGGACGGAGGGAGTATATAATTATTTTCATATTTTGTGGCGCTTTATGTCACGCCTCAAAAACGCAAAAGATTCGCTTTGATCGTCAAAACATGAGGCTTAGTCATGCCGTCATATCATGCCTTGCTATTTATAACCTTGTTATTTACACATCTTCCTATGACGGAATGAGCCAAAAATAAAACATGGGACGAACAAATATATGTTACATTAACATTTTTTTTTTGAACTTGTTACATTAACATTTAGAGAAAATACGAGTGTAGAAACCCGCGCGATGCAGCGGGATTGGCTTCAAAGGACTTACTTTGTAACGACACTTTAACCTTAGGGACTATTTTTGCCAAATTGCTATAGATAGCAATTAATGCTACAGGCTTACTTTGCAACTACACTTAAACCTCGTGATTGCTTTTGCCAAGTTGTGAAACTTTGCATTTAATGTTTGGTTAGACTTACCTTGCAACGCCGCTTAAACCTTATGGACTATTTTTGCTGATTGCTATAGATTGTAATTAATGATGTAGACTTATTTTGCAGTCACATTTGAACCTCGTAGACTATTTTTGCAAGTTGGAAAGTTTGCAATTAACGCCAGATCACACAACTTGGGTCCCGCCTTTTGGTTAATATATACCCTCCGTCAAAATTATTCTCAAAATTATCACGCCAAGATCACAAATATTAATAAAAGTGGACACTATAACTCTCAACCACTCAAATAATATTCCTCATTATATTCTCTTTTTCTTACTAAACAGTGAAAGTGAACAATTAATATATATAAAAGAAATATACAATAAATATGTAATAAAATACAAGCTTAGTTATAAATATACGAATTAGATTAGTAAATAAAGAGTTTTGTACAATAAACTAGTTAAATCATAGGGTTCTTTGCTTAGCCGAGTAAAACAAATATGAGGTGATCATTTAATAAAATTACACGATGATTATTTATTTCAACCATGTGCAACCGAAAGCGTGTTGTATATTTCCATGTGGACTCGGTTTCATAAATATTTTTGCCAATTTTCTAATGTTATAATGTGACAATAATGAGTTTTGATCAAAATGTACAAATCACAAAGCATATCGTACAATCTTTTTATACATGCAACGATTGAAAACCAATGTAAAAAGGTATGTATAAACTGCCCCTTTTCTAATACCCTTAACCTTAGCCACTTGTCTTCTTCTTTTATTATATAGCTTCAATCTCCATTCTCTAAACACTAACAAGAAAAGCAAAATTAACAAACATGGAAACACAAACACCTACATCTAAACACGCTCCTCTTCTTAAATCATGTTCCAACGGTTCGTTTCGTCTGCGTTCACCCAGTTTAAACTCCTTACGTCTTCGTCGAATCTTTGATCTATTCGACTCTAATCACGACTCATTTATCACTATAGAAGAAATCACACGTGCCTTGACCCTTCTAGGCCTCGACACCAATGCCTCGGATTTGGACACTATGATCAAATCATACGTGCATCCAGGCAACGTTGGGCTAACCTATGAGGACTTTGTGACATTACATAGGTCCATAAATGACTTGTTTTTCGGTATGGACGAGGTAGAGGAAGCTGTGGGAAGTAAAGAGGACCAAGAGGAGGCGGACTTAAACGAGGCGTTTAAGGTTTTTGATGAGAACGGGGACGGGTTTATATCGGCTGCAGAGTTGCAAATGGTGCTTGGAAAGCTCGGCTTTACTGAAGCTATTGAGATGGGGAGAGTTAAGATGATGATCTCGTCTGTTGATCTTAACCATGACGGATGCGTTGACTTTTCTGAGTTTAAAGACATGATGCGGGTGCTCCAATAGTTCGGTGTCTGCCTTGCAAGTTATATTTTTCTGTTAAATTACATTTCCATATTGTCGTTTATCATGGTTATCTTTTCGAGTTTATTACAAAAAATTGGGACGGTATGAATTCCTTCATATGATCGAGGACCAATTTCTTATTCCTTATACTTCATTCAGCAATAGATACAAATCTGGATGTTTAATGTACTTTTTTTTGCTAACACGTTGATAGTTATTATAAGGGCAAATCATCCAAAAATGTAGTTAACTTCTCACTTTTTCTTATCAGATGTAGATTTTTTTTCTCATTCTCGTCAATAAACCTCTATCATTACCCTTTCTCGCACTGCTACCAAAAAACATGCATCGTTAGTTCTTTACGCTAACGACCGTTAACAAATAACTTAAAATTTGGTTATCTTACGCTAAACTCGCATGGTTGGTCCTTTATACTAACGATCGTTAAAAATATCTTAAAATTTGGTTTCTTACGCTTCGTCCGCTTTTTCACGTTTTCATCCGCTTTGACACGCTGCTCGCTTTAACACGCTTTAGTCCGCTTTTTCACGCTTCATACGCTTTACATGCTTTCAACCGCCAAGTTTTCGCTCGCTTTTTCACGCTTTTTTCCGCTTTACACGCCATCCGCTTTACACATGTTCGCTCGCTTTTCACGCCATCCGCTTTACATATGTATTCGTCCGTTTACACACGTTTTTTCGTTTTCACACGTTCATCCGTTTTACACGTTTTCATCCGCTTTAACACATTTCGTCCGCCCAGCAGCTTTCATCCGTTTACACGCCGTCCGTTTTCGGTATTCATCCGTTTTACTTGTTTCGTCCATTTTACACATACGAAAACGTAAAAACAGATGAAAACGTAAAAAGGATGAAAACGTGAAAATGGATGAAACGTAAAACGGACGTAAAACGTGTTAAATGGACGAAAACATGTTAAAACATACGAAACGTAAAACCAACGAAACCTCGCAAATGACGAAAACATGCAAAACGGATGAAACGCAGAAAGCAGATGAAAACGTGAAAAAACAAACGAAACCTTGTTAAACGGACGAAACCGTGTTAAAACGGATGAAAACGTAAAACAAAAAGAAAACGTGCAAAATTGTAACACCCCAATTCGGATATGCAATGAATTGAACCCAGTATTACGTGATGGACAACAAATATAATAATAAAAAACGATCTCTAAAGGAGTCGTTTTAAAAGGCTTTATCATTCAAATATATCGTAGTTTACAAAATAGGTCCCAGTTGGTTCCATTGATTACAAAACACATCAATATAAAGTTTTTGATGCTTTGTGAATGATAAATTATTTATGTATAGCCTTCTTGATCTTGCCCTTCCGTGCGCCTTCCGACTTTATGGACCAAATACATGTTAAAACTGCCAACACAAAGGTTGAGTGAAATTCATAGAGTTTGTTTGATGGTTGAACACATTATGTTGGTAGTGTGAATTAATTTGACTCACACCAAGGTTTTGAAAACAAAACAGCTATTATTGCAGACGGACGGCCGCCTCAAGTACATGATACTTGAGCCCGCTTTTGTTTGTCACGGCCGAACACATAATGTTTGTATGAGTTACGTTGTTATACACTCATAATGTTGAAAACAAATGAAAGCAATGTGTTCGGTTTAAAATAAAGCATGTATCTCCCCAAGGGTTTGTAAAACAATTAAGTAATAGAAAGTGGGGCTATGAACTCACCAAAAGTTGATGATATTAAGTACTTTAACGGATGATGGATAAGTCTGAAGACTTCTATGTGCAACCTAAAATGAAATGTTGCGACTTAGGTTTGGAATAATGTTTAAGGAAACATAAACCATCCTATATATATTCCTATGTTGATCATGATGTAGTCAATTATCATTTGATGTTTATAGAAAGATCTTTAATATGTGAAAACATATTTAGTTTATAGATATCATACTACCGCTCGCCATCATAATTCGTAGGTCATGCAAGAACGCTCGAGGAGCTAGGACACTTTAATTCAGAACCAAGAACTCGTCGACACGCTTTACTCAAATGAAACCCTCACATGAAGCTCCCTACTATTGTAGCACTTAGTAAATACAACATATGTTTTGAGTGAAGATTGTTATAACATAAAGTTTATCATGTTTTAATAACTATCTAGTTTTTACAAGTTCTCGCTGCTTCAAACAAGCCTCGAGGCTTTAGCCATGGCCTTGCCGTGACTTTGGTCTTGACTTCCATGGTCTTGAGACTTAGCTTTGGCCTTAGCCGTAGCCGTGGTCTTGGCTTATGGCCATTAGGCCTCTTGGTTTGCTTTTAGTTGTGACAAAAGTATAGTTGTGACACTTTATTTACGGTAGCTGCTTTTGAAAGATTATGGCCTATTTATGCGTTTCAAGGTCCGAGCTTTATTAATCAAGGAAAACGCTGCTCGGACAACTTTCGATTTTAACTTTTTAATGATTCGGACCGTAAGTACCACTTTTAAAAAGACGAATCGAAAAACAGTTTATACATGGTAGTTTTGTCGCTTAGGTTTCGCTAACTTCTTTTGCTTATAACTTTTGACTCGCTTTGTCCGCTTTGGGTGATTCAAATTGCTATGTTTACCTTTTTATATTGTCTACCATATTATGTAAGTTAGAAAGTCCTTATATTACTGCTTTTAATGGTCTCACATGTGTAGATTATGACTAGTTTACTAGTTTGTTACTTTTATGACCATATGTGAATTAAAACAAGTGATTGAGTATATGTACATCATGAATCAACATAGTAACTATATATATAGCATGAAATAGTTAAGATTATGAATAATAAAGATGAGATGATGGTGGTGATAAGTTGCTTACAACTTTTGGCTTTCAATAAGAAAGGAGTAACTTAGTAAGGTTAGGACTTTGATTGATCGCGTAAGACTTCGGATTGAGCTAGCTTTCCACACCTTGGCACCCTTGCAAACTTAAAGAGATGGTGATGAAGTAATAAGTGACTTAAGTGGATCTAAACTCAAGAAGATCACTTAAACTTGCTAGAGATTTGATGTAGTAGCTTGATCTTTGGAACTTCCTTGAATAAACTTGGAGTTTATAGATCAAATGATGGAAGATGTGAGTGTTTTAGGGTATGAATGACCAAATTCAGTATGTGAGGGAGTTTATGATGTATTTCACTTCCTATTTATAGGAGGGTAAGTTTGGTTAACCATATATTGGGTTAATTATTAACCATGGTTAAGTTAGGACACTTGTAATGATCAAAATGAACCTTGGTTAGGATTAAGCCACCAATATGATGACTCCCCCTCCTTAGGTCGGTCTCAATGTGTCTAGGTGGCTTAGATGATAAGTTTTGATAATATCTTGAGTTTAGAGTAAGTTTCGGTTCGCTAAATGCCAACCGTAAGTCGTTAAGCCATAAACGTAAACCGGGTATCGTAAAAATACGAAACTTGCAGGAATGATGAGACTCATCATTATACTCCATCTAAAAATATAAAATGGGTGATAAGTCCTCATTGGGTGCAAAACGCCGCTTAAAGTCGAAATACGGGTCAAAAACGCGAATTGCAGCTTTATCGGAAAAGAACGAAATTTCGTGAAACGACCGTGAATTTATTTAGAGTAGACTAAAATTAGTCTAAAAGTGATATGAGATCTCAAAATGTGGTTTTCTTCATACGCGGGATAACTTAATGCTTATTTGCGAAGTTTAAAAGTTACGCGATTTATGCAAAATGTAGAACGATAAGGTTAATTCCTTTATGGTCAAAGGAGGAGGGAAATATGTTTGACTTTTCCAAAAATTTAAAAGTGTCAAAACATATTAGAAACACAAAGGTGAGAATCGTTAAGTCCGGATGTAAGTAGAATTGTTTAAAACGTAAGTTTAGTTTTTCAATTGTGAGGCTTATTTGGTAACATAAAATGAATTTTAAAAATTCTCAAATTAATCATGAGTGATCTAAGAATTTATCTGATGTTAGGAAAATTGTCAGAGTTGATTTTCGTTAAGCGCGTGATGTTTAAACGGTGGACCGTCCAAAATGAAACTTTATAACGATGTTTTCTTAATAACTTTTGCGAAAATGATCTAACGATTGTCAAACTCTCAGTTTATTACTAAAATAATTTATCTTCCGAGGATGTGAAATAAAAATTTTACGGATGAATAGTGAAAATGAATAGTAAAATTGAATAGTAAATTCTCGAAAAATGAAAAGTAACCTGAAAGTGCGGGTGGTTACAAAAATGGACGAAAATGTGTAAAAATTGATGAAAACGTGTAAAAGCGGATGAAAACGTGAAAAACGAAGCGAAACGGGAAAAATGTATTTAAAAGTGAAAAACGGACGAAAACGTAAAACGAATGAAAACGTGTAAAACGGATAAAAACGTGAAAAACGGACGAAAGTGTGTTAAAGCGAACGAAATGTGTAAAACGTGCGGCGTGAAAAAAACAGATGGAAGTGTAAGAAAACCACATTTTAAGTTATTTTTTAACGATCGTTAGTATAAAGGACCAACGACGCAAGTTAGCGTAAGATAACCAAATTTTAAGTTATTTATTAACGGTCGTTAGCATAAAGGACTAACGATGCAGGCTTTTTTTTGTAACGGGTAAACAGAAATGACTAACGATAAAGGTTTATTAACAGAATAAGGAAAAAAAGAATGCTACATACAATGAGAAAAAGTGACAGATTAACTACATTTTAAGTGATTTGCCCTTATTTTAAAGGCAAGAGCAAGTTATATGTACACTTTCTTCTATCATATATATATAGTTTACAAGTTTTCTATAAAAGTAAAATAATGGGTCAGTAAGGTTGGTCGTAATAACGTCACCACCAACGCGTCTTCTGTTGAGTTGGCACCACCTTCGACGCGTCACCATTAAAAGAGACACCTCACTTGACGCGTCTTTGATCATTTTTTTGTAAAAGTGACAAACTTCTTTTTCTTTTAATTTTGTATGTGTGAGTATTTTGTGGGTTATATTTATGTATAACTAAAGTATATTTGGTTGATGATGTTTGTTATGTTATTACACTATGTTGATGATGTTCGTTAAAGAGAAAAGCTGACATTATATTAAGTTGGTGATCATGTTTATGGTCAGTAGTACCACCGGTCTAATGAAGATAGACTTAAGATTCCAGAATTTTCAGTGTTAAGAGAACTTGACCACATATGCTAGTTGAGAAGCAATTTAAAAGTCCAACTGCCAAAACCGTTTCGGCCAATTGACTTGGCGTATAGTTTCCATAATGCGACTGATCCATCAGCTCGTTAGCTTGCAAAATTATAATACTTCCTCAGTCCTATAATTAGTGTCTACAATTGACTTTTGAATTTTTTATTTTCACCTTTGATTTTAAATATTTTGATTTGTTTTTATATAATATTTGATGAAAAGTATATAAATTAAAATACATTTAATAGTCACTCCATTCATTTATTTTGTATCAATTATTATATAACAAAAATAAATATATTTTAGACAAAATTACACGGTTGGTCCCTGTGGTTTGCTCGTATTGCAAGTTTGGTCCTAAGTCATTTTAATTACCCCACAGATACCTATTTTTGAAACGTTGCACTCTTTTAGTCCCTAATTTGGATGGCCGTTAGTGCAGTCCGTTAAGTGTTTTGCGTTGTTAGGGAGGCGTTAATAAATTTTGCACCGTTAGTCCTTATTTTTAAAATATAGTTTTCCACGCTAGTCCCTCCGTTAATAATAGTTATCGCCGATTTTTACGCTTTTGTCCGCTTTCGCTCATTTTATCCGCTTCCTGCTTTTACGTTTTCCGTTTTCTTTCGCTTTTAATAGTTTTGTCCGCTTTTCTTACGCTTTTATCGGTTTTCATCCGCTTTTGTCCGCTTTTCTAACATTTTTCTTAAATTTTGTCCATTTTCTTACGCTTTGTCTGCTTTCTTTCGTTTTGCCGTTTCATCCGCTTTTGTCCATTGTTCTTACGTTTTGTCCGTTTTTGCACGCGTTTTATCGGTTTTCATCCGTTTTGTCCGCTTTTCTTACATTTTGTCTGCTTTTATTTCGCTTTTGTACTATTTCAACATATTGAAACTTTTTCAAAAAGAAAAATTTGAAAAAATTTCAAAAAATTGAAAAAATATTTCGAAAAAATGAAAAAATAAAAATTCAAATTTCAAAAAAATTTGAATGAAAGATTTCAATTTTTTTTTTTGAAATTTTTTATTCAAATTTTTTTTTGAAATTTGAATTTTTTTATTTTTATTCAATTTTTTTTTTCGGAAATATTTTTTTTCTAATTTTTTTTTTTGGAATTTTTTTTTGCAATATGTCCAAATTTCGAAAAATATTGAAAAAAAAGTTTTGAAACAAAAAACGTATTTTGACATATTGAAAATTTTGGAAGAAAAAAATTTCAAATTTTTTTAAGATTTTTTTTATTCAAAAATTTTTTTTTGAAATTTGAATTTTTTTTTTTTTTCGAAATATTTTTTTCCAATTTTTTTTGAATTTTTTTTTCTTTTGGAAAAATTTTCAATATGTTGAAATAGTACAAAACGAAGAAAAACGGACAAAACGGATGAAAACCGATAAAACATACTGGACAAAACGTAAGAACAACGGGCAAAACGAAAGAAAATGACAAAACGTAAGAAAACGGATAAAAATGTAAGAAAAATGTTAGAAAACGGACAAAACGGATGAAAACCGATAAAACGTAAAAAAACTAGACAAAACCGTAAAAAAGAAAGAAAACGGACGAAAACGAAAAACGGGAAACGGATAAAAACGAACGAAACGGACAAAACGTAAAAATCGGGCGATAACTATTATTAACGGAGGACTAACTGCGAAACTATATTTTAAAAAATAAGGACTAACGGTGCAAAATTTATTAACGAAGGACTAACAAATAAAATACTTAACGGACTGCACTAACGGCCATCCAAAATAGGGACTAAAAGAGTCTGAACGCTTCAAAAATAGAGATCTCAGAGGGTAATTAAATCGACTTAGACCAAATCAGCAATACGAAGAAATCATGCGACCAACCGTGTAATTTTGTCTATATTTTAAGTCAAAGCAAAAAGATAAAAATTTAAAAAGTCAATAGTTGACAATAATTATGAGACGAAAGGAGTACTAGTTAGGCTTTTTTTATCAGCATGATTTAAAATGTGTTTTAATATTATCATTAATATTTATAAATAAATACTGTTCAATTTAATGAAGCCTTGAATCTGAATAACATTGTCTTTCAAATCTTCAAGTAAGATGTAAGAATATTGTAAGAAATATGTCAAATAGACTAGTGGAATATGTAATCAAAACAGATTAGCTAGAAATCTAGAATAATTCACGGTCATGAAAGTAGGCTAGGATAATTCACGGTCATGAAAGAAGGCAAGAATAATTCATGGGCATGAAATTCGACGCATGTGGTCTAGACTCTATTAAATATTGATGGGCAAGAAATGGATGTCAATGTCATTAGTAATACATACTAGGTAGTCTTGTTGGTAGCGCATACGCACGTACAGTGTTCAACCATGTATTTTGTAAAACGAAAGTAAAGATGGTGTTTTTATGTTTTGTATACAAGAGTAGATGTTTTCGATAACATCTTTTACTCGGATGTCAATGGACAAACTTTACAAATCATTACCACCAACCCAATCAATCGAATTTAACGATACATATTATTAATATAGTCGTTGATCCTTCATTGCTCCTCTTCCCAGCGCAAAGTGTCATCTTTTATAAACATATCTATAATTTGTGCCTTTTTCCACTTTAACTACAAACTGTAGTATATGTTTTCCATTAGAGTTTTCTGTGTCATAGTATTTTTCGAGTAGTTTTACAATATACAGTATACTCGCATATATACAAGCCATATTAAAGCATAGTGATTTGTACCTCCCCCAATCTACAAAGAGTGACAGAGCACAAGTACACAACCACCATCTTCCTTTCATCATACTTGTACTAAACTACTCGTATTATGTAATAAAATCTTATTGATTTGTAGTTTTCAAGTTATCTCGATTTATAGTTTCCAACATGAGTTAATAACTAATTTTATGATGTGAAGGGTAGTAGTTACTATCTGTTAAAGGACACTATTGTGTTAGGTTATCTTCATGTGATGTAAGTGACTGTGAGTATATATGAGAGAGTAGTTTTGACTATTGTGTTAGGTCCATCACACTCAACTGTTCACCCATGCTTATTGCCATGCTTTTCTAGCCTTTAGGTCAGTATTAACTCACCTACTCTAGTTATTTTGGCTGTTCAAAGGATCACAATCACATGGTTTTTCCTCACACCTCCTCAGTACAAAAATAAAATGTGCAAGAAATTTTTTTTTTTTACGATAAAAGCTAAAACATAATTGTAAATCGAGTATTTTTACCAGGCATGAAGGATTTATAAGACTTTAAAGAGTTAAATGTTGGATTTTAGTATGTGAAAAAAGATTTGAAATTTTAGTGGGGTCACTTTCGAAAATTGGTAAAATTAAATAAAATTACACTAAAATATCGAGTTTTTATTACTATAATAATTATTTTTATTATTTACTATGTGGATCCGTCCCTGCACCTCCTTGTCCTCTTAATAATCTGCAACATATACCTCAAAAATACAAAAGTTGACAAAAATTAAATTAAGTAATACGTAGACATATAAGTATGTACATATGAATTGTTGACCCAAAGAATATATAATATAAAAATATGCTTTTATATGAAAGATAGATAGTGCTCTCAAAATAAATAAATCTTCTTAAACCAAATTACTTAATACTCGACAAATAGCATTTGGAGGAATGTCTTGTTTATAATTACATATATGAAATAGATTTCAGAAAATTGTCACTCATATAGTACTGTATAATTTTACCATAACGATTTCATATTCTTATAGTGGTAAAACGATGAATTACTAACTACTAATACGAAACTTGTCGTAAAACGTACACCAAGAACTATAGAATCACCTTGAAGCGCCAACGTTCTAAGATATCAAACAATAGACCATCTTTCATTAATTTTATTTTCAAGAATTTTCCTTACTTGGCTCCTTTTATTTTGAGTAGTAATCTTACACATTTTTGTCTCAATTAGAAGTGGATGTAATCATCTGTAGTATAACACAATATTTCTACACCAATATTTTCTCAAGTACTAAGATAACATATTTTTAAAATAAAAAGCATGCTCTTACTCTCATCTCATCTCATCACATAGTAAAAAAGAAGGATATATGTATATAACAAAAATGAACCTGTTCTTGGAAGCTACTACGTAATATTTCACAGAAGAATATAGTTTTTTTAGAACATATTTTGTAACCGTTAATCCAAAAACTGCTTCCTACATAGACCACGATAAAACCAATCACTCTTCCTTGATCATAAAAAAATCAGCTATCTTTATACTTTGATCATCACACTGGACACTATTGATCTTCTTTAAAGCTTTGCCTTTAGTACTACAAAAAAAAAAAAATCATGTTTGTAGCAGATCTCGAAGAGTTGGCAAGTAGTCCATCGTCATCTTCCATTTCATCACCACCACCTTCAACATAAATACGTGACCAACACCATGATCTACTCGCAAAGTGTCCCTAACCCCAAACCACTCATCATCATCGTTCTGAAGAATAACATTAAGAAATAGCTTGGAAGAAAACAACAACACAAACTAATACACAGGAAAGCAAAACTAATATCATCGTTAACACAGCTACAACATTAGGTCAATATGAAGTAACTAAAAAAGAAAAATTAAGATAAAAAGAAGAAGAAACTATTAAGTGAGACATGAATGAGAGAATATAACTAAAATATTATTATAATTATATTTTTTATAATGTGATAAAATAAGATATAAACAATACACTTTATGACTATTTTAGAAATGAGCTACTAAAATCATTTGACATGGAAAAACTCTACAGTCTAATTATAATATAAAAGCGCAAAGTGTCATCTTTTATATATCTATATTTAACTACACTACTAATTATGCATAGAATAATATTTTACAGCGACGTATAGATATAATAATTATTTTTATTACACAAAACGTCATTGAACTTAATTATCTAATTAAAAGACGTTTGAACTTAATTATACGAATAATTGAATAGTTTCCGCCATTAGATACATAATTAAATTGTGTATTATATTGATTTAGTATTTGTTTAACAGCCCATCATTAAAACCGTGTTTAATAATCTGGTGTGTACTTCCTTATTTAGCACCAATGTACATCTCTTTCATGCATCAATTTTATACAACATACATATCAAAACTTCTTGATTACGAGTAAGAATCATCCATTCAAACAAACCCTTTCTGTTACAATCTATCTATTAATTTCGTCACATTCAATGCTACCTCCAAAAATAACATACGGTGTGATATTTGTTAGGATTTAAAAAATCCAGTAGTTAAAGAGTCGGTCACCTCAAGTATATGTATTCGTTAGAAAGCTCGTAGTCGTAGTCATTTAGTGTTAGTAAGTAGTTTGTTAAGAAACACCGTGGATGACGGACATGGTCTTTACCCACTGTATGTCTGATTCACAGCCCGTAGGAGACGTGTCTTGTAACCTCTATAAATACCCTTTGCCTAGCAAGGCAAAGGGTTGGAGCTTTCATAATTCATTTTTCTTTATCTCACTAAAGTTCCCAACTCTAAAGTTCCCAACTCTCTTCCACTTTCTCTCTCTAGAACTACAAACCATTCGACCCATATTGTGCTATGTGATGTGATTGTGGAAACCAATATCTTACAATTGGTATCAAGAGTCATGGTTTGATCATCCATCTTTCATGTTCTTGGTTTTCTAAGTAGTTGGGTGAAATCTTTTGGTTTTGTAGTTTTGGTTTCGTATGCGTAAGGCTTATTGTGATACACTTTTGATACGCACAAAAGCTTTGATTTTTACACTTATAAACTCAATATTCTTGTGGTTTAAGGTTTATTTAGTGTTAAAGTTTCAATTTTTAGCAAAAAGTCGTGTTTTGATAACTTGTCAAACTTGGTTTTTGAATCGTGTACTTTTTTACGTGTAAGGTTGAAAATTTTTTTGGATCATCAAGTTTCATATTTTTGTGTTATTTTGGTGATTTTGAAGCTGTTTCCTCATTCAAATCAGGTTTACATAACCTTTTAGTGCATAAAAATCAAGCTTGGTAAATTTATGTGATTCTGCGCCTAACAAAACCCTAGTTCTACACCTAAGTCCTACGCATAAGTCACTCTTACGCCCACGCTTTCTTCGCGCGAAGGAATTTCTTCATTGATCTTGGTCAGTGAGTTTACTCGGTGTTTTCTTGCTTGGATAAGCCCGAAAACACTTCGACTTATGGATATCTTTACACTTGGATAAGTGTAAAGGATTTTTGGGTAAAACCCTAAGTTTACGCCTAAGCTCTAAGGTTTACGAGTAAACACTCTACGCCTAAGTATAACTTACACGTAAGGTACTTACTGTTAAACATTAAGTTTACGCATAAGCTTACGCTTAACCTAAAGCTTACGTGTAAGGCGTATCTACGCGTAAGCATTTTTTTTACGGTTTCTCTCTTGATTTAGTAAAATCCCGTGAAAGAATCTATTTCCCGGTTGAATCAAAGAGTAGTAAAATCTCATAGAATTAGAAATTATGTCTTCCGTTGCTGATGACGTTCAAGCTTCAGGATCTGATACTCGTCCACCCATGCTTGATAGAACAGATTATGATTCGTGGGCTCAAAGAATCAGATTGTATTGCTTAGGAAAAGAGAATGGGGTTTACATCCTTAAGTCAATTGATGAAGGACCATATCAAATTGGAACTACCAGAGATATCCTTGAAACCGCAGCTGATGGTTCTGTTGTGTTGGGATTGGATAGACCAAAGATGTATGATGAGCTTGGTGATAAGGAGAAGAAGTGATACGATGCAGACATAGGGCTTCAAACATTATACTCCAAGGTTTACCCAAGGACATTTACAAGCTGATCAATCACAACACTGAAGCTAAGGCAGTTTGGGATAATGTTAAGATGCTTCTATCTGGTTCAGAACTGACTAAGGAAGATAGGGAGTCTCAGCTGTATGATGACTTTGAGAACTTTAAAATGAAACCAGGGGAAAGTGTGACTGAGTATTATGTGAGATTCCACAAGCTTGTAAATGACATGAGGAATATCAATATGACAATGCCAATTATTCAGCTCAATTCAAAGTTTGTGAACAACATGAATCCCGAATGACACAAACTTGTCACTGCAGTCAAACTAAACAAAGGATTGAGGAACACCAATTACGAGCAACTGTATGCTTATTTGCTCCAAAATGAGAAGCATGCTGCTTTTGAACGAATGATCATAGAGAAGTTCAATACCAATGCAGGTGATGCAAGTTCTTCAAATGATTCAACCGCATTCTACACAAATGTAGGAATTACTACCAAAGCATCACAAGTCATACCTCACGGGGATGATAATCACAAACTCATTCCGCATCCGGTATAAGCCTTCGACTCATTCATGAAACACCGTCAATCAACCGACTCTAATGGTTAAGCAAAATCGAACCTTACCCCACACACCAATAATCATCTCGAATCGCATCGAATCTCCACAATCATGCTACGGTTAAAGATGGAAAGGTAGTGGTGCAAAACGCGCAAGGAAGGCGTAATGCTTATCTACCACATAATGAACAAGGGAATACAGAATTGGTTATGGGAATGCGGAGTCGGTGCGGGTATGTGGGTAATCGTAATCGAGGAAGAATCATGGCCTGTGGTCAAGGGAAGCCAATCAAGTGCTACAACCGTGGAGGGAAGGACACATAGCAAGGAACTGCACTCTTCCAAAACGTCCACAAAATGCAGAGTACTTCAGGGACAAAATGCTATTGGTGCAAGCTCAAGATAATGGAGCGGTTTTGAATGAGGAAGAATTGCTGTTTCTTGCTGAAGGAAATGCCAAAACTTATGATGCTGATGTGGATGAACAACCTGTGCATGGTGTGGCTCAGAACAATCTCAACGCCTTTCAAGTTGCAGACTGTGATGCATTTGACTCGGATGTTGATGATGAACCAACTCCACAGACCATTTTTATGGCCAACATCTCTCCTATTGTCTCTCCAATGGTCTCTTCACCTCAACAGGCTAGTCCCTCCAAGGAATCCATCATATCAGAGGTACTGAAACTATACGATGTGGTTGATGCGCAAAAGATTCACCACAGAGTACAATCTACGGAAGTCATTGAATCAGATATTGAAAATATGGGAAATAGCAATATTGTCCCATATGATCAATATGTGAAGCAAGATGAAAGTCTTATTGTACCAAGTGATGAATCTTCTGCAGTTAAAAATGAATGTATATTTGATGAGTAGACTACGTATGTTCCTGATGATTCTTTGTCCACTGAACTAAATGCCTATAAGGAACAAGTTGCCATATATGAACAGCGTGCTAAGTTTGAATTGACTACCCGTGAGTAGGAGATGGATAACCAAATGCGTACACTTATAAAAAAAAGTAATTTTAGGGAAGAAATATTAAAACAAGAGTTAAACTCCTTACTGAAAATTTTAATAAAACGACTAAGCAAAAGCAAGAACTTCAAGAAAATGTAAGAGTGCTTAAGCAGGAATTCAATGCTAAGGAATCAAAACTTTTAAATGAGTTTTCCAACCTAAAAACTTTAAAGAACAAACTTGAAAACAAGTTGTACATACAAGGGAACACCATTCAGACTGCTCACATGATCACTAAGTATAGAGTCTTAAGCGATAAGCATAGTATTCCCCTTGTAGAGGATCCCAATCCTACTTATGGTGATAAAGCACTAACTGCTCAAAAGGTGATTTATGATGGTAATGAAATACTTAAGCTTAGACAAACACCAACATGTATAGAAGGCACTGAAGAGGATAGAAAGTTAGAAGGTGCCTTTAAGGAGAAAATGTCAAAGAAATTAAAAGATCCTTGGTGTATAGAGCATAATATAACACTTAAATCCCATGATTACACTAAGGAAAATTGGATTGCCTTGAACAAGTTTAGACCTCAAACTCAGTTAACCTCTGAACAAGTATTTTGGATGAAAGATATTGCTAAAAAGAAAACTGATGAACTTGTTGAAAAGAATCCTTCCCTTAGGAAATTGCCTCCAGCTCCTGTGTATCTTCCTAATAGACCAATGCATTTAGTGCCAAGAACTCTTCCCACCCAAAGCAAGACCTTAATCAGCCTATATGTAGTTTACCAACTATTCATTGATTTTGAAAAAATGTGTAAGAAGAGAATCACACCCACAAAGATTACTGAAGGGGAAAGGGGTTTTGAGCAAACTAAAGAATGTTATTTAACTGAGGTCATGCCTTTCTTTAAACAACTAAAAGAACAATTTGAAAGTCTTCAAAAGGGCATAGATACAGAGATTAAAGAAATGAAAAAGGTGTTTAATGAAATGGAAAACGAGGTCAGTATGAATGAACGTGAGCTTAAGAGTAATGAGATTGAGAGAAAGAATCTTCATATTATAAATGATAATTTGATTTCCAGATGTATTGCTCAAGATATGTTATACACTGTTACAAATTATTCCATTACTGCTTCTCAATTTCATGAATTGTCAATTGCATTGAAAGTCTCCCAGGATCGTGTCATTGAGCTTGAGACCAAAAATTCATAATTGCATGATAAAATCAAAAAAGAATATCATGATAACATGGTCAAGCATTTTTCTAAATTGGAAGTTGAATTTCTTGGTTTACAATTAAAATACCAACATCTGAAAGAAAATGGTAAAACCTCAAATGCCAAGACATCTTTGGATGCTCCTGAGTTTGATGCAGTTTTTGAAATCAACAAACGTGATGAACAGATTCGAGTTCATTGTAACATGATCAAAAGGTTGAAAGCCCAAATTTCCTAATAAAAGGGAGAAAATAATGAAGTGATTGGCTACTGTATGCCTCCGCCTTTAGATTCTCAGAATTTCCAACTTCAAAACATTATTGATCAAAACAAAGAGTTATGTGATTCATTCAAAGTTAATCATGATAAACACATTGAAAAGGTAACTTCTTTGCTTAACGAAAATGAGAATCGAAAGCGTGTGGTGAAAGGAAAACTGCCAATCCCAAATTGCAAATATTCTATTCCAAAGGATTCAGCATGTGATAAGTATGTTGTTGATATGTTGTATATTCCCCCTCCTTTTAGGAATAATGAACGTGCACATCTAGCATATCTTTAATACCTTAAGGATAGTTTAGAGAGACTCTGTGAGATTGTAGAAGATGATAGATTAGAAAAACCTCTTGATAGTGCAATCGCCTATGCCTGCATGGACGTCAAACGATCTCAAGAACTCTTAGAATATGTAATTGTCAGAAGTCCTAAATCTGGTAATAGGCAAGATAGAATAGTTACACCAAGTTCCATGCCTAAAGTCAAGAATGTAACGTTTGATGTGCCTCATAAAGTCTCATTTCCCAGCACTTCTAGACCACTAATGCAAAGAGTAGTATCACCAACTAATATTCCCGTCGTTCCTTTTATAGGAGTAATCCGTGACACTAAGGTTAGCGGGTCAAAGCCTTCAGGCAATACAATGCAAGATAGGACCATGCGAGCCAAGCGTGTTGAAGAGAAGAAAGTAGAAGAACACCCTAGGAAGAATAAGTTTGAGCTGAATAAAACGAATCGTGTTGATTCTAGTATTAGCTATAAGCGTATTGTAATTAATTCGAATTCTGCTCATTTTTGCAAAACACATAATGAATGTTTGGTATCTGGTATTAATCATGAATGTGTTGTGAATGAGTTGAAAAATGTTGTTAAATCTACAGTCAAAATCATAAAAAATGCTAAACAGATTAAGGATGTCTGGGAGCCTATTAGGAAAAGGTTTAGTAATTATTGGAAGCCTACAGGAAGAAAATTTAGTAATGTGGGCTATCAATGGAAACCTACTGGCAGGAAATTCAAATCGAATGAATTATGCCCTAAATTAGTTAGATCAATGCCTACTAAGAAATGGATGCCTAATGGTAGAATCATACCTTTAAGAAGTTCCCATACTTTAATTAGGTCCACTGCCACTACTAGTCTTGCATCCACTTCTAATGATGTCATATCTCCTATTGTTGATGTGGGTGTTCCAATATCATGTACTAACCAAACAAAACCCATTATCTCATGGGGATCCAAGTTATCCAGTCATCCATACTTGTCTGTGTTCAACTGCAGGTCGTACAAATCGTTCTGCGGTATTTGGACTCAGGTTGTTCAAAGCATATGACTAGAGATCGCTCACGGCTCAAAAACTTTGTGAATAGATTCATCGGTACAATTAGATTTGGGAATGACCATTTTGGAGCTATCATGGGTTATGGAGACTACGTGTTTGGAGAAAGTGTAATCTCCAGGGTATACTACGTTGAAGGTCTTGGTCATAATTTGTTCTCTGTTGGTCAATTCTGCGATTCTGATCTGGAAGTGGCCTTTAGAAAACATTCTTGCTTCGTTAGAGAACTAGATGGTGTTAAACTTTTAAAAGGAACACGTGGAACTAATCTGTAAACCATCTCTATCGAAGATATAATGAAATTTTCTCCAATCTGCTTGTTGTCAAAGGCTTCTAAAACAAAGTCATGGTTATGGCATCATCGTCTCAATCACTTGAACTTCGGAACCATAAATGATCTTTCTAGAAAGGATCTCGTGAGAGGCTTGCCCAGATTAAAGTATGAAAAATATTATCTTTGTTCAGCATGCCAATTGGGAAAAAGCAAGAAATATGCCCATAAACCCAAACCTGCTAACTCAATCATGGAAGTTCTTCATACTCTTCATATGGATTTTTGCGGACCAATGAGAGTTCAAACGATAAATGGGAAGAAATATGTGCTAGTCGTGGTTGATGATTATTCTCGGTTTACTTGGGTTAAGTTTTTTAGGTCAAAGGATGAAACTCTCGACGTCATTATCAAGCTTATTAAATAGTTGCAACTCTGGCTAAATAAAACAGTTAGAATCATCCGAACAGATAATGGAACTGAGTTTGTAAACAAAGAACTAAGTCATTTCTATGAATGCATTGGGATCAGCCATCAAAGAAGTATTCCCCACACTCCTCAACAGAATGGTGTAGTTGAAAGACGAAATCAAACTCTTGTAGAAGCTGCAAGAACTATGCTCATATTCTTAAAAGTCCCAATGTTTCTCTGGGCGGAAGCTATTGCCACTGCATGTTATACCCAAAACCGTTCCCTAATTCATACAACTCATGGCAAAACCCCTTACGAACTCGTCCACAATCGAAAACCGGATCTCTCTTTTCTACGTGTGTTCGGTGCATTATGCTATCCTAACAATGAAGGCCAAGATTTGAGTAAACTGAAAGCTAAGGCGGACATTGGAGTTTTTGTTGGTTATGCGCCAAATCGGAAGGGTTACCGAATCTACAATAAAAGAACCCGAGACATCATGGAATCTATTCATGTCACGTTCGATGAGCTGACTGAGCATACGGCTCCTGGACAATCCAGTCCTGGACCCGCACCACAATTTCTAACAAGTAGTCCCATCAGTTCTTCTCTTGTACATAATCCCTCACTTGTAGTTCTATATGTACCTCCATCTGGAGAAGATTTGAAGAAATTGTTTGATCCGATGTTTGATGAGTACTATGAAACCCTTGATAATGATCATTCTACACCATCAACAGTGGCGGCTCCTAATTCAATCAACGTAGATAACCTATCTGTTTATGTGTCTCTATCTCAAGAAGCGCCTGCTGCAGATCTCTCATCATCATCCTCAAATCCTCAATCCTCGAGTGTACATCATGGAAATGTTACTTGCTATTTTGATGGAGATATCCCTTTTGCCACTCACGAAGATGCACCGTTTGAAAACATTTTTGCCCCTGAACCAACTCCTGAACCATCTTCATCAAGGGATCCAGATTCTGCTACATCAGTTCCTCATCACCAACCACATAAACATCTTAGAAAATGGACACATGATCATCCATTGGACAACATTATTGGAAACCCGTCTCGCCCGGTATCCACTCGTAAACAAATTACCACAGATGCCTTATGGTGCTTCTACAATTATGTATTATCAAAGATCGAGCCTAAAGATGTCAAAACATCAATGTCTGAGGACAACTGGTTTAGTGCTATGCAAGAAGAAATCCATGAGTTTGATCGTCTTGATGTATGGGAATTAGTACCTGCTCCAGATTGTGCTATGATCATTGCTCTCAAGTGGATATTTAAAGTAAAGCTTGATGAGCACGGTGATGTTCTGAAGAACAAGGCAAGACTAGTGGCTAAAGGATACAGACAAGAGGAGGGTATTGACTTTGAGGAGTCATTTGCTCCAGTTGCACGAATTGAGGCTATCAGAATCTTCCTGGCTAATGCTGCTAGTAAGAACATGGTGGTTTATTAGATGGATGTAAAACTGCGTTTCTAAATGGAGATCTCAAAGAAGTAGTCTACGTCAACCAACCCAGAGGTTTTGTGAATCCAGAGCATCCTACCCATATCTACCGCTTGAAGAAGGCCCTCTACGGTTTGAAGCAAGCTCCAAGGGCATGGTATGATACATTGTCAAAGTTTCTATTGACTATTTGACTTTTGACTTTTACTGTAACGTAAACCAACCCAGACTTTTGACTATTTGACTTTTCTCAGAACGTAAAGCAAATCAGAATCGTAGTAACCTGTAATTTCTCAAGTTAAATAATTCACTGCTTTGAATTATTACACTCAACATTTTTTTGTTCACCAATGGCTATAAATAATTATTTAAAGTTGTTACTTTATTCATTAAGAAAGTTTAATCGTGTAAGCTTTCCTCGTGGTCAACACAAGAATACGATAAGTCTAGGTGTTCAAAATACTCTATTTTTACCAATAGTCATATTTTATATGAACTATTGCCACTTTGTTAGTTTTACGTAAATATTTTACTCTTTACGTAGTACGCGTGCTCAAACCTACGTTATTAGGTTTTAACAACATAAACGCACCCCATTAGACTTATCACACTTTTAATATACTTATTTGGAGTATATTGGTAAGTATTGACATTTTCATAAGTATTATATTCTTATATTACTCGGTTTTAAGTTTCGCGACCTACGGGCTTAACATTAGTAATTACCGGGGCCAAACTATACCCCGTAAACCAAAAGTCATCAAAATAATCAAGCACCACACCACCTCAAGTAGGAGGTGGCGTGCATATGTTACACCACAAGACCATGTGGCCTTGTTTCATTACTTATGATCTTATAAGACTACACATGTCTTTAGTAAAACATACAAGTCTTTCCAAATTACTTTTCCACAAAGATAACTCATCACAAACTCCCTCTCTTCCTCATAGATGCCGTAAAACCTGAATTCATCATCACCATTCATAGTTTGAAAGCAAGTTACAAGTTGTACAAGAAAGAAGAAGAGTTTAGTATGCCCTACAAGGTCCTAGAGTTGTTTTGATGATTCCATGGTTAGATTTGGAGATATACAAGGATTTAGGGGTTGTGTAAAAAAGGGTTACTACAAATCTTATATAAGGTTTGAATCAACTAGTGAAAGATTCAAGACAAGGGTGAAGATTAGAAAGGGTTTAGGATTGATTATTCTTGTAACCTTCCAACCTAATCCTTTGTAAGATTCATGTTTATTTTGATATTCATTCAATATGGTTGTAATAATTTATATTATTTGATGTAATTTGATATATTTAGTATATGTAATATGGCTTAATTTATGTTGTACATATGAAGTTTGTAACATGAAAAGAAGCTAAAACAAGCCTTAGGTAGGTTTTATGAACCTGAAATTGCAACAGTCCCAAAGATTGATTAAACTGATCATCTTAGTAAACTTTGAGGTTAATTCAATAATATAAGCTTGTAGAGCTATGTCTTATGGTCGTTTCGCCGGGTGGCGCGCCTCATAACTCCTCCTGATGAGTAAATGAGAGCCAAAATGGCAAAACATGTCAAAATCTGCACACCTGATTTCATTTGGGAAAAGCCTATGGTTCTCAAATTCTGGAAGTCGACTCGCTTTTATGAAATGTATCCAAGACCTAAACTTGAAGTTTGGAGAAAGTCACACAAAACAAGTTGTAAAACTCAACTTATGGTCGTTTTGGCAGATCGAATGTGCGACCAAACTTTCTGCAATGAAATATAAGTAATTACTTGTTATTAGACAATTGATATAAGTAAACTTTGGACTTTGGACTTAATTAAGCTTCAGAAGCTATTAGATAAAGTAAAAACTAGAACTTGAGCTTTTGAATCACTTAAAAAGGACTTGTGGTTAAAAAGTTATGCCTAGTTAAGTGTTACTAGAGGTAAATATAATGCTGGAACAAGAAAGCTTGCTGAAACGATTTTAAAACGAGGTTTTGACCCTTTTCTGGTCTGAATCAGCAAAAGTGTAAAGCACGAAAATTGCTCAGAATGACTTTTTCTACAAAAACTCGGGTGCACATCAGCAGAAAGTGAACAGAAAATGCTAAAAACTACAAAAACTAAACTGACCTGTTGTTGACTAGAAAACAACCTTAGTTGAGAAACTTTAAGTGATATCTTGATTCCTTGAGGCCAAAACAAAGCCAAGGTTAAGCCAAGGTGTTGTTTCAAGATCTTTTAACTTAGATATATCCTCAAGAATGTCCTTGATTATTTTTTGACTTAGCCGCAAGGCTAATATAAGTTTAATGACCCGAAACTTGTTTTTAAAACTTGGTTCATTGGATTAGATTTTGCTAAGACTTTGACAAACTAAGTAAATGATCATATGGCATGTTTAATTACTTCACAACACACAACTTATATCATCATATCGTCACATAAGTCAATCAATAGTCTTTGACGAAACACGACACATGTGTTATATAACATTTGTCTCGTCAAATACTTACATATAAATGATAAGTACTACAATAGTAGAGAATTTCATTATCATAAGAGGCCTCTCCGGGGTGTCGTATCGACGAGTTGTGGATTTACGATTTAAAGTGTCCTGGCTCCTCATACGTTTACTACACGACCTCTTGATTTTGATAGCCCGAATGATGGTACAATGTTATTTATATAAGGGCTATAGGCCAAACAACACTTAAGGTATACTTTAACTTAATGATTCATGTACAACATCAAATCATAAGCCAACAAGTTACATGTACTTGTACACTTATATCGTACACTATACTAAAACGCGATTACTATGCTTTCGTAGGTAATCGTTAAAGATCGTGATCTTGTCATACTCTACCGTTGATAAACATTATATCGTTAAACTCCGCTGCTGATCACTACAGTGAGTTTCATAGCCACAGCTTTTGTTTAACTGTTTTATAAATTCTTTTGGGGGAATACATGCTACTGCTTTTACTACATGCTAAAATGCTTTATTATGGACAATTACTTGCAAACTGAATGCCTTGATCAGATTATTGCATGCCTAAGTTGTTTTTGCCAAAAGTCCCCAACATCATGGACCACTAATCACTAGGAGTGAGCGCAAATATTGTGGATAGGCCTATCGAATTGACGAACCCGTCTATGTTATCGGAAATAACAAGGCGCACTATATTTGAGGTTATCTAGGTAAAGGGCAAAATACCTACCGGGGCAAGTTATTTCTTCGATATATCGTCCGTTGATATATATACAACAATCGATCGTGAGTGCCATAAGCTTAGAGCAATAATAACTATCAAGAAGATAATTGTACACATTGCAATTATACTACAAACTATATTGTCCACTCATCGTTTTCAAACCTATGCGCTTTCTATCGTTTGTATTGACCGGTTAGGCAATCAAACGCACTATGGGCGATAACAACGTAGACCACTACTTTCATAAACTTGATATCTTGTGATCAACTATTTTGCTTACAAACCTATGAACTCACTCAACCTTGTGTTGACACTTTTAAGACGTTATCTCGTGTTCGAAAGGAATTAGTTGGCATGGCATGTGAAGGCGCACGAAAATATTTTGAAGACAATGCATATATTATCATTCAAAAATATTACAACTTTTATATAGTACTTTTATGATTGTACAAACTTGTGGGACCTCGGTTTAGAACTCGATATTTTAATCGAATGATAATTTATTTCAAAACGTCTCATTTAGAATCGTTTTCTGTAACTTGTTCTGTGAACTATGAAGTAATACCCCAGTGACACAATCTTCCGCTGCGACTATTTTGGGGGTGTTCCATAAAAGTAGAAACAATGAACAATTCTTGGATTGCTTATGCCGTTAATATTGTGCAACCCAAAAAGGAAAACTGGTTAGGACTTTTAAGAGTGTCAACAAAATCATATTTAATCAAGGGCTTTAGGATAGATATGCGGGTGAAAAATTAATTATAATTTCATCTCAGGTAAGCACTTTGAATTAAGTATAACCGAACCTTATTGAACACTATTTATTTACCATAGTGTTAAGCATGAGTTTATTTTATTCAAACACTCCTATCATTTACTTGCTAAAAAGTTTTCTGCTTTAATCATACTATGAAGTGAAGGTTTACTTGCAATTATGCTTTCTATCGTTTGAAATAATATACACTACATTTTGTTTTGATTTTGGTAAACCTATCTACTTTCTTGAATTTGAACAAGCACATTGTTCTCAGTTCACCATTTTCACTATACGCTTTGCAATAAGCGATTGTTAGGCTTTTGTCTCTTCTGAATACCATGCTACGCCATGACATCACTTTCATAATTTGGCCATCTTGAGAAGTTTAAGATTTACTTGATTGAATTATGCAGTAAGGAAATTTCGTAAGCTAATTTAATGTAAATCAGTATGTGTGGGACAAGTCCGATATCAAATACTAATTTTTCGGTCAAATTGCTCATTCGTTGGTTAAATCTTTAGAGTTTTACTTAGTTATATACCGCTTAATCTCTTGGTTCAACAATGTAATATTGATAATTGTTGCGTTAATATCTCTTTAAAAAGAAAGTAATGTTATTTTATTTCAGTTTATACCTATGTTAGTCTGTTGATTACTTGATTATATGGAGCCTTTTAACGTGTCTTTACATATTGAAAGCATACTTATTAGATTGTCTATCTCTATTTCATCTGCAGAGTTATTATTTTGAGTTTTATTAAGTAAGCACCATGATTTTCTTTCTAATCTTACTGTGTATGTAAACAGATATCAATTGGATACATCACAGTTGTGTATTAAGACATAATCATTGACTTTGCAAAGTATGTGATATATTCGTAGGTTGTGTAAATTGAATGAACCTTGATTTTTTGATGAAGTTCTATAAAGATGTAAAAGTTTTTTACATCAAGTTGGGATCTTATTGGTTGTCGTCACTTGATGGTCTTATTGCAGAGGTTCCATTATTTTCATTCTCTTTTATTTAATTAGCATTCTCCTAGAGCATCATGTGACAATCCAATCATTGATTTTCCACTTCCTTGTACGAACTACAAGTAAATCACACTTCCTTGTACGAACTACAAGTAAATCAGTGAATGAGTAATGCATACATACAAGAGAAGTAAAATGATGGATTAGGTAATTAGTTTTAATCTTTTTATTTCATGCAAGTGCCACATCCTGTGATTCATTGGTTGGGGTCTTCCGATATAAACCCTTTGATTCTAAAGTGGAGTGGAGTATGGTTTCTTAGTGGAAATGAGGTTTTTAGCTTATAACATTTTTTGCCTTTGATCAGTATCTGCAGAGCCCTGTCGATCAAATCGTTAATTTTTTTTTTAAAAGTAATGTTGTTGTGAGCCAAAAGATGGCGTTGGAAATAGCCGCTACTGAACAAGTTATGTATTTCCTGAACATATTTGAGCGGATTCAAAGAATGCCCATGATGACGTATAGTCTATATTCGGGTCACGAACCTGACCAAAGCCCAATACTAATAAGCCCAGCACGAACTGGGCTACGCCGATAAGTGTTTGGGCCCACGAAGGCCCAAGCCCAATGTTGATTACGGAACACGATATCGGATATCTTCTAATTATGGAGATAATCATTCCCCAACCGACTTAGGCGAGATACGCCGAAGGTTGAGGAACACGGAACCAACAAGGATTCCGTGTATATATAAAGGGAATCCCATCCCTCGTTAGAGGTACAATCTACAAACCCTAACTCTCCTTTAACCCTAAATCGATTATTTACTCTCACGCCGGAGGATAATCGTGGGAAACAATCCCACGGTAAGCCTAACGGTGTTTTCTGTCTCTTAGTGCGCAGGTCTCAAGCAACAATCATCAATTGGTGCGAGAGCGGAGCCCGAACAAGGAACGCCCAACTTTTGTATCAACAAGTGGCGCCATCCGTGGGACCATTCACTAAGAACTAAGAACTAGAATGACGAAGCATGGAAATCGGCGATCGCAAATGATCTTACGGGAAAGAAGCCGCATGTCGGTTCGACTTCCAAGCAAACCTCCGGACAACCAAGTTGCTAAAACTGTGGATCGTGCCAAGATTTGGTCTTCCTCCGTGGAACCACGCTCGGGGACAACCCAGGCCACGAAACCACCGCTAGCGCAGGAGATCCACTGCGCACTCCTTTTGCCACTCCATTCCCAACGGTGGGGGAAACAAACTTCACAAAAGCACCTGATGCGCCGGGTAAAAATAAGGGTATAGTGGTAGAAGCTGACACTCCTACTCTAGAAGCGGTTGTGTCAGAACTAGCGCCAGATGAGTTCGTATCACAAAACTAAGAAACCTTGGCTGCTCTCATGCAAAAGGAAGCAAAGAAGAGGTCAGGTCGGAATCTGCATGCCCGACTAGATTTCGCCCAAAGTTTGAAACATCCCCCGCCGCCGCCGGAAGGAGAAGCGGGAGGATAGCCACCGACCCCGGTGTTTAATGTAATCGGGAGGAGAATTGAGGATGACGAGACATCCAACTCACAAAGATCCGGAAGAAAGTGAGGAGGATGAACAGCGCATCGCGTGTCCATGCCGACTTGGTAGCCGGAGAATTCGTGATGCGGACTTGGGCGACGATACTCCCAGTGATGCCCTTCAAGTCCAGTTCGAGGGCGGTCGGCAGCGCCGAAGAAAGGAAAATTCATCCTCGATAATTCCTCGGACAACGAGGATAGCGATACAGACATTGGAAGTCCGTAAATGTATACAATGACCAAGAAGAGGAAGATATATCTCTCCTGTGGCGCCATCAAAGGTGGATGCATTCACCGACGATCGGTGATTTCTCGAGAACAAAAAGGCGCATGCTTGCCAACGTGAAAACCTATGACGGAACAGTGATCCCGATGATCACGTAAAAATTTTGAATCACCGCTACGATTGAAAACCGCCACACATGGTGCCATATGTTCAACTCCACGCTAGTAGGAAGTGCGCGGAACTGGTTCAATAAGCTTCCACGTAGAAGCATCAATGGTTTTGAAGAATTGAGAAAGGCGTTCCGCCTAAACTTTACTCAACGGAAAAAGTGTGCAAA
Source organism: Chrysanthemum lavandulifolium (assembly GCA_022545495.1). Taxonomy (NCBI): domain Eukaryota; kingdom Viridiplantae; phylum Streptophyta; class Magnoliopsida; order Asterales; family Asteraceae; genus Chrysanthemum; species Chrysanthemum lavandulifolium. The sequence goes on along the minus strand of JAHFWF010000158.1, from coordinate 443,399 downwards.
AAACCCCATTGAACTCGCCAGGGTCAAACAGCGCCAAGGGGAGTCCACAAGCACTTTTATGGAGCGCTTCAAAGATGAATGCATGCAAGTTAAAGCGTGCCCCGAGGTGCTCAAAATCTCAGGGTTCATGAATGGGATCAACAACCCGGAACTTATCAAAAGGTTGAACGACAAGATTCCCCAATCCTTTGATGAGGTCATGAAACGCACACGGTCTTTTGTCCAAGGAGAGGCTGCTGCGGCGGATAGCAAGAAAATCTACTCGAACTACCGGTCACAGGAACAACCTGGGAGACAATCCACTGACCGGAGTAGTAACCGTAATAGGAATTATCGCAACCCGTGGGAGCCGGGCGACAATGACAAGTATATCCCACGACAAAGACTCCAAAGGAGATACTCGCAATGAACTTGGACAACGGCAAAGCAATACAGCGCACTCTTGCAAAAGAACTTGGACATCTTTGCATGGGAGCCAAAACACATGACCGGGTACCGCGTTCAATCACGTAACATAAGTCGAGAATCCGACAAGGATACTCACCCATACGCCGAAGAAGCGCGCCGGCTCCGAACGCGCAGCAATCTGGCAGAGGTACACAAGCTAGTAGAGGCATGAATCATGCGGAAGTCTACTACCATGACCGGCTTTCCAACCCGCTATGGTAAAGAAGAGCGATGGTAGCTGGCGGATGTGCGTGGACTTCACCGATCTTAACAAAGCATGTCCACAAGATCGCTACCCATTACCGAGATAGACTGAAAATAGAGTCCTTGTGCGGATATCCATTAAAGTGTTTCGATGCATACAAAGGATATCATCAAATCATGATGGCTAAGGAGGACGAGGAAAAACGGCATTTCACACAAGCCAAGGCGTCTCTTGTTACACAAAAATGCCCTTTGGCTTGAAGAACGCAGCGCCACCTATCGGTTAGTAGATAATGCATTCGAAAAGCAGTGGGCCGCAACCTAGAGGTCTATGTTGATGACCCGGTCATAAAGAGCCATCTTGAAGATGAGTTAGTGCGCGATATTGAGGAGACGCTCAAAACTCTACGCGAGATCAACATGAAGCTAAATCCCAAAAATGTACCTTCGGCGCCATCAAGGCATTTTCCTGGATACCGATAGAACCCGACGGTATAAAACCGTGTCCGAGAAAAGACTAAGGTCATCATCGAACTTCCTTCACCGCCAAGACGCTGAAAGAGGTCCAATCTCTCAATGGAAAGTCGGCGGTCTAAATGATTCCTATCCAAGTCGTGAACAAGTCATTACCCTTTTCAAAACACTCAAGAAGTGTATAAAAAAGGGAGATTTTCGGTGGACTACGGAGGCAGAAGAAACCTTCGCACAGCTTAAACAACACCTGGCAACACTCCCTACACTTGTAGCACCCCGACCAGGGGAAGAGTTGATCATGTACTTATCTGCAACTCATGGAGCAGTCAGCGCAATGTTACTAACGGATAGGGACTCGGTACAAACTCCAGTCTATTTTGTAAGCAAAGCGCTCAAGAAAACAGAGATGAACTATAGCGCAATGGAAAAGTTGGTCTTAGCCTTAGTCTTCGCCAAACGGTACAGCAGTACTTCCAAGCGCACCGATAGCGCTTATCACGCACCAACCGATCAAGCAAATCATATCCAAACCCGACGATCGGGACGATCGCAAAATGGAGTATATTGCTAGGTGAGCACAACATCTCCTGCACCACGTCTCGCAAAGAAAAGGACGGTACTAGCGATTTCATCATCGAAAACCGAGACATCGATGATACACCCGCAACAAACAAGAAGGAACCGCCAGATCCATGGATCTTGTTCACAAATGGATCTTCATGCGTAGACGGGTCAGGAGCAGGCCTCATTCTCACAAACCCAGAAGGAATGGAATTCACTTACGCACTGTGTTTCGAATTCACAGCAACAAATAATGAGGCAGAGTATGAAGCCTTAATAGCAGGACTACGCATTCCAGCTCGAATGGGTGTACGTAACTTGGAAGCAAATGTAGATTCCTGGCTAGTAGCCAACCACGTGTTGGGTGAATACGTGGCCAAGGAGGACAACATGATCCAGTACCTCGACAAAGCCAAGGCGCTAATCCAAGGCTTTGACAGGTTTACCATCAAACAGGTTCCTAGAGGGGAGAACCGGAAGGCGGATGCACTAAGAAAAATTGCATCCACAAGCTTTGCACACCTATCCAAACAGGTGTTGGTGGAAACGCTAAAAAGCAAATCCATCTCAGAGATGGAAGTATCCACGGTAATAGAGGAAGACGGCCCTACGTGGATGACACCGATAACGAAATTCCTAAACAAAGGAGCGTTACCCCAAGAGCAGAAGGAAGCTCGCAGGATACGGCGCACAACACAGAGGTTCGAACTTCGGGACAACATACTGTACCGACGCTCCTTCCTGCAACCATGGCTACGCTGCGTTGGCCCCCTACAAGCAAATTACGTACTGCGAGAAATCCATGAAGGTTCATGCAAGATGCACTCGGGACCACGGTCGGTGGTAGCGCGCGCTTGAGGTCGGGATACTCTCGACCAACCATGCACCGCGATGCGCGGGACTTAATAAGGAAGTGTAACGATTGCCAAGTTCATAGACCCATTCGCGCCAACCACAAAGACGAGCTAACACCAATTACGGCACCATGGCCATTCTACAAGTGGGGTATCGACATTGCGGGTCCTTTCCTTGTGGCGGCGGGAGGTTAAAGTTCCTCATAGTCGCTATAGACTACTTCACCAAGTGGATCGAAGCAAAGGCGAGTGACCATCACCGCAACCGTGTAAAACGCTTTATGCGGGATAATATTGTATGCCGCTTGGCCGCTGGGAAATCATCTCGGACAACGGAAACAATTACTGCGACAACCCTTTCATGGATTGGTGCGAAGTCAAGATCACACAAAGACTTGCGTCGACCAAACACCCACAAACCAACGGCTTAGTCGAACGTGCAAATCAGAGCCTGGGTGAAGGAATTAAGGCACGCTTGGACAAGCACAAAGGAAGATGGGTGGAAGAGCTATCGCATGTTCTGTGGGCACACCGTACTTCAATCAAAACCAGCACAGGGGACACCCCCTTCTCTCTAGTCTATGGGACAGAAGCCGTCATACCAGCTGAAATCGGAATGCTAACTATTCGCACTGCTGAAGTCAATGTGGCAACCAATGACGACGAGCGACGTATCTACTTAGACCTGCTAGAAGAAAGGCACGAACGTGCAGCTATACGTGAAGAAAAATCAAAGTCAAGGATGAAGGGATACTATGACGCTAAAGTGCGAAATGTTTCATTCGCACTGTGTGACTTCGCTATCACGCCAATGATGCGAGTCACGCAGAAGACACAGGCAAGCTTGGACCAAAATGGGAAGGACCCTATGAGGTTACTGAGGCATTAGGAACAGGCGCATACAAGCTACGAGGCTTAGATGGTCGTGAACTTCCACGCACATGGAACATCTGCAACCTTAAGAGGTGCTACCTATAGGAATGGCTACAGCCCAGCGCACAGACGCTCCTGCACTTTATTGAAGTGCCCAATAAACATCTATGTATTTACTTTTTTGTTTTACTTAGTATAACGTCTTATTTATTTCTCATAAAAACTTGCAAGTATCAATAAAACGTCGTGGTTTCTAGCTAACTCCACGACACACTTTAATTTGTTATTTCCATATACTGTATGTCTTAACAAGTTTTTATTTCTTGCCTACATGGCGCGCATGCACTAAATAAACCCACGATGGTAAAAGGATGAGTTCACCTACCAAACAACTCGTTGAGTAAGAGGGTTGCAAACCCATCAACATTGGATCACGTATCCTTGTTAAACACCTTGTTCTCAAGACGTTGGAATAAGTTTGTGCGCATATCACGACAGGTGCGCAACAATGCATATGGTGCACGTTTAACAACGTAGGAACCAAAGACATTTGATTCCTTGATATGATATTTACAGTACGCTGCATATCACAACATACACGATTATGCTAGAAATTATCTCTTAAGTATACTATGATCTTCATACATGACTATGGATTTCTTATTCTATTCGCGCTTGTGTACAACTTTGACACTTAGAACATGTATTATACGCAAAGATAAACAGATAAGTACACACATTACAAGTTGCATTAATATCAACACGTAATACGCAAAAGGATATTTTCATTAATAACTACAAGTTATTACAAAAGGATGTTCACTTTACGAACTACAACCTACCAGCTATTACAACGCTCAAGAGATGAGCTACTTACGCGGTTTGCTGCATCTTTAACCTCGCTTAAACTCTTCAACAAATCAGCATCTTTACGAGCTACGGTAGCAACACTAACAGGCACCCCGTCAGAACAGGGGAGGTGAGCTACGCCAACGCCACAGAAAATGACCTTACCCTTAATGCCTTCCTTCTTGGCGAGCCTGGTAGCATGAGCTTCCAAGACCTGTTTCAATGGCACTTCTTTCTCCAAAGCGAAGGGGTTCACGATATCTTTGGGACGAGCAAAAACGGGCACTTGAAGCTGCGAGACATCGGGCTTCAAAAAATAGTCTGTCTGCGCTTCTGCATTATCAATACGATGGTGCGCTAATGTCAACCCTTCCATAATAGCAGTTATGGGATAATCTTGGTCGCGTTCCATTTCAGAAATCATTGGAAGCTCCAAAGATTTCATCTTCTCCATGGCAGACACTAGCTCATCATAAGACTGCGCATTATAGCCAGGTACTTTTTCAGCAGGCACCTTCAACAGACCTGCCTCATGAAGCTTTTCCACAGCTTCTGCTTTACCGCACTCTAAGGCGCACTGAACTACCCCACCAAAAGCATTCACCACCTCTTGTGACTCCAAGGTACTAAGAGCAGTGAGACGAAGCCCATGGCCTATGAGCCATCTGCGCTCAGCAATGGTAGATAAGAGCTGGGGATATAACTCCTCGTCGTACTCTATGCTGAGCTTGCGTAATTTCATCTCCTGCGCCTCTAGAGCACCTTTCACAGTGGCACCAAAGTTTTCAAGTTGTGAAGTCAAGTCCTCTTTGCCCATCTCCAAATACTTCAGTGCCCAGTGCTGTGCAGCCTTGTATCCTGAGGCCTCTGCACGCTATTGGCTTAGTTAGCCCATCAGCGCCATCTTTTCCTCAGCCTGCTTCTGGGCGTACACACCCAGACTCTCCGCCTCAGCCTTGGCACTAGCCAACTGCTCCTTCAGCAAAGCAATGGTCTGATCCTTTTGAGCGCCTTGGCTGCTTTCACCAGAAATTTGAGCCTTAAGCTTCCCAACCAACGAAGCTTGATGCGCAGACACCTGCACCAACTCTTCAACCAGTTGTTCCATTGGAACACCCCTAGCAGACACATCCTCATCTTTTTTGGCTATGCGGCTTGGACCGCCGGAATGTCTGGACTCGCCGCGAGGGCGACTGCATGACTGCTTCAAACTCAGATACACGGAAAAAGAATTACTAATTTCCTATATAACCAAGGGGTGGGACATAAAACATTGACGACATCACTTACTGTGGGCCCGAAGCCTTAGCCGAAGGCGAAGATGATGCAACATCACTGGCGGAGGATTCCACAGTGAAGATCACGGGGCGCTTTTTCCTTAAAGAGCTCGCACCATCCTCTCCGAGCGATCTTTTGCGTTTTAGCCCGGATTCTTGCTCTTCCTCCTCTTCTTCCATAGGCTGCGCCGCTGCTACGGGTGGTGGCTGCGCTACGGTGGATAGCACTATGGGGTTTGGCACGCTTTGCAGCGGCGTCGCTTCCACTGCGACTGAGGAGCTGGTCCCTGTTTCTCCTAAATTCATTGCCAGGGTACGCCCTGCGGTGGCATCCAATAGGGACTCTTCTCCTTCTTTCAGCGGCCGTGTCCCTACACTCACTTGAATCGGCTTCGCTAGTTGCACAACTGTAAACAGATCCATCTCTGCGCAATAGAAGACAACAAGTACACAGGTTGTATAATGTGCGAAAAGGAAAAGAAAGCTCTTACATTAATTAAGAAAGGGGATGCGAAGGGATGAGCACCCACCCTGGCCATTTGCGCCTAAGAAGATTGGCATCTCATCTGGCATACCAAAGTAATTACGGCTAATGCCCATATGCACAGAAATTCCTCAGGATAGGAACTAATGGGGATGCGGTTGGCATTTATCAGTTCCGCATCCTCCACGACATATGATCCAGGCATGGGGCGCTCATCCTTCGGCAATGTCCCCTGGGTATAAAATTCAAAACGCGATGGGAAGCACACGTCGTCCACCCAGAAAAAAGTCTCTCTCCAGTTCCGGAGCGCGTGCAGTTTCTCTGTATAACACTGGAAACGCCCCGCGCGTTTAGCGAATGAGACCCATCCGTGCGACCACGTTGTGTGGTAGAACGCATGGAATAAGTGGATAGTCGGGTTAATCGCCAGTAATCGGCAATTAACCTCGAAGTTGGTAATCTTCTCTGCACCGATGCAGTGCAGCTGGGATAGGTGCAGCTGGTAATAATTTAACACATCATATAGAAATAGAGATATAGGCACACGTTGATTCGCGAACTCGAAAAAACGTGTGTACACCCCTACTTTCCCTTCGGGGAAATCTGCAATAGATGCCTGCGCACCCGGAACAACCGGATGCACGTTAAGTGGTATAAAATAATCCGAGGTAAACTCTAGCAGTTCACCCTCAGTTATATCGGAGGTGAAATCAGATAACTGCTTGACCATGGTGTTATTTTTTTCAAAAGGCGTACGCGTGGTTACCTTCGAAATAGGTGATTTTCTGTTTTGCAAATGAACGGTTTCTTAACAATGGCGGATTTGGTTTTTCACTGTGAGAAACACAGTAAAATGAGGTCGCCGGTTATATAAGTGTTCTCATCCACGCGATGAGTGACACGTGGATTCCACTACCACCAACATGTGGTTCAGATTACTTGATATGACGCCGCTGCAGTTACTTTCCCCCGATTTACGAGGCATCCATTTCCAATTACTATGTCTAGATACAATGTATTGGCGGTATCTTTTTTTCCTTCTTGGCTACGCTTCATAGTTTTTTGTCTGCTGTTATTAGTCTAGCATCCGCAGTCCTTCACTGCGCATACTAGACTGGGGGGACATGATGACGTATAGTCTATATTCGGGTCACGAACCTGACCAAAGCCCAATACTAATAAGCCCAACACGAACTGGGCTACGCCGATAAGTGTTTGGGCCCATGAAGGCCCAAGCCCAATGTTGATTACGAACACGATATCGGATATCTTCTAATTATGGAGATAATCATTCCCCAACCGACTTAGGCGGTTTACGCCGAAGTTGAGGAACACGGAACCAACAAGGATTCCGTGTATATATAAAGGGAATCTCATCCCTCGTTAAAGGTACGATCTACAAACCCTAACTCTCCTTTAACCCTAAATCGATTACTTACTCTCACGCCGGAGGATAATCGTGGGAAACAATCCCACGGTAAGCCTAACGGTGTTTTCTGTCTCTTAGTGCGTAGGTCTCAAGCAACAATCATCAATTGGTACGAGAGCCGGAGCCCAAACAAGGAACGCCCAACTTTTGTATCAACAGCCCATTTTCATTTAAGTCTGGAAAGGTAACATGCAAGAAGCCAGGTTTCCCCACTGAACTTGAGCTTCGTGGTTCATTTAGTTTATTTTCTATCTAATGTAACCCGATATAATAGTAATCATCTCTAGTATACTACCAAGTAAGTTTGATTATTTATAGCAACATATAACAAATAGCTATGCCCTGTTTCATCATGATTTAAGTGATGTATGCGTTTTTTTTTAGTGTTGAAGTTGGTTCTTCTGAATCCTTTTTGAGAAATGGAAAAGTGATTTTCAAATTCTTGGCGCGGTCAACGGGTCATGCTCTTCACGTGTATATAAATGGAGAACTTTCGGGTACGGCATAGTGATTAATTTAGTAGAATAAATATATTAAATATAAAAGAGTCATAAGATTTAAATGTTCTTATATATAGGTTCGGCTTTAGGAACAACGGGTGTATTAGGCTAAACAACAGTTTTAAATGGGTGATTGGGTCGTTTTAGAGGTTTTTTGGGTTTTAAAAATTTAAGGTTTCAAGGGGTGGTGTTGTCTTTTTAAGGGGTGTCTCGATTTTCTTAAAAGCCACACTTTATTACGGAGTAGTTGTTTAAGTCAGTTGCAGAACTGAAGTTTAAAATGGATCTTATTTACATTCATTGTTGTTTGTTACTTTATTCACACATGTAACTTCTTAATGAATTATTTCTTTAAAAATCCCCGTGATTCCACGGGTCTATATAGACCAAACCAATGGTTTATGTAATGGGACAAGACTTGAAGTTCTTAAATTATCAAGGACATCTATTTATGGAAAATCATTAACGGAACCAACTTTGGAAAAAAGGTGATCATACCAAGACTTTGAATTACTTCGTCAGATAAGTTTTTGCCTCTTAATATTGTCAGGAAACAATATCCTATCTCATTTTCGTTTGCCATGACAATAAACAAAAGCTAAGGTCAATCTCTTTCTAAAGCTAGTTTGTACTAGCCACATCATGTTTTCACACATGGACAATTGTACGTTGCTGTGTCAAGAGTAAAAAGCAAGAAAGGTTTGAAGGTTGTCGTTTGTGATAAGGATGGAAATCTTTCTAACACTAAAACAAATGTCGTGTATAGAGAATTACTTCAAGGTCTTTGAGCAAAACTCCAAGGTTTGAAGGTTGTCGTTCTGTTCAAAACAATCAAACTTAGAGACGCCGACGCTTGAACGTTTGTTAGTTTAATTGTACAAACTCAATTGTTTTATACAAAATTGACGCACTGTCTCATTCTTTATTTCATACATTAAACGGAAAAATTTTACATTATCACTTTTCTTATCATATGTCACTTTGTTATTTTTTTTAAAACCCGTGAGTCAACGGGGTCTTTAAGCAAGTAATGTGATAAAATAAGGTATAAACAATACACTTTATGACTATTTTTGAGCTACTAAAATCATTTGACATGGAAAAAAAATCTAGTTAAAAAGACATATAATATGTTTGAACTTAATTATACGAATAATTGAATAGTTTCCGCCATTAGATACATAATTAAGTTGTGTATTATTTTGATTTAGTATTTGTTTAAATAGATTCAGTTATTCACTTTTTCATTTTCAAGAAAATTATAGATAGCATAGATAATGAGAAAATAAAATTTTCTATTAAATAATTAGATAGTTAAATTTTAAAACTAAGCCTATTGATCGACCAACAATAGTTAAATTTAGATTCAATTTGGTCAATTTTATTTAAATTTCATTCAACAAAATAAATATATCATATGTGTCAAATGTAAACAACAAAACTAAAAAAAAGAATAAAAAGATAAAAATAATTAAAAATAATAATTAACTAGAACTTTAATTGTTAAATTTTACATAAATTATAAGTATTTAAGTAAACTTATCGATTTTCATATTTTTTTTAATAACTTTATAAATTTTTAAATACCCTTTAAATTTTAAAACCTACAAACTTTATATTTTTTTAATAAAAAAAGCATATATGTTATTATTTATAAATATTATTATCATTACATATTAATTTGATGTATATGCAAAGAGTTATAAATATCAAGATGAAAGCATGAGTTACTGTGATATATAAATATGTACACGTGATCATACATATACGAACGACTCATGTTATTCCTCTTTACTAGACTAAGTAAGGATATATGAAAATTAAATACGGCTAAAATTATTATTTACGCAACTATAAATATCAAATGAATGTACGATCCATGTTATTCTTCTTTCTAAGTTTCTGCGTTCAATTTTAACTTTAACTTTCTGCGTTCAATAACGATTCTTGTTATTCTTCTTTCTAAGTTTAACTCACGCGTACACGGGTTTAAAAACTTAATACGACTAAAATTATTATTGACACGACCCCACAAGTTGCTATAAGGTGAAAATAAATACACGAGATTATACATATAACAACGACGCATGTAATTTCTCTTTAAAATTTAAATAAGGATATCTAGAGAAGCATGTTGTTCACGGGTCATTACGTGTTATAAACATGATATCAATAGTTAAAGTAAACAACATCAAATTCAACATTTTGTCATTTAAACAAAGTTAAATTATTCATACAACAAAAAATATATACAAAATATAATCGTGATTAATACATAATGAAAATTTTATGTAAATAAGTGCGTGTTCTAGGGGTGGAGCTACATATGAGCCACGTGTGGCACATGCCACATATAGTTGTAGGCGACTAAGTATATTTTTCTTGTGAATTCTTTTGGTTTTTTGAAGGTGCTACACATGTTTCACTGTTAGTAGAGAGAGTTTCTGGTTTTCGGAAAGAAAGAAAGAAGACAAAGGTGGAAGATGATGCTTTCAATTTGTTGTGTAGCCAATTTTCTTTTTTAGTTTTGTAACACATAAATGTTAGGCGTAGCCATGTAAGGCCATAAGGATGTAATTTTGCTATTATATTTTTTAAAAACTCTATTTACTTCTTAATTTATAAAAAAAGGTATACTTATAAAAATGTAAAACATTCAATTTCATCAATGATTTATGTAACACCCCTAATTTCGGCTATGCAACGCAATTTAAACTGGGTACAACTTCATGGTATAATAGATATAACAATAAGAACGAACTCTAATTGAGTCGTTTTAAAAGATTTATCATTCGAATTTTATAAATATCGGAGTTTACAAAGTGAAGTCCCAGTAGTTTCACGGTTTATTAAATAAGTTTTCATAATAAAATTATACATTTTGTCATTTAAACAAAGTTAAATTATTCGTACAACAAAAAATATATACAAAATATAATCGTGATTAATACATAATGAAAATTTTATGTAAATAAGTGCGTGTTCTAGGGGCGGAGCTACATATGAGCCACGTGTGGCACATGCCACATATAGTTGTATGCGACTAAGTATATTTTTCTTGTGAATGTTTTTGGTTTTTTGAAGGTGCTACACATGTTTCACTGTTAGTAGAGAGAGTTTCTGGTTTTTGGAAAGAAAGAAAGAAGAAACAAAGGTGGAAGATGATGCTTTCAATTTGTCGTGTAGCCAATTTTCTTTTTTAGTTTTGTAACACATAAATGTTAGGCGTAGCCATGTAAGGCCATAAGGATGTAATTTTGCTATTATATTTTTTAAAAACTCTATTTACTTCTTAATTTATAAAAAAAGGTATACTTATAAAAATGTAAAACATTCAATTTCATCAATGATTTATGTAACACCCCCAATTTCGGCTATGCAACGCAATTTAAACTGGGTACAACTTCATGGTATAATAGATATAACAATAAGAACGAACTCTAATTGAGTCATTTTAAAAGATTTATCATTCGAATTTTATAAATATCGGAGTTTACAAAGTGAAGTCCCAGTAGTTTCACGGTTTATTAAATAAGTTTTCGTAATAAAATTATAGCCTTCTTGAAATCCTCGAGCCAATATTATACCTGAAATAAAACATGTATAAAACAGTCAACACAAGGGTTGAGTGAAATCTACATGTTTAGTTAAGTTGTTGAACACAATATTGGTAATGTGAGTTACATTGTCTCACACTCATAGCTGAAAACAAAACAGTTTATGACAATCAAAGCGTAAACCTCGTACCAGTAAAAATTGGCGTAATTGTTACATCGTAGCCCTAGTAGGTAATTTTCCATATTACCTATTGCTTCAAATATAGTGCATTCTATTTCCCCTAACTTGTTCAATAAGAACGGGTGTGTTAATTCCAATAGGCTTATTCACAATATTCGCGCTCACTCGCAAGTGACTTATGCTTCATGATATAGAGACTTCGAACATGGCAATAGGTTACTTAGTGGCAATAAAATATTCAGATATAGCATACAGTTTCAAAGCATTGTGTACGGTTAAAAATAACATGTATGTCCCTCAAGGGTTTGTAAAAAAATAAACAATTGACAATGGGGCTATGAACTAACCTGAAACAACTAGTATATGTTACTAGCAAAAGGTTGCACTGAAATGAGGCTCGGTAATCTAACCGCAACCTAATATGAAGGATATGATTTAGGTCATGAAATGATATCGTGTATGAAATTTATAAATTTTATATCACCCGTACATATCTGTTTGTAATTTTAGTTATAAAAATAGCATCACTTCATTATTTTCTATTAATAGTCAAAATATATTATTTTTGGAGCTATTAATAGTCAAAATATATTATTTTTGGAATTTTAACAAGTATGTATCGTAGATACGATATGAATGTTTCGGTAATGTATAATTTGGAAAGTTTCCGACTCGATTAAAATATGTAACCAAAACACTACAACTTTTTTTAAGTCATTTTATCTAAAACCATCCCTAAAGTGTCCAAAATTCATTTATGAAATTATGAAAGGTTACTATTCACTAATAGAAAGCTGTCAAAAATAATTTTTTTCGTCAAAATCTTCGTTAAGTCATAACTTCTTCGTTATAGGTTGGTTTTTAAAGTTCTACCTATCCCCGCGAAGGTATTGAAGTATACTAACACATTTTAAGGTCTCGGGACTCGATTTATCTTTAAAGCTCGGTTTTACTAAGTTGAAAATCCATATAGCAACATATTTATTTTTTCTAAAAAAATAGTTTTCGGTAATAATTTTAAAAATCTCGTATCTCATTCGTTAGAAATATGTTTTTATCCATTCAAACGATCACGTTTTCGTTATAAAATCTATTTTCTATTTCTTTGACTAAATCTTGTAAAATCAACTTATTTTTCTAAAAATAAGAAATTTGTGTAGCGCTTCCGCGTATATTTTTCAATAATCCATTTTTCTATACTAAATTCCTTTCAAATCAACTCCAAATCTATCCTAGTCTCTTCCACCAACTTCTTCAACAATTTATATAGTTTCACCATAATCATAATAACATAATAAAAAGAGAAAATTACCAAACTAGGCCAAAAATTCATGCATTGTCCATAACTTGGTCACCTTTTAAGCCCATTTCCTATTTTGGTCATGCTCGACTGCTCAATTGCTCGACTCCATTATTTTTATGACATGTGTCCTTACAGGTACAAGTGTTAGGTAAAGATATTTTTTTGCTTTTAACTTAAATAACAAATTTATCCTCAAACACATATATAAAACACACCACATATTTCATTTTTTTTTATTTTTTTTCTCATTCTCTCTTATACCAACCTCCGGCCAAAACAATAACCATAAGAACCATCACCTCCCAGCCGCCACCATCATCATAAAAAGACACCACAAGATCCGGCCAAGACCATCGTCAAAGATCCGACCAACACCCATCAAATGTGACCGAGGTGGCCTCCTAGATAATAAATCTATAATGAGCTCATAAATATAGTGCTTATAACTTCGCACTTTACAATCAACAAATAACTATAACTATTTTTTTCGAATCACTTCATTTTTTATTTTTTTTAATTATAACTAACAACTAAACATAGCATCCCCCCACTTGAGATGAACAATATGAGAACTTGGGGGGTCTTCAATGATCTTCAAAAATATGTCGTCGATGAAAGCGTGATTCCCCAACCTTTCCACTTGAACCTTGAACTTAGGCAAACAATGACTTCCTAATCACAAATAAAGACTACAGGGTAGGCTAAGGTGTATGGGTGTAACGAAACAATATGTTGGGTGAACAAAATGAAAGGAATGGCTCAGATTGGTGTACCAACTGTAGTGCTAGCAGTACTGACTCCATAAGTAGTATTAACATCATCAGTACTGCTAGTGCTAGGAGATGACACAAAAGCCATGTTTTGAGAACTTGAGATTGAGCTTGAGCTTGTAGTTCGTTTAACCTCTTGTTCAACAATCTTGAAATTGTTGTAGAGATCATCAAGGCTCATTGTGTCTAGATCAGGTTTATTCCTCCAGATCACAACAGAGTATTCCATTCATACAACAGACTTCTCAAAAATTTCAAATTGAGATCTTCTTGTGAAATATTTTCACCCAAGATAGCCAACTGAATTACAATCTTCTGAAGCCTGTTAAAAATAGAGTCAAGAGACTCTGCACTTGGAGAATTAAAGTTCTCATCATTTGCTTCAGAAGAGTCTTCAAAGTCTTCTTTGTGGCTTCATTACCACCAAATCTTGTTTGTATAGCAGCAAACAAGGTCTTAGCATCCTTGCCTTCACATCATTCTTCTTTTGAGTCTTTTCTTCAGTAGTTACAGGACCAAGTATTATTGTAGCTGTGATACCATCAGTAGTCTGTGTTTTAGCTACTGGTTTGAATGAGTTACCATTCTTTATGATATCCCATAGAGCATAGTCTTGTACCTGAAAGTATTGCTCAATCCTAAGCCTCCACATATCATAATCACCCTATTTGAGAATGGGCAACTTAGCAGCAGTAGTGGTTTGAGCAGTTTTGAGATCTATCTCTTCCTAGTGAGTAAAAGAGTTCTTCTTGTTAGTTTCTTTTAGATCAAAGTTTTAGAGCACAAGCTCTGATGCAACTTGTTGATCCCAACTTAAGATCGATTCTTTAGCTTGTAAAGATTAAGTTACTTTGGATAAATCCAAGATGACTAAAGTAGAAACTTTGTTAATACTAAAGAGTATGTGGAATCTACTCTTGAATATCTAAAAGAATGCAAACAAAACAATGCAATGTATGAACAACAATATCACCAAAAGCTCCAATATTATTAAGATTAATAATACGAGTACTCTGTGTAGTACTTAGGTTTACAACCTTGAAGCTATGAAGAACTCTATGAAAAACGTATATCTAACACCATAACCTATAATCTCCTTTTATACACACAAGGATTCCTTTACTAGATGACTATAAATATTTTATAAAAATAATCTTATATGTATCTTTCTAACCATATAGAATACACACATAATAAACTGATACATATCACTTTGTGTGTCTGTATCTCTTCATGCAGTAGTAATCTTCATGCAGCAGTCTTAAGTTCCTTCAGCAATTTTAAGTTAGTACTGGCAGTACTAACTTTACTCTAGTAGTACTAACTTAAGTTAGTACCGGCAGTTGTAATCTTGAACTTGGCTTGGCAGTACAACAGTATGAAGACTTTAATTCCAAACAATGTGAGATGACATATGAGACATGATGATGAGTGTGGAAAAGATAAAAGAAAGAGTATTTCTTTGGGTTTTTTTTTCTCCCTAGGCTGGTCATGTGAAGAGGGAGGGGGGATTTATCTTTTCTTTTTGTTAAAATATGTAAGTAATAATGTATGTATATAATTAAAAGGCATAGCGTTAAAACGTAAAAGATTAAAAGCGATATTGAGTTTACCAGGTTAATGTAAAGGTTGTGAATTAAAAAATGACCTAAGTTTATAAATGTGATTGACTTTAATATCTTTAAAAGACGTGAGCATATCGTGACGTTTAAACGGTGTTTAAATAGAATCGTAGGTCGGAGTGTCACGCCCCTCCGAATGGCGGAAACGCGATGTGCAACGAAACCAATATACATCGCAAAAGATAATAGAACGATGCCACAACATGATAATATAAAAGAAATCCCAACAATTACATCGTTAATTCATAAATACAGGTCTGAAAGGATAAATACATCATTTGGCTTAGTACAAAAGTTTAAAAGATAGTAATTGTTTTTAGTCCGACACTTGAAATATGAAATCCATGAAATGCATCACTTAGATTCCACTTTCACTTTATCACCTGAAAAGTATGATAAAAATGGTTAACTATGAAATAGTTGATGAGTTTCACAGAAAATTTTACACCAAAAAATAGTTTCATAAGTCGTTTCCAAAAAGTCCAATATCGTACCAAAATGGTTTTAAGAAATATAGTCTCAAAATAGTTCTCAAGGAAACTCCCATCCTTGAGAAAAATTATTAAAATCGTGAAATCGAGTAACAACTTGATCTAACTTAATTTCACAACTCATCAAACAAGAACTGACATGACATTAAGTTAGAGTTATTAATAAGTTACACGTCCTTGATAATTTGGCTAAATTTTAGGATTTCCTCAATAATATAAAAGTCATGTCATACAACATCGTGGATCTAAAAGAATCGTTCAAGTCATTTATCAAAAGTGTATATGTAAAAAAATATACAGATATAATGTATGCAATAGTGTTTATGTTAGGCCACTACTTAAACGTATTCAGTTCACGAAGAACTATTCCAAGATACAGTCCCACTAGTATAGTAATACTAGAAATAAATATAGTCCATCCAGATGTTATTATCAAACGGTTAACCATAAACAACGAGACCTAAATAACTCTAGGCATAAGATCTAGTATTATACACTCCACAACGTGGGGAGTGAGGCGATGGCTAACCCCTAATAGTGTTATCCATAAGTACTAACGTCTCAATTCTTGACATGGGATATAATAAGCTAGAAGGAGTGTAAGGCCAACCTAAGCATACAACAATATACATTTTAAAATCATAGATTTAAAACAGTTCGTAAGTTCAAGATCAAGTTCAAGAGTTTAGATAAGACAAAAGTCCAAAATCAAGTCACAAGATCAAGACAAGTCAAAAGATTTCAAAATATGCCAAAAGGTCCAAAACAAGTCATAAGATTTCAAAATATGTCAAAAGGTCCAAAACAAGTTCAAGAGTTCAAATAACTCAAAAGGTTCCAAATCATATAACTCAAATAATTCAATAGATCATACACTCAAAGGATTCACAGGATCATAATAATTTAAGTAAAAATACTTAATCATGCTTTTCACCCTAAAATTTAGCAAAAACCGTAAAAAGAGAGGATGTGAGAAACTCACCTTAACAACGTAGTTAACGAGCACGAGAACGACTTTAACCAAGAAACAACCTAGGAACCCAACGAACACCTGTCTCTACCAATGACCTATAATAAGTAATATGACACTAATTAGACTTTTAACGATACGCTCGGACTTGACGATGAAAATAATAAGTCAAAAATACTAGTTTCATCGTTAAATAACACTTTAAACTTTTATACTCAAAACTTGAATCTGTCCCATTTTTAATGTCATTTCGGGTGACCAATTCACCAAGTTCAACTTGGCCACTGACCAAACCCTTCTAATATTTCAATATACCAGGTCTTAGGTGTCTCCTAGATTTTTTTCATATTTTATTAAAGACTTTAACTTGACCATTTAGACCCGACTCCAATAATGGTTAAATCTGGACATACAAACGTAAATTGACTAGCAGAGGGTCTATATGGTGGTTTCATAGTTTCAATAGGAGAATCTAAATAACACTTAGAAGCATCTCCCATATCAGTCACAAGTAAATATTTGTCATGGTTTATGACTTATAGCTCATTTAGTACAAGTGTTCAAAACAGATTATGGCAGACTTGACACTTGATACCATTTTACATATTTCACTAACCAAACAACCATAAATTTTCACAAAATTTATATCCATGGAAAGAGGACTCGGAGTACTTGAATTTCGGCTCAAGATTAATGTCAAAACACCATTTTCATCAAGATACACCCTATTGAAGATGACATGTGAAAATAAAAAGTGAAATGTTTGAATTTTCCCTTAACTAAATCATGTTCTAACACCATCCAATCAACCAATAACGACCCAACCAACTCCCAAACTCATTTTATATATTTATTAACATCATATTCATCCAATAAAATTAGTAGTAACTTCGATCAAAAAGCATATTTCATATATGAACTTAAAAATGTTTTACAAGTCTAAAAATCATGATTTTGAGCTAGCATTTTTAAACAAATCTTTAAACCAAAATTACAAATCAACTAACCAAAGTTTTTATATTTTTTTAAGATTCTAATAATAGTTTTCTAACATAAAAAACATAGATCTACAATGGTTATAAAATAGACACATAAAACTTTAAAAAAAAGTCCATAAGAACTTCATTTTTAAAGGTTTTTGGTGCAAGAAAGACACAAGTCTTCTTGCACCTAGTGATTTACCTTCCAAATAAGCTTCCAAATTTTTATGGTGAAGGTGGTGTTGGTAGAAGTGTACGGCAGCAAGGGGAGACACAAGGAGGAGATAAATTTTCTATATTGTGTGTGAAATAATGAGAAAGAAAGAAAAGGTAGAGTGAAGATATGGTAGTGTAAGGATTTGACATAAAATGCATGGGATTTCATTGGGTCTTGAGGAGGGTGGTCGGCCACAACAGACAAAAAAAAGCAAGACACATTTTTAGTTTTGTCCAAAAATTGTAAGTGTTAGACATGTAAGTGTTAACTTAAATATGTAAAGTCTTAAAACGCAAAAAATGTATTAATCGGGTAACGTAAAAGTCTAAAACTTATAAAAATGGTATGATTTTTTAAAATAAATAATTTTATTAAAAGTGAAACGATCATATCGGGATGTTTAAACGACGTTAAACTTAAATCCTAGGTCGTAGACACGTTCGTTGATAAAGGTTCCAAATAAAATAGACGTAAACCATAAAAATGACCCGACAAGTATAAAACTAACTCGAAAACATGGAATTATATTAAAAATAACAAAAATGATTATCGGTCACTAGCCAGAAAATAGGCAGTTGTCACGGTATTCCCCCGTTAAGGGAATTCAGTCCCTGAATTCACTTGTTCGATCTAGAGACGTAGCGCTCGCAAACAACTGCGGGTACTTGCACTTCATTTCATCCTCACGTTCCAACGTATACTCCGGTCTACGCCCTGAATTCCATCGGAAAAACACGATAGGAATCCGAATCTGTTTCAGTTTATTCCCTCAAAGGAAGTACGTTCCCACTGTCAGATCTAAACAGGGCAAGCTTTCCCGTCCTTGAACAAAGTCATCAAAAACCTAAAGAAATTTTATATAACTTAAGTTGAGCATCAACTTGAATCTATCACAAGGCTAAGCTAAGTAATAAGTTGAATCTCACCTTAAGCTATGTAACACCTTGATTCTAACTTAATTCTACAACTCATCAAACAAGAACTGTAATGAGATTAAGTTAAGTATCAAGTTGTAAGAGAAAGTTACCCAATGTCTTTGAAAAATTGGCTCAATTTTAGGATATCTTAACACAAAGTGTGGAAAACTAGAAGGGGGGTTGAATAGTTTTACCGATTAAACTTCGTTTTAATATATTTAGATCGTGTTATGTCAATCTATTTAGATGTGTATGTTGGACATTGATAGATAATGTTAGGAATTAGAAATTCCAGGTATTAAAGAGTCGGTCACCTCAAGTATATGTAATTGTTAGAAAGCTCGTAGTCGTAGTTATTTTAAGTTAAGTAGTATTTAGTTTAGTAACACCGTGGAGGGCAGACGGGTCTTTACCTTGTATGCACGATCCACGGCCGATGTGTGGCATTTTATTGTAAGACTATAAATACTCTCTACCCTCCAGGTAGAGTTGGAGCTCATAATAAGATTTTTCTTTCTCTCACCAAAGTTCCCAAACCGTAGGATATTGGATTTCACAAACACACTAAACCATAAGCACAAGTAGGCGTATCATATGTTTTAGAGAGAAAGTTAGAGGTTTAGGGAACTTTAGTGAGAGAAAGAAGAAATATTATTATGAGCTCCAACTCTACCTGGAAGGTAGAGTATTTATAGTCTTACAATAAACGCCACACAACGGGTCGTGGATCGTGCATACAGATGGTAAAGACCCGTCTGCCCTCCACGGTGTTACTAAACTAAATACTACTTAACTTAAAAGAACTACGACTACGAGCTTAACGATTACATATACTGAGGTGACCGACTTTTAATACATGGAATTTCTAATTCTAACAATCTCCCAAGGAGGTCACCTCAAACATATACTAAAATTACATTGAATACAAACGGATATTACATTAACAATTGTTCTTGCATTCTTGATGTAGTACTTTGCTCAAGCTCGTAGTCATTGATTCCACTCATTGCATGTTTGGTTAATCCAAGTGGAGGTCTTTTATTGATCCACGTGATAATAATTTTAAGCCACCTTTTGAGATCATCGACTAACAAAAATCTCGAGACATCCATTGTGGTGTTGGTATTATGTGATGTTGTAACTTTCGGACCGACATGCTCACATTACGGATCATGATATCTTCTTATCGAGTAGCGGAAGCTTTCGTTGATTCATGATATTGGCGGCGGCTAGCAAAAGCATAGATCATGATTTCTTCGAGATGAATGTGTGGTGTGAGCACGCGGTTAAGGATTGACCGCATCATTACGATCGGTACAAAGCGTGGGGCGTGCACGCATACAACAGTTAGCAATAAAGCGTCGAAAGTGTCTTTGATCACTTTCGTTGAATTGAGATACACGCCCACGGTTCCCGTTGATCGATACATTGCTCGTGATCGGTATAATTCCTAAGAATTTCATTGATGAGGTTTCGCAATGCTCTAGTTGTTCTCAAACCGGAGCGTCTCAAAGAAGACAACACGGAGTGAGTGAACCAATAATTTAAGTCCACCGATTGATGAAAAGAGATTTGAAAAACAATCGTGTATTACTCAATAGAAATTGTTATTGCAATAAAGCGAAGGTTTTATTGAAAATCAATTATCAATCATAAAACACCTTTTGATTTGAAAAATTAGTACACGGTCGACGTGCTAAAAAAAGATTTTTAAGCACAAAGACCGGTTTTCAAAGGTATCCGTCAATCCATAACTCGAACCGAGATTGATTCAAGAGATTGAATCGCCCCATTGTTTACATTCGGTTGTCACATGGTTGATCTATATAATAGATCTCACATGCCACCCACCAGAGCTTGTTTGATGTTGGCTCGAAGGCTTTCCATCTTCATTGTGAGTATGTTTGCATATCACTCGGATGTTACAGCAATACCACAAGGATAATCGTGGGACTCAAGATATAATCTCTCTTTCCACATTGTGTGAAATATTGAGTCTTCATTGAAAGTGTCCTAATGAGATTTATAGATGATCTCGTGGCTCTAGACTTAATATGTTCATATTTGGTTCTGTCTGGGAGACTAGGAGAGGGTCTCCTTCTTCAATATCAACAATCTCTAAGAGAAAGTCAATAGATAATGTCGGTTCCCGTGAGAATGAAACAAGTCATTTTAAGAGGAACTTGAGTGGTTTGGAAAGTTGAAGTGCGATCGTCCTTTGGGTCCATGACGTCTTGTCTTCAATACCGATGTTACCATCGGTAGCATATGAATTGAACCCGGTTTACGCCTATGGTTGAATAAATGGAGGCTATTTCTTTTCACCCTTTTCTCATTCAATTCTTTTTCATTCTTCAACCCCTTGATGCTTACCGAGACTTCATAGCTAGAACCTTGTTGGGTTTGTTCGATACTAGCTCGACTCGATCCGCACTCTTCCCATATCTCATTTTCTCCTTTTATCATCATACCTAAGGACTTCTACACTACCTAGTGGATTGTCCTGGGTAGATCCCTTGATTCGGCGGATCATGGGAACAAATACCTAACCTTATCATCCTTATATCACCGTACATAAAGTAAATTAGGTCGGTCTATCCGTATTGTTCATCCGCCATTTGAACCAATTGAAAACCATTTGAAAATCAATCCGGATACTTGTGATATTATCAAAGCATTTTGTACTGAATTGTTTTGATATTTTTAGAACAAGTGCTCCCCTCAACATGTGCATCAAATGTTTGAAATCGTTTTGCACACGGAGGCAAGAGAAAGAATTAACTTCTTTGATTACCATTTTCTAAAAGATATCAACATCACTTCCCTGATCAAAACGAGTAGATAAAGCATGTTAGGGGAAGGATGAGGTTTTCACAATTTTGCTCCCCCTCAATATGTGCATCAAGGTTTGAAAAGATTTTTGCACATACTAGAGGGAACATGCACATTGATATAAATTGATCACGTTTCAGATCTTTGTGGTTTAAGATAGATGCTCCCCCTCAACATGTGCATGGAAAATTTGAAATCGTTTGTCACATGTGGGAAGGAGAGCTTGTACATCCTTATAAAGCCAATTACCAAATTATCAGTTTAAATTCAATTTAAATCACAAATTCTCCCCCGATCACAATTATCAAATCATTTGAGATTTGTGATCTCTGAGATTTAAAGTGATTTTGAAAGCTTTTAAGGAGAATTGTGACTTAATTATGAAAACGTTTTAGCTTACAAGAATCGGATATTAAGACTTTAAACTCCATTGGTAAAACATGCATCAATATCTTTTGAAAACAATTGAATGCCAAATAACTTTTAATTTAATTGAAATCATTCTCCCCTCAATCAATGACATAGGTTGTTGATTGAGAGATAGATATTTTGACAAATAAGTCCGGATGATTATCAAAAATAGAGACCGAGTTAATTTTTCAAAGCGATTAGTTTTCGTGATAAATGTTTATAGAATCGAGCATGGAATTTTGAAAATATGATAAAGTATGTCTCTGTTCTTTCTTTGAAAAGCGGTTCTTGCTGAAATGACAATAAACCATTGTTTCTCTTTCTCCCAAAATATATTTTTTTTATTTTTGATTTTTTTATAAGAATTCGAACAACATCTAAAGTCCCGTGTCATTCTTTGAATGACAGCACAAAGACCATAGATATTGTCGAACCGAGAAAAAACATAACAAATTGACAATATGTTTTGAAGAGTTTTCGAATTTTTCAGATTTTTATGGATTTTGAAGGTTTTATATTTTTCTATTTGATTTTTGAGGGTTTTATAATTTTGTATTTTGTTTTTCAAATAGATATATACAAGAGAAAGATGAAGATAGACCTTTGCTCCTCGTCTTCCTCCTGAAGACGTTTGAGTGTATCTGGTTGAAGGCTTTTCAAGCCAAGAAGTGGAAGAATAAACTCAAAACGTTCTCTTGGAAGAGCTTTGGTGAAGATGTCTGCTAACTGATATTCAGTCCTCACAAAATAGAGTTCCACCACACCTTTTTCCACTTGTTCCCTGATGAAATGATGTCGAATGTCGATGTGCTTTGCTCTAGAGTGTTGTACGTTGTTGCATGAGAGAGCAATAGTGATAGGTCACTAGTTTTACAACACAAGCTTACAAGAAAGAGATAAGGCGATTGAACAAGTAAAACATACACACACACACGATATAAAGCACGGTTAAGCGTAGATGTGTAATGAGAGAAATAACTTGAACAACCAACCTTCAAATGAAGGTTTACATAAGGTATTTATAGGAGGAAAGCTAGGGCAACACTCCTAGTTTTAATCCTTTCCTTAATGGACAAAGGCCTAGGCTTATGGGCCTTCTACATAAGCCTAAAGCTAATTGCAAACATAAAGGCCATAATAAAGCTAACTATTACATATTAATTACTAACACTTGATTATGGTTTAGGAGTGATTCCAACAATCTCCCCCTCAAGTGTTGGTGATGAACGGTGAAGGCGTTAATGTAATAGTAGCTCGACGTCTTCGACATTCTTCTTTCTTGTGAGAAGAATTGCCTCGATTCGAACAATCTCCCGATGTAGAAATTGTTTTCTTTAAGCGGTTCTGCTTTGGCGTCATCTTTAACTTTGTTCTTTGATCGTTGTTCTTTGTGATGAAAGTGATAGTATGTAGTAATTTGCATCAAGTCTCCTCGAGTCGACTTCATTTCTCCAAGGTCTCCACGTCATTCTTCAACATGCTCACACGCTCTTTGGCGTTGGAATTCGATCTTGATGAAGTTCTTTAAGTCTTTAACTTTGTAGATTCTTTGTTTTGATGAAGAATCATTCATTGTTGTGTTGCTTTTGAGTAGAACTCCCATTAGTGATGATGTTGGCGTGATCATGAGAAGAATCGAGACGATCATTCCGCTCGAGCTTCCATAAGAAGAAAACATTAAAATGGTTAGTAATAAGCGGTTCCGGCACTTACAAGTTTGAACTTGAGAGTGTTATCGACATAGTGTGAATACATAACTCTAATTCTCACAAAGGCCGTTCCTAAACTGGAGTCCCACAAGTGAGATAACGCGATGTGCAAGTACATCTGATTCGAGATGAGTCGTTGAGGTACACCAAGCATCACCTCACGATCAGACCGTTTGAGACACACTCGCGTAATCCACGGGAGTTACCGAAATGACCTTCCGTCGGTGGTGTTTGATGTTGACCACGGCGGAGTTTCCATTCAATCACCGAGGAACACAATTGTGAACCTCTCATAAATGTTCTCGACAGTTGCTAAGATCCGTGAAGGACTCGATATGAACCATCGATGATCTTATTTGGTGATCAACAAGTGATGAAATGTCAAGTGTTCCTAAGAGATCTTTTGATGAATCTCGTGGCTCTAGACTCAATTGTGCGTTTGGTTTTCCCGAGCGGAGACTAGGGAGAGGGTCTCCTTCTTCAATATCAACAATCTCTAAGAGAAAGTCGATAGATTATGTAGGGTTCCTGTGAGAATGAAACAAGCTTCATTGAGAGAAACTTGAGTGGTTAAGAAGGTTTAGTGCATGCGTCACCGGGTCCATGACGACTTTTAATCTTCAATACCGGTGTCATCAAGTGACAACCAAGTAGCATATGAATTGAACCCGGTATACGCCTAATGTTGAATAATCTGGAGGGCTATTTGTTTTCACCCTTTACTTTGCATTTCTTTTTGATTATTCAACTGCTTCTTTCTCCGATTCTCAATTTCTCCTTTTTTATAATCATACCTAAGGACTTCTAACTGTTTGTGGTGTCCTTGGGTAGATCCCTCCGGCTCTGGCGGATCATAGGACGGTTATTCCTAACCTTAGTCACCTTATAACTCCATGACTAACCTATGTTGCCATAAAAACCATTTTGTACCACTGAAAATAAAATCTCTCACAGTGTTTATTAATGAAAACATTTTAGTATCACTGTAGAGATAGAATTTTGCATAAATACTCCCCCTCCACATGTGCTTAATAGTTTTAACGGTTAACTGCACAGTGAGGAAAGAACGCGCACATTTTGAATTGATCCACTCGAGATAGACAATCCCCCACGAGACACGGTTACGTTGCATAGTTAAAGAGTTACATTGTCAGCTTTTAGGTGACAACTAGCTCTAATAACTACCTTGAAGGTGTAGACAAACCTCGAGAGGTTGTCAAACCCGTCGAGTTCATGTCTATCAAGAGTTTCTCGAATGGTACATTCTACTCGAGACAAGTCCTTTGCGAGACACGTTTACATCACTAGCGAAGTAGCTTGAAATTATTACCCGTCCGGGACAAGTCTTTTCGACTTACTAACGGTTTAGCATCGTCAATTCGTTGGTTAAGTCTCAACACATATTCATTTGCATTTTACACAACATATTTCTTATCACATTTTTCTCCCCTCAAAATGGCATATTAAAATGTTATTTTGAAGCGTTTGAGAATAAATATGACCATTTCGAGTGTTGCGGGAAGAGTGACACAAAGAACATTTTGTTGAACAAAGTTTCAAATACTCCCCCTCAACAAGTGATATAAACGGTTGAGGTTTTGAAAATCATAAGGGGAAGTACTTGTTCTTTTGAGCAAAACCTTGAATAATGAAAGGTTTGATAGGTTTTACTCAAAAGTAAGAAGCTTTCACTTCTTTTATAAGGATTGTGGCACTGAAGCGTACCACAAGGTCCTTTCTTGACAATTACGGGTTGTACACTTTGTTATGTGTGCACAAGCCATTAACATATATAATCACACATCCAAATTTATAATGAAAGAAGCGGTTCAAGGGGTACCGGAAGTCTAGTGATGTTTCGGAGTGCGAGCAGGCGTTGATAGTCGATGATGTAAATCACGGGTCAACTACCAACAAAGCTTTCCAAAGTTACAGGCGATCCTTCTATTCAACCGTTCATCAATCAATTTGATGATCCTCCTCACATCCCTTCGATCCCGAGAATTCCATCGCTAGGAGACCCAATCTTGTGACGTATATCCTTGACCTATAAGCCAATCCGTCCTAACCATCTTCAAAGTGTGATCCCAAACTTGTGAAGTTCACTACACGCCATTAAGCAATTTCTTTGTAGTTCACTATGGTAAACGACGCCGAAAGGTTTCTTGATGAGTGTATATTGTGAGCGGTTGATGTCGGGAAGATCTAGGCGAGGTGGTTTGAAGTTGACAGTCCGATAAGATTCAACGCCGGTGAAGATCTTCTACACGTTCCTTGATGACTATGCGTCGATGAAGATGAGCGGTGACTTGATGAATTCACGTTGTACTTGGTTGAAAATTGCCTCATGCGACCACGTGCTTTGGCAAGGTACATGTCTTCAATGTCGTTGATAGACAAATTCTCAAAGTCGACTTGAGAGAATGCATAATCTTTTTCATCTTGTCGTTTGACCACAATATTCTTTAGGAAAGTGTAGTCCCACTTAGATGAAAGAGCAACGTGTTTGATGGCAGCGATATCCTTAATCTTGAACACCGCATGTTGAGACTTGAACCCAGCACACGTAGTAGATTCTTCGGCGTTCCGCCAATGATGAATCCCGTACAATGCATCTCGGTCGTAAGCTTCCACTTTGTTAGAGAACAAGTGATTAGCTCTTTCCTCGATAGCTATGCAGTTTGAGTATATTGCTACGGGGAATGGAAGTGTCAGAGATGTAGCGTATTTCCTTGATCCATCGCCACCATGTAGAAGAAATTCCAGGTCTTTGTTGAAGAAATATCTGAATGGAATCCTAGGTTCATCTGGTTGGCCAATTGTTGGTAGAGGTTTGGTCCAGTCGGTGTAATATGGAGGATTTTCCCGTTTGGTGAAGTCGATGTTTGCTTCTGGGTTGAGCCAATCCATGTTGTTAGACAACGCACGAGCAATGCTGTCAAGGTGATATTCAACCTCGAGTGCACTTTCGGAGCTATCTTTTAACAGTTGAAATGCTTCATTCTTGATTCGCTTCAACTCGGATTTCGTCATCTTCTTCACATGGAACTTTTCTTGCAGAATTTTAGCATGCTCCAATGTATTACCATCTACCAAATCTTGACCTTCTTGGGGTAGGGAGTGTTGTTAACAAGAGTAGCAAACCATTCAAATTCCTCATCTTATCGTCATCTAGCCATGATCGACGTTAGTCCGAGGCGTCTTCTTCTTCTTCTTTTTGAAGGCCTAGATGATGATTACGGTTTACGAACTTGTTTGGGAGAGGTGGGTTGTTGTAGGGCTCAAGGACCTCTTCATCGTCACCACCCGTATACTCAAAGTGATCACCGGTTTTTGAGTCGGGGTGGTAACTCGGAATCATCCCGAGGTTTATCTGTAGAAGAGCGAGGAGGGTCCTTTGTTGAGCGGGAGTTCGTTGAGGAGGGGTTGCATAGACGAAGATTCACCGGGCGCTTCTCGACGTTTAGGTGCGAGTCCTTGTCCGCATCATCGTCATCTCTTGGTCGTTTGGGTTGATCGGTGACTCCTTGCATGATGATCCGAGTTGAAAGTTAAGTAGACCTTCGAAAAATTTAGCTTCATCCGGTAAGCGTTCGGATCGCTTTGACATTTGCATCACCGGTTTAGCGAGTAACTTTCATTCGAAAGATCGGCTTCTTTGGCCATTATATGTTTAACCATTGCGACGATGTTTGGAGTGAGTTGTGCGGAAAATACTTCTCTAGTCACACGGGACGATGTCGAGAAGAAACTTGTGAGTATATTCTCTTGTCGTCTTCTCCAATTCCTTTGTGACTTTAGCGGTGATATCCTCGAAGGTACTTGTGAGTGTAGCCTTCAATCATCTTTATTCGAGTTCCTCTTGACGATGATTTTCATGAATTCTGAATAAACTTCCTTTCTCCTTGCATCTTTTCATTCTCGTCATACGGATGTTGTATGTGATCGGCAAAGAAATTCAACTTCTTGTTGAGCACGTCTTTCTTCGACTTGTTTGACAAAGATTCACAATTCGTTTATGAGTGTGAGAAATCCAAGAACGAGGTGGTTTCTTCACCGATTTGGATGATGATTTGGTTGATCTCTTTGATGGTGGTTGTGATGAGTGAGATAATGAGTCGATGAGGAGGAGACATGAGGAGGCTCGGGGTCCTTTGGAGGTGCGAAGTATCCTCCTTGGAGCGAGTTGGACCGTTGAGAAGATAATCATCATAATTCTCTTCGTTATCTTGTCCAGTTAGCCTTTTCTTCCATCGAGCCCCGAGCTTCTTCATCGTCTTTTCTATCTCGGTCTTATCCTTTTCGGTTCCTCAATATTATACTCGTAGACTCCTCCACAAGCGTTCTTGTTGCACAAGAGTGGTGGCACCAACTCCTTATCGGGTTGATTAACCGCATCGAGTTGGTTTAGAGTGGCAAGACCCACTTGATCCTCCGGGCCACCCATTTGGTCTTTTGCAAATTCTTGACTTTTGAAGGTGTCTAGCAATTTAAACTTCTTCTGTATGAAGTATCCGTTGCTCTTCATCACTTTACGAGCTTGAGCTTTGATCATCGGCACAAGCACCGAGTCTTTCCTTTGCCATGTTCACTATTGGACTTGGAGGTTTCGATACTAATGGAGTGTCATCCTTTGCGGTTTGAGTATGTAATCTCTTCTTCGATTCGGTACCTTGAGCTTTCGTCTACAAGCTTTCTTTGCGGTTCGGTGTGGGAATAGTTTGACTTCGCTACGGGAACAATCCTTTTACGAGGAGGATTCCTTTTGGAAACTTCCTTTGACTCTCTGTGCTTCATCGCACTTCGGCACTTCTCTTACGGTTCTCCGAGTAGGTGTTCCAGAAGACTTCTCATCAAGATGACCAACTTTGCCTTCCTTTACTGCTACCCGATACCTTTTGTATGTTTCAAGCCTTTTGATTTCATTAGTCAGAAGGTGATCAGGTAACACCGCACCCTGTTTCTTTGTTGACGATTCCTTAATTCTGACAGACAGGATGGGCTCAGTCAACATGTCGTGATTGTCGGGGTCATTGAGCCTCTTGGGGATATCAGGATGAAGTCCAAGTGATATCTGGATCAGCAGCTTTGTGTATCGACATAGGGAATCTTTGAGCCAAGCTTCTTGTGAAATGACATCATGTCATCCCATATCGATGCTTGATTTCAATGTCCTTGTTGTTGATTAATGACGGAAGATTTGCGGTTCCATGAGCTTGGGATGCTCATAGCCACCGCTTACGACCGAGACCGATTTGGTGATGATGATGTAGAGGTTCTCCACGGTTGAGGAATGTTCTTAAGCTCCATGAGAGTGCTTGGTGGCAATTCACGAAGCTTCATCATAGCCAATATCAATCGGGAATTGAAGAACCTGTCTCCTCGATGGGTGTGGCAAAGAAGTCCGTTGGCACGATGTGCGGAATGATAAGCACAACCCGTAAGTCTGCGGGAGTGATGGTGACTTGTTTGTGATTAAGTGTCACCGCTCATCGCTCTTTGACTGTGATCCTCTGCATAGAATTCCGCACTGCTGAATGTAGATTTACAGTGCAGAGCGAGTGTGAGAGCATGTTTTGGTAGGGATGATTCCTTAGAACATCCACACAATCAAACAAGAAGATTACGAGCATGTGAGGGTTTCAAAGTCAACCCGAGGTTGTTCTTTCCAATCTTTCTCGGATAGCCATTAGGGAAGATGTCGACAATTGTTAGAACTTCGGTGCATCCACATTCATTTGAGCGACCATGTCGAGATGCGAAATAACATTAGCCAAAAGAACCAACATATCGAAAGACATAATGTTAGTCAACGAAGGTTTTATTGTCCAATTATTGAATGTACAAGTGTTAAAGATTGTTCTGAGTCCTAAGTCACTTGTTTGTCCAATAGTCCAATGGCGTGGTGAAGCGTTTCGTGAGTTAGTTAACTTTAAGTTTTAAAGTTTATGTTATCACTTATAGTTCACAACATATCAAGCGTTTAAGTTTATAAGTGACATTATTGGTTTCGTGACGATATAATTTGTTTATTAACAAGTTTGTACACGTAACAATTCATAATGAAGGTCAATCAAGGCTTAGGCGTAGATTTGGCAAAGTTAGCGTGCAGGTCATGATATACGCGTGAGCGAAAGCTTCGCGTAGGATCCTAACTTACGCGTAAGAAAAGTTACAGCGTGGGAAAGGGGACCTTAAGCGTGGAGCTTACGGCGTGGCGTATATAATCCTTACGCCGTAAGGCTTACTCGTGAGAGTAGACCTTATGCGTGGAGGTCATCATTGTTCGCATATCCTTCACGGGATACGCGTGGTCCCATTGTAGAACCTTACGGCGTAATAGTTACGGCGTGGGATTTCTCTTACGCATAACCGCTCACGCGTGGGGTGATCCTTATCGTAGAGTAACAAAGACCTTGATTACGAGTTGTACGGTAGCAATCACGAAATAAAATCATCATATCATCAATCTTAACACATATATTCATTCTAAAGCAGTTATGGCATGAAAGCTTTTTAAACATGTTACGCGTAGAAAGTCATACGCGTAGGTCAAAACCCTAAGGGTTATGAATTACGCATAAGATTTCCAACCATAGGATTTGCACCAAACGTTTTCTGGTAGGTCTTAGGTGTTGTAAGAGTCTAATAACCAAGTTTTAACATCCAATTCGTGGTGAATCAAAAATACCCAAACTCAAGAACATTAAACCCTAATACCTAATTCTGACTTAATTAGTGTTTCTGGGTTGTTATAGGGCCTGGAAATCATTAATTCAACATGATATGAACATTACACAACAATCATTTTGACCAAAAACCTTCACATTTGAAAACACCCAATTCGACTTAAGAACCCTAATTATGAAAAACCATCAATTCGTGTTTCTGGGTGGACTTAGAGGATAAAATTAGTATCATTGATGTTGAAGACATGTTTAGACACAATCTTTTTAACCACAAACACCCGCTCTTGATTGTGAGTTCATACGCATATGCGTAGAATACTCAAACAATCATATACAAAAATTTGACCGTTGGATTCGTGTAAAAATCAAAACCTATGTTTGTAAACACGTTAAGATCATGAAGCAACTTACAAATTGATGATCAGAAACACAGATTTGAAGAACGAATTTCGAGCGTAGGATTGTTTAGGTTTATGAGTAATAAATGTGATGAAGATGTTAGGTGGAGAGTGTTTTTATTAAAATGACTTTAACATTTTGACATTTTTGGTCCCTCCACCTTTTCTTTTTTCATACAAAGCCTTTTAACTTTCATTTTGGTTATCAAACAAAGATTTTGATAAAGAAACTTGACGACACTCCCCCTCGACTTAAGTAAATAATGAAAGGTTATAAATTTTGGTCCGAGGAGTGTCATAAAACCAGAAATTTTACCACCATTGATAAAAGAAACAACCGGGATAGGATAACATGCAAGTACACAAATATTTTGAAACAGTTAAGTATTTATTTTCTCCCCCTCAACACTTGATCGGAAAAATACTGAATTTTGAAAGATTAAAGTGTTGACGGAAGAAATGTACTTGCCATGTTGAAAGAAAAATTAGATTAGAAGAATATTTTTGTTGTTTTATAAGAGTTTATATTTTTGTATTTTGTTTTTGAAATTTATTTACAAAAGATATTTTGGTGTTTGATGTGTTTTTAACACTTTTTTTGGAGGTCATCCAATTCCTCTTGAGTCAAACACCTCATACCAATCCGGTGGACCAACTCATTAAACCTAGCGGGAGGCAAGGCTTTGGTGAGGAGATCCGCCAATTGGTATTCTGTACCATCAAGTATAATTCAACTGCACCATGTTCCACGTGGTCCTTGATGAAATGATAACGAAGATCGATGTGCTTTGATTTAGTCTTTGAATCGAGGTTGCGAGATCGCAATGGCCCTCCGATTGTCGCGAGACATCGAGATTACATCAAATCGTAACCATAGTCTTTGAGTTGTGTTCTCATCCGATGACTTGAGCACAACACGCGGACATGGCTACATATTCGCTTGGGTTGATGAGCGATGTACAATCCTCGCTTCTTTGATTGCCAAGACACCGGTTTATCACCAAGAAATTGTAGTGCTCTGAAGTACTTTTCCATGAGTCTAAGTATCCTGCGTGGTCGTCGTCGAAAAAGTAATTAGTTCAAAACCGAATCCTTCGGATACCGAATCCCAAGTTAATGGTTCCCTTGATGTATCGGAGGATTCTTTTAGCCTCGAGAGGTGGGTTTCGGTTGGTCGCGACTAATAACGGGAGCATAGATAAGCGGCAAAGACAATATCAGTCTCTAGGTATTAGGTACATTAGAGACCCAATAATACTACGGTATTTTGTAGGGTCAACAAATTTCCCATTTAAGTCAGCATCTAGCTTCTTGGTATGAGCCATTGGTGTTGCATAAGCGTCACAGGTTTTCATTCCAAATTTGTTTAACAATTCAAGGGCATATTTGGACTGACTCAAGAAAATACCACGGGGTGATTGATGAACTTGCAATCCTAGAAAGAACGTTAGTTCACCCATCATAGACATTTCAAAAAATTTCTTCATTAGTTTTGCAAAAGCGATTGAAAACTTTTTATGTGTAGATCCGAAAATGATGTCATCCACGTAAATTTGAACAATTAAGATATGTTCCCCGTGATATTGTATAAAAAGAGTAGGGTCAACCGAACCTTTGGTGAAATTATTAGCAATGAGGAAAGATGATAGCTTATCGTACCATGCCCGAGGGCCTTTTTTGTGACCATAAAGAGCATTGTTCAGTTTGTAGACGTGGTTCGGAAACTCGGGATCAACGAATCCATCCGGTTGGTGACATAAACCGTTTCTTTAAGTTGTCCATTGAGAAGCGCAGTTTTGACATCCATCGATGAACCGTCATATTCATATGAGCATGAACGCTAGAAATATCCGAACGACCTCAAGACAAGCAACCGGAGCAAAAGATTCTTTAAAGTCTATTCCTCTTCCTCGACGATAACCCTTAGCAACTAGTCATGACTTGTTTGGATAACATTACCTTCGCATCCAATTTGTTTTCCAAATCCATTTTAGACCGATGACATAAACCCACGATGGTCTTTCAACCGGTTCCCATACTTCAAGGCGTTTGAATTGGTTAAGTTCTTCTTGCATGGATTCTATCCGGTGTCTTTTGTCATTCGTCTTTGATGTTTTAGGCTCAGTTAGCGGGGCGGTGAGTGCATAAATGCGATGCTCACCATCGAGTGAAGACGTTGTCTCGTAACGATCGTTGGTTGGTTTGGGTTGCCAATAATATTTTCGAGGATGGTCTTTTGTCCATCTATGTGTAGAGGTTGATGTTGGTATACATTGTGCGATTCGAGGATTCAAATGGTTTGTTGAAGATTTCGCGACATCCGTGCAATGATCTCATTAGCAAGCGGGTTAAAGAACGATTTGGATCAAAATATGCGGTGGGGTACTTCATTCGAATATCATCGGCGGTTCATCATTATTGGAAGCGGTTTGTTCAATTGTTGTGTTGAGTCAACTGGTGGTGCTTCTTCAATAGTAGTTGTTGTAGCAGTGTATCGGTATAGGAATATTATCGGGTTGTGCAATGGAAACATTGGATACACCTTGAGCACGTTCATCAATATCGTCACGAGCAGTGAGCAAATAGCTTTTCCATTTGTTGACGAGTGAGTGGGGGCTTTGTTCGGTGATGATGGGGTTGAGGGAAGTTTAAACGGTTGTGACCGGGTTCTAAGCTGTTATACTCAGAAGCCATAGCTGATGTACCTACATAGAAAAATATAAGGGGGTCAAGAAAGAAAAAGACATGGATCCCCAAGTGTAACTGGGTTCCAGGTGTTAGAGGCATAAAGATGTAGTGTCAATTATCTTGTTGACACCTGAACATGCAATTTTGATGATTTCCTTTCATGCCTTAGGGATGGATGTAGAGGGTTTCACCCTTGTTATGGTGCAACTACTTAATATCTTGCCTGTAGGAATCCACCCAAGACCAACAGTGTTGAAAACTCTACCCGTTGGTATCCATCTAAGGTTAGATCTAAGGGATGTTGAAACTTCTTTTGGGAAGAATTTGCGTCCTATATTGATCCACCTATTAGGTTTCTGAAATTTTACGTTTAGATCAACGGGTTTAGTTCTAGCTGTTTGAGTTAACTTAGGTTTTGGTTTGCAACTACAAGCAGTGTTTAGTAATACACTCGAAGGTGATACACTAGGTCGTGAACCTAAGATTCCATCCTTTTGGAGTAGTGCCCTTTTCCTAGCCTTTTCTAGATCATAGTTCTTGTATGCATCATTTGAAGCATATGAATTTTTACGTTTAATGCTCGGTTTAGACACGGTGTTCAAATTAATCCTAGATTGGCGAGCGACCACTTATGCAGTATAATGAAAAAGGTTTAATGAAACATGTTTAATAGAAACGAAGCATTATTCTTAGGCCAAGAATGTGGGTATTGGATTTGACAAATGAGTATACTCAACAACTTGGGAGGCAAATCGTGGTTTTGACGATTTAGATCGTTTAGATTTAAAAGCGCTTGGTTGTCTAACTCTTGATTGGTTTCGATTGGTTGAAGAGCGATTTCCCCAAGATTGTTGGTTTTGTAAACTTAGTATCCACACTCTTGCCAGTTAATCTTCTAAATTTGTTTTGTAAAGCAACATGTGCAAGCCCCTTTGCTTGAATTTGAGCCTTTAAATGCTCATTTTCATTTACTAATGAGTCCACACGATTACTTGTTCATTTGAATACTGACCATTGTGTTCTGAAGAAAAAGATTTGTTTTGTAGTTTAAGTTCAAGAGAGATGCAATGTGCCTCTAGTTTTGAAAAATCTTTATGAAACCGAGCAATGGTCTTTTGAGAAGAATGATTTGATTCAAGAGTTTGATTTGACGTTTGAGTTGAATTGTTAACAAGTAAGGGCTCATACATGAGATAGTTATTCGGACATTGTGCAACACATCGGTCAACCTCTCCTTCATTACTAAATTCAGTTGCTCGATTATGTTGTGTCGCATTGGCAATGAATATGATCAACGATGGATTGTACCTCGACCATCCGCTCGTATCGATGTCATAGGTGGGTAAGATATCTTCCTCAACCATTTGTTCTTAAATCACGTTGGGCTCGGTGTCGTAGTTAAGTATGATATCTTCTCCGGATCATTCTTTGTCATCCCGCTTCAATGCTACAACCTCATTGTCCGCATTACAAGCGATTCGCGATAATCACAACATTCTCAACGTCCATTTGAGCATTCCTTTCATGTACATCAACTCTTTCACCTTACACGATTGCGGGATATCGGGAATTTGATGATGTCGGACGCTTCAATGCCGTAGTCGAGCCATGCATCCTTCTTTCAATGCCACAAATGGATCTTTATGATCGAATCCATTTCACTCCCTGCGGAAGAATCAAAGAGAAGAAAAGGTGCAAAGTCGATATAGCACACGGAAGGTCGATATAGTGGTTGCAATTTCCTCCAAAATAATTTTGAAAATTTTGACTCTCAAAATTTGAAATTCACTATAAAATTCAATTTTAAGGTTGAAAGAAAATTTTGAGTTATGACAATTTTGACGCCAAATTTTACCCGAAAAATTTGAATTTGGGCCCAAAAATTTGAATTTTTGACCAAAATTTTCACGGTTAAACCAAAATCTGAATCTCGCGTAAAAATTGAACGTTTAGTCTCCCCTAAAAATGAAATTTTACTCAAATTTTCCCGCCAAAAAAATTGTGTTGATGGATCTTTGTAGTCGAATGAACCTTTGTTTATGAAGTCTCCTTAGGCGTAGAAATCACAATAAACCAAGTAGCACTTATGCGTAAAAACACCAAAGTTACGCGTAACAATTAATAGTTACGCGTAGGTTTAGCTTTCGCGTAGCGGAAAAAAAGACTAAAGTTATGCGTAAGCGATAAGTTAGGCGTAGAAAGTTAGGCGTGGGATTCCCTTATCGTAAGACTAGGTTTACGTGTAAGATAAATCTTATGTGGGATTTCTACGCGTAAGCTTATGCTTATGCGTAATTTTAGGGTTTTGCCCACATGATCTTTTACACTATCACAAAGGCAAAAGATATCCAAAGTCGACGTATTTTCGCACTTATCCAAGTAAGAAAACACGGAGTAAACCACAAAACGAAGATCAAACCAAGGAATAACTTACGCGTAGGATTAGGGTTTTGCTACGCGTAGGATTACTCGTAATTTTGATTTTGCCCAAAGATGTTTCTAAACCGGTTTTGTGTGATGAAATAGCTTCAATAACACCAAAAGACACAAAAGTGTGAAACTTGATGATCCAAAGCTCTTAAAACAGCTTATCGTAGGACTTAACCCTCGCTCAAAAACTAGTATAAAACAATGATCCACACATAAAGTTCCAAACTTTTGCCAAAACAAAGAAGTTTAACACCTTATAACGTTGAAAGGACAAGAATCTTGGATTAAAAAGTGTAAAAAATACGTTTTTGATCAAGCCAAAGTTATGGATACGCAAGTTAAGCGTGAGACCAAAACTCACTTCAAACAATACGTTCACTCAACTATTAGGCGATTGATACCACTGATAGGTCACTAGTTTTACAACACAAGCTTACAAGAAAGAGATAAGGCGATTGAACAAGTAAAACACACACACACACACGATATAAAGCACGGTTAAGCGTAGATGTGTAATGAGAGAAATAACTTGAACAGCCAACCTTCAAATGAAGGTTTACATAAGGTATTTATAGGAGGAAAGCTAGGGCAACACTCCTAGTTTCCATCCTTTCCTTAATGGACAAATGCCTAGGCTTATTGGCCTTCTACATAAGCCTAAGGCTAATTGCAAACATAAAGGCCATAATAAAGCTAACTATTACATATTAATTACTAACACTTGATTATGGTTTAGGAGTGATTCCAACAAATAGCACTTTTATTATCACAGTACAGAGGGATTTTGTTAAATTCAAAGCCATAGTCAGATAATTGGGATCTCATCCATAGGATTTGAGCACAACAAGATGACATGGCTATGTATTCACCTCTGAGAGGAAATAGAAGTACTCATTTGCTTCTTTGAAGACCAACTCACAAGCTTATCGCCCAAAACCGAGCACCTCGCATTTGCTTGACGAGTATCTTGACACCGCATGATATGCATCCGCATATCTCGTTAGTGACATACCGGTGTCTTTCGGTGCCAAAGTCCCATATTGATGGTTCCTTGGAGATACCGAAAGACCCGCTTAACCGCTTCAAGGTGCTTTTAGTAGGCTTAGCTTGGTATCTAGCACACATGCAAACAAATGAACAAGATGTCTCGGTCTACTAGTCAGTGAGGTACATCGTGGATCCAATCATACTACGATATGTTGTTTGGTCTACCATGATCCCCGAGAGGTCCTCATCTAGTTTGGTTCGATCAATCATGGGTGTGTCAACAGGTCACTTGAATCAAATCCAAATTTCTTTAAGATCTCGGTTGCATATTTAGATTGATTTATGAAAATGCCTCCGGACTTTGTGAAATTTGTAATCCCAAGAAAATGACATTTGTCCCATCATTGACATTTGAAATTTTGAACTCATTTCATTTGAAAACGGTCACACTCATTGGGGTCGATCGAGGCAAAATGATATCATCAACATAAATTTGAACATGAATTAAATGTTTGCACGACTTCCGGTGAACAATGTTGGATCAACTACTCCTTTGTCAATCCGGTAGATAGAAGAAACTTTGATAGCGTATCATACCATGCCCTTGAGCTTGCTTTAAACCATACAGAGCCTTCTTCAAACGATAAACGTGGGTAGGATGCTCGATTCACAAAGCCTTCAGTTGGGCGACATAGACGACTTCTTTAAGATCTCCGCTTAGGAATGCCATCTTCACGTCCATCCGATAGACTACCATGTTCTTACTAGCAAGATTAGCCAAAAGATTCTCGATTGCCTCGATTCGAGCAACAGAGCAAAAGATTCTTCAAAGTCTATACCTCCTCTTGACGGTATCCTTTAGCAACTAATCGAGCCTTGTTCTTTAACACATCACCATGCTCATCAAGTTTCACTATGAAGATCCATTTTAGAGCAATAATCATAGCACAATCTGGAGCGGTACTAACTCCCATACATCAAGTCGATCAAACTCATGAATTTCTTCTTGCATGGCATTAAACCGCCTATCTTCATTCATGGCGGTTTTAACATCTTTTGGTTCGATCTTAGAGTACGGAGTTGAAGAAGCACCACAAGGCATCGGTTGCAAGTTGTTTCCGTGTTGATCTTGGGACAAGAAGGATTTCCAATGATGTTATCTAATGGATGATCATGAGTCCATTTTCTAAGGTGTTCACGTGGCGTGGTTGGGGATCAAGTAGCGAGTTGATGTCTTCAAGAAGATGGTTCGATGAAGATTCGGAGCAAATATGTTTTCAAATGGAGCATCTTCGGAGTTGCAAAGGGATTGTCTTCATCATTGATGCGAAACTGCTCCATGATGTACATTCAAGATTGATGATTTGTCGATGAGATAGAGTGATCGCAGATGCGCTTTCTTGGCTTAATGATATTGAGACCAAGGATTGACTTCATTCACGGGAATATGAGCACCTCTGCTATTGGACTCGCTACCATTAGCACTTGGCTCATACTGCTCATCAAACATGGGATCAAACAATTTCTTTAAATCATCTTCGATGGAGGTACATATGGAGTTTCTTGAGAAGAGTTTGGAACAAGGGATGAACCAATGGGACCGATTTGAAGTGCGGGTCCCGAATGGATTGTCTAGAAGCCGTTTGACCGGTCACCATCAAACGTAACGTGAATTGTTTCCATGATATTTCGGGTTCTTTTGTTGTAGATTCGGTATCCCTTTTGTTTGGTGCATACCCTACAAATACTCCAATGTCCGCTTTAGCTCTAAGTTTGCCTAAGTCTTGAACCTCATTAGTTGGATAACACAATGCACCAAACACACGAAGGAAATAGAGATTAGGTTTTCTGTTGTGGACAAGTTCATATGGATTTTTCCATGAACAGTGTGAATCGTGGAACGATTTTATGTGTAGCATGCAAGGCAATAGCTTGACCCGGAGAAACATTGGAACCTTTGAGTAAATCAAGATTGTTCTAGCGGCTTCTACAAGAGTTCGAGTTCGTCTTTCAACTACACCGTTCTATTGAGGAGTTCGTGGAACACTTCTTTGATGGTCGATTCCAACGCTTTTATAAAATTCACTAAGTTGTTTGTTAACAAACTCGGCCCATTGTCTGCTCGAATAATTACGACGGTTTTGTTAAGTCGAACTGCAGCTGATGAGTTTGATGATGATATCGTGAGTTTCATCCTTTGTCCTTAAGAACTTGACCCGGTGAATCTAGAGTAATCATCAACCACAACTAACACATATTTCTTCCCAAAGATATTCTCACTCTCATTGGTCCACATAAATCCATATGAATTCTATGAAGAACTTCGTGATGAGTTAGTAGGTTTGGGTTTATGGGCATACTTCTTGCTTTTTCCCAATTGACATGTCGAACAAAGATGATCCTTTTCATACTTGAGTCTAGGTAAACCTACAACTAAGTCCTTTCGGAGAGATCATTGATGGTGCCAAGTTCAAGTGATTGAGACGACGATGCCATAACCATGACTTTGTTTTAGAAGCCTTTGACAACAAGCAAATTGGAGAAGACTTCATCATATCTTCGATAGAGATGGTGTATAGATTTGAACCACGTGAACCTCTTAAAAGTTCCTTACCATCAAGTTCTCTAACAAAATGTATGTTTTCCGAAGGCTACTTCTAGATCGTAATCGCAGAATTGACCAACAGAGAACAAGTTATGACCAAGACCTTCTACATAGTAAACCCCGGAGATAACACTTTTACCGACAACATAATCTCCATAACCCATAATAGCACCGAAATGATCATTCCCGAATCTAACTATCCCGATGAATTTGCTCACGGTTCATGAGCCCCGACCGTCGCCAAATCATATACTTAGAACGACTGAGTCCGGTACCACGTAATCGATTTGAACAATCTGCGGTTGAACACGCACAAGAGTGGATAATCGGATAATTGGGATCCCCATGCAAGAATGGGTTCCATTTGGTTAGAAATAGAAATTGGAACACCCACATCGAAAATAGAAATGTCCATATCGATATTGAAGCAATGGAATCATTATAAATAGATGCGATTAGTGTTCGTATTTGCCCTATTCAAAGTATGTCCACTTCTTAAGGAATAGTTCTACCAAGAGGCATCCATTTTCTAGTGGGCATTGTCTCGATTAACCTTACGGCCAACCGGTATCCATCTATGTCCTATCTTACGAATGTTCTTCCGTGGGTTCCAATGCTTTCTAACTTTCTTTCGCTTTTGCCTTTTAGCCTTCTTAGCATGATTTTTAGCATTAACAATATTAATCGGACAATTAACATCATTAGGCAAAACATTAACACCACATTCATGATTAAAAATGTAATTCAAGCGGACATCAATACAAGGTTTGCAAATAGTATCGAATTTGAATTAATTACAAGACGCCTATGGCTAATACTAGAATCAACACGATTCGCTTTATTCGCTCAAACTTAAAGTTCCTAGGTTGGTCTTCTACTCTTCCAATGCACATTCTTAGCTTGCGAGGTCGTGTCATTCCTTGTATTGTCTTGAGACTTTGACCGCTTGCTTTAATGACACCGATTACTCCTGTAGAGGAATGGGAACATTAGTTGGTTTTGCTACTCTTTTCTCCTCTGCTTAGGTGTCTTGATCCGAACTACATGCAGCACACTAAGGTTCACTTTCTTAACACTAAAAGTGCTTGGGATTTGTAATTCTAGAAGGCACACAAGAGTTCGCTTTCTTAGCTTTAACAGATCCGAATCGAACTACTTGAAGGCACACTAAGGTTCACATTCAAAACATCGGGCATCGAATGGATATTATACTTGGCACTAGGCATCAAACACGGAATCAAAGGATTAACTCTCACCTATGGACTTAGGGCATATTGTGATTAAGCATTCTAGAATTTCTTGAGATCATTTGGCATATAAACATGCATGCCCAATTGCATTGTCAAGTGGTTTTTCTAATTTATCCTCTTCAACAATCTCACGTAGACATTCTAGACAATCCTTAAGGCATGAGAAATATGTTTGAGTAGCAAGTTTGTTATTCCTGAGATGAGGGGGAACATATTTCACAGACATGGCATATTTACTACTAGAGTGAACCTTTGATACACCATTCTCCCCATTGGTCATTGGCATTTTCCCTTTTACCTGGCTCTTCAGATTCTCAATTTCCTTTTGCAATGAAGCTATTTGTTCGTTGTTTTTGTTACGAGTAACCTTTATTGATTCAAATAACTCATTGAAATGACGTTTAACCTTTTCATTTTCTTCTAGAAAACTTTTGTTTTCCTTTTGTAATGAATTTACTAAGTTTTGAAGATGAAACGTTTGTGAATTCTGAGAATCTAAAAGAGGAGGCACTTGGGAACCATTCACATTGTTCTTTTCGCCCTTTAATTGAGAGATTTGGGCTTTCAACTTTCTGATCGTGTTACAATGAGCTTGAATCTGTTCATCACGCTTTGTTTAATTGAAAACCGCATCAAACTCGGGAGCATCCGAGGATGTCTTGATGTTTGAGGTTTTAACATTTTCTTTAAGATGTTGATATTTTAGTTGTAGATCAAAATGATCAACTTCTAGTTTAGAAAATGTTTCACCAAATTATCATGATCATCCAGCTCAATTTTCTCGCTTAGTTTAGCATTAGTCTTTTCAAGCTCAATGACACGATCATGGAGACTTTCGAGCAACATATAATTCATGAAATTGAGAAGCATTAATGGAACAATTTGTAGCGATGAAAACACATCTTGAGCAATACATTCATAAATCGATTCTCATTCAGTGTATGAAAGTTCTTCCTCTCAATCTCATTATATTTTAATGCTCGCTCATAATCACTAACCTCAACTATCATTGCATCAAATTCCTTTTCCATTTCTTTAATGTCTCAGATTCATTCCTTTTTAAGACTCTCAAATTGATCTTTTAATTGTTTAAAGAAAGGCATGACTTCGCTAAATAACATTCTTTGGTTTGCTCAAACCCTTTCTCCTCCGATTATACCGATGGGTGTGATCCTTTTCTTGCAAGTTTTCTCAAAATCAACAAATAGTTGAAAGATAACATATTGACCGATTAAGGTCTTGCTTTTAGTGGCAATAGTTCTAGGGACTAGATGCATTGGTGTGTTGGGAGGATACACGCTGTTTTAGGCATTTTCCTAAGGGAGGGTTTGTTTCAACAATATTTTCCGCTTCGCTTATCTAAGTCTATTTTCCGAACACTTGTTCGTGTGTCAATGTTTGAGGCTTAAACTTGTTAAAGGCAATCCAATTTTCCTTAGAGTAGTTGGGTGCTTTATAGCTGATTCTTTTATCTATGCAAGAAGGGCTCTTAAGTTTTTCATCCAATTTCCTTTTAGTGACATCTTCTAATTGCTTATCTTCTTCAGTGCTCTCAGTGCAACTAGGTTTTTGTCTAGGTTTAAGGATTTCATTCCCATCATAGATTACCTTTTGGGCTTCTTTAGCTTTCTTAACATACTCAGGATTGGATTCCTTAATAATGGGGACACTATGTTTGTCGCTTAAGACTCTATGCTTATTGATCATGTGAGCAGTCTGAATGGTGTTACCTTGTACGTACAACTTGTTTTCAAGCTTGTTTTTCAAAGTTTTCAGATTAGAAAAGTCTTTCAAAAGTTTTGATTCCTTAGCATTAAATTCTTGCTTAAGCATTTTTACATTTTCCTGAAGTTCTTGTTTTTGCTTAGCAGTTTTAGAAAGCTTTTCTTGTAAGGAATTTAACTCTTGTTTTAATACTTCTTCTTTAAACTTACTTTTTCTAATGATTGTACGCATTTGGTCATCCATTTCCTGCTCACGGGTGGTCAACTCAAATTTAGCACGTTGTTCATAAATCGCAACACGCTCTTTATAAGCATTCGATTCGGATGCAATAGAATCATCGAGTACATGCAAGTGAATTCATCAAAACATAGTCATTATTGATCGCAGAAGGTGCATTACTTGGTACAGCCTCACTTTCACTTTGCATCACATGTTGATCATATGAGATGTTGTTGTTATTGTCCACATCATCAACATCCGATTCATAAGTCTCAAGAGATTGTACTTCATTATGCATCTTTGCTCATCAACAATATCATATAATTTTAATACCTCAAAGATGAGTTTGTCTTTGGATGGACGAGCTTGTGGTGATGAAGAGACTTTAGGAGAGACCATTGGAGAAATGCTAGCCATGAAGATGGTTTGTGCAATGGGTTCTTCATCAACATCGAGTCGTATGCATCACAATCGCCTACTTGAAAGGCATTCGATGATTATGGCTCGCTCTCGAATTGGTTGCTCATCCACATCTCGCATCATATGTCTTAGCATTTCCTCACCAAGAACAACAACTCCTCTTCATCCAAAGTCGCACCATTATCCCGAGCTTGCACAAGCAACATCTTATCCCCGAAATACTCGGCATTCTAAGGCGCTTTGGTGATGTGCGCCCTTGCAATGTGTCCTCACCTCCACAATTATAACATTTGATTGGCTTTGCTTGACCACGATTTCCATTCCTTCCTCTATTCGATTTGGCAAGATAACCTCTACCAGCCCACCTCTTGCTTATTCGTCGACGTTCTTGAACCGGCAGCACCATAACCTTCCCATCTCGGCGAAAGGGCTTGATTATGTAGATTGGAAGCGCTCGAGATTGTTGTTGGTGTGTGGAAGAGAGTTCATGTTTTGACTAATCGTAAGAGCTAGTTGATTAATGAAGTTTCCACGTGTGCATCAAAGATCGACTTGTTTGAACATAGGATCAGGAATGAGTTTATGATTACCATTACCCATAGGTATGACTTGTGAGGCTTTGGTTGTGATTCCGATGTTTGAGTAGAAAGCCGTTGAATCATTCGATGAGCTTGTCTCTCCCTGGTTGGTTTTGAACTGATCAAGAATCCTTTTTTCAAACATGGCATGTCTCTCATTTTGAAGAAGGAAGGCATAGAGTTGCTCATAGTTTGTATTCTTCAAACCTTTGGTAAGCTTCACAGAAGTAACGAACTTGTGCCATTCTGGATTCATATTGTTCACAAACTTTGAGTTCAACTGAATGTTCGGCATTGTCATCCATATTATTCACAAGCTTGTGAAACCTCACATAGTACTCATAGA
Source organism: Chrysanthemum lavandulifolium (assembly GCA_022545495.1). Taxonomy (NCBI): domain Eukaryota; kingdom Viridiplantae; phylum Streptophyta; class Magnoliopsida; order Asterales; family Asteraceae; genus Chrysanthemum; species Chrysanthemum lavandulifolium. The sequence continues at coordinate 399,152 of JAHFWF010000158.1, read as the reverse complement.
CACTCTCATCTGGTTTCATCTTGAAGTGCTCAAATTCATCATACAACCGTGATTCTCGATCTTCAGCAGCTAGCTCGAACCGAGAGAAGCATCTTGACATTATCCCATACTGACTTTTGCTTGGTGTTGTGATTGATAAGCTTGTAGATGTCTTTTGGAAGACCTTGAAGAATAATATTTGAAGCCCCGATATCGACATCGAATCTCTTTTCTCCTTATCATTGAGCTCATCATACATCTTAGGTCTATCCATTCCATAGATCATTGTTCCATCTTCATTGTATCAATTATGTCTCTAGTAGTCTCAACTAGATAAGGTCCTTCATCAATGGATTTGAGAATGTTGACCCATTTTCCTTTCCAAGACAAGACAATCGATCGTTGAGCCCAAGAGTCGTAGTCGGCTTACATCAAGCATCGGTGGACGAGTATCCGAGCCACCGCTTGAACATCCTCGCAATGATGGAAATGATTGTTGGAACGTTGGAAGACATGTTAATGATTAAACGGGATTTTAAGACTTATGATTAAACCGGAAATAGATTATTTCACGGATTTTATCAATCAAGAGAAAACCGTATTCAAAGGAAATCACCCAAGTCGCTAGGAAAAATAGTGAACCAAGTCGCTAAGTGCTAAGTCGCTAGAGTTCCAAGTCACTATATAACAACTCGCTACAAACCAAGTCGTTAACAAAATTTTGGCAGCAATTCGCTAAGCACCAAGTCGCTAAATAGCAACTCGCTAGGTACCAACTCGCTAACACAAAGTCGCTAACAATATAAAGTACAAGTCGCTAACTTAAACCAAGTCGCTACTCGTAGTGAGGAATCCACTAACTGTACATTTTGTCGTCTTGTCTCAATAGACAAGTCGCTAGCTCAACTCGCTAAGGCGTTAAACAACAACTCGCTACCAAATAACAAAGCAAGTCGCTACCAAGAAAATTTATCCGAGGCTCAACTCGCTAGCAAGAAAAACACAAAAACACCACTTTTCAATCCAAAACAACCCAACCACAATGATTCAAACCTTCAAAATCAAAACCTAAACACTTGAGATGATTCTAAACACAAAAGTACTATCAAAATCCAAACTTTAACACTAGAAATCACCCAAATGATGCAAAACCACTAAACTTTTTCAAACTCTAAACCACCTAAAACCACTAGAAATCCAAAGATATGTAAGAGATGATCAAACCATGGCTCGATACCAATTGTAGGATATTGGTTTCACAAACACACTAAACCATAAGCACAAGTAGGCGATCATATGTTTTAGAGAGAAAGTTAGAGGTTTAGGAACTTTAGTGAGAGAAAGAAGAAATATTATTATGAGCTCCAACTCTACCTTGGAAGGTAGAGAGTATTTATAGTCTTACAATAAAACGCCACACAACCGGTTGTGGATCGAGCATCTGATGGGTAAAGACCCGTCCAGTCCTCTCACGGTGTTACTAAACTAAATACTACTTAACTTAAAAGAACTACGACTACGAGCTTTCTAACGATTACATATACTTGAGGTGACCGACTCTTTAATACCTGGAATTTCTAACTCCTAACACAAACCTCTAACTTTCTCTCTTTAAAAACCTCTTGTACGCCTACTTTGTGTTATTGTTTGATGTGTATGTGAAATCCAATATCCTACAATTGGTATCAAGAGCCATGGTTAGATCATCTCTTACATATCTTTGGATTTCTAGTGGTTTTTTTGGTGGTTTTTTAGTTTGAAAAAGTTTAGTGGTTTTTGCAGCATTTGGGTGATTTCTTGTGTTAAAGTTTGGATTTTGTTAGTACTTTTGTGTTTAGAATCATCACAGGTGTTTAGGTTTTGATTTGGTAAGCTTGAATCATCATGGTTGGATTGTTTTTGGATTGAAAAGTGATGTTTGTGAGTTTTTCTAGCTAGCGACTTGACCCACGGAGTGCTTTTCTTGTTAGCGACTTGCTTTACAATTTGGTAGCGAGTTGCAGTTTGTGTTGCTAGCGATTTAGGCTTAGGGACTTGTCTAAAGAGACAAGCCGACAAACAGTACACTTAGTGGATTCTCAACTACGGGTAGCGACTTGGTGGACGTTAGCGACTTGTACTTTTGTTCGTTAGGATTTGGTGCATAGCGAGTTGCTATTTAGCGACTTGACATTTTAGCGACTTGGATCTTAGCTTCTTTGTCACAAAATTTTGCTAGCGACTTGAATCTTAGCGAGTTGTTATATAGCGACTTGACCGTGTGTTAGCGACTGGGATTATAGCGACTTGGGATTATAGCGACTTAGTAGTTAGCGACTTGGTTCAAGATTTCCTAGCGACTTGGGTGATTTTTTAATATGGTTTTCTCTTGATTTAGTAAAATCCGTGAAAGAATCTATTTCCGTTTAATCATAGAGTTATAAAATTCGTGAAATCTGTTAACATGTCTACCAACGCTCCTACTATCATCTCCACTGCTGTCGAGGATGTTCAAGCCGGCTCGGATACTCGCCCACCCATGCTTAATGTAATCGACTATGACTCTTGGGCTCAACGAATCATATTGTACTTGCCTTGAAAAGAAAATGGGGTTAACATTCTCAAATCCATTAATGAAGGACCTTACCGAGTTGAGACTACTAGAGATGTACTTGATATCTGTCAAGATGGAACTTTGATTTACTGAATGGATGCACTAAAGATGTATGATGAGCTCGATGATAAGGAGAAGAAGAGATTTGATGCGATATCCGAGCATCTAACATTATACCGCAAGGTCTTCCAAAAGACATCTACAAGCTTATCAATCACAACACCAAGCAAAAGTCAGATGGGATAATGTCAAGATGCTTCTCTCGTTCTCGAGCTAATGCTGAAGACCGAGAATCACGCTTGTATGATGAATTTGAGCACTTCAAGATGAAACCGATGAGAGTGTCTATGAGTACTATGTGAGGTTTCACAAGTTGTGAATGACATGAGAAATATTAAGATGACAATGCCGAACATTCAGCTGAATTCAAAGTTTGTGAACAACATGAATCCATAATGGCACAAGTTCGTCACTTCTGTGAAGCTTACCAAAGGTTTGAAGAATACAAACTATGAGCAACTCTATGCCTTCCTTCTTCAAAATGAGAGACATGCCATGTTTGAAAAAAGGATTCTTGATCAGTTCAAAGCTCAGGGAGAAACAAGCTCAACCAATGGGTAATGGTATTCATAAACTCATTCCAGATCCAATGTTCAAACAAGCTGATGCTGATGCAGGCATGGGAAACTTCATCAATCAACGGCACTCATGATAAGTCAAAACATGAATTCTCTCCCACAAACCAACAACAACCTCGTAATGCCTTCTAACCCACACAATCAAGCTACCGTCGAGATGGGAGGATTGTGGTGCAACCGCCATGAAAGACAAGATGATCGTGGAAGAGGTGGAACTGTAGAGGTTATGTTGCAAATCGAATCGGGAAGGAATGGAAATCAAGGTCAAGCTAAGCCGATCAAATGCTATAATCGTGGTGGTGAGGACACATTCCAAGAAATCGACATCTCCAAAACGTCCACGTAATCGCCGAGTACTTGTGGATAAGATGTCGCTAGTACAAGCTCGTGACAATGGAGCGACTTTGGATGAAGAGGAGTTATTTCTTCTTGTCAAGGGAATGCCAAGACCTATGATGTCGACGCTGATGAATAGCCGATTCAGAGATAGGTCATAATCATCGAATGCCTTTCAAGTAGCTGATTGTGATGCTTTAGACTCTGATGTAGATGATGAACATACTGCTCAAACAATCTTCATGGCTAGCATCTCACCTATGGTGTCTCCAAAGGTCTCTCCCCCACAACAAACTGGTCCATCCAAAGACAAGATAATCTCAGAGGTACTAAAATTATATGATATTGTTGATGAGCAAAAGATGCATAATGAAGTACAATCTCTTGAGACTTATGAATCAGATGTTGATGATGTGGACAATAACGATATTGTCTCATATGATCAACATGTGAGGCAAAGTGATAGTAAGATCGCACTAAGTAATGCATCTTCCGCAATAATAATGACTATGTCTTTGATGAATTCACCGATTTGCTCCTGATGATTCCATTGCCTCTGAACTAAATGCTTATAAAGAACGTGTTGCGATTTATGAACAACGTATAAATTTGAGTTGACCACCCGTGAGCGAAATGGATGACCAAATGCGCATAATTATTAGAAAAGTAAGTTTAAAGAAGAAATATTAAAACAAGAGTTAAATTCCTTACAAGAAAAGCTTTCTAAAATTGCTAAGCAAAACAAGAACTTCGTGAAAATGTGAAAATGCTTAAGCAAGAATTTAATGATAAGGAATCAAAACTTTGAAAGATTTTTCTAATCAAAACTTTGAAAACAAGCTTGAAAACAAGTTGTACGCATAAGGAAACACCATTCGACTACTCACATGATCACTAAGCATAGAGTCTTAAGCGACAAGCATAGTATCCCCATTATTAAGGAATCCAACCCAGTATGTTAAGAAAGCTAAAGAAGCCCAAAAGGTAATCTATGATGGGAATGAAATCCTCAAACCTAGACAAAACCTAGTTGCACCGAGAGCAATCAAGAAGATAAGCAATTAGAAGATGTCACTAAAAGGAAATTGGATGAAAACTTAAGAGCCCTTCTTGCATAGAGAAAAGAATCGCTTATAAAGCACCCAACTATTCTAAGGAAAATTGGATTGCCTTTAACAAGTTTAAGCCTCAAACGTCATGACACCCGAACAAGTGTTCGAAAATGGACTTAGATAAATGTAAAGCGAAAAATATTGTTGAAACTAACCTCCCTTAGGAAAATGCCTAAAGCAACTGTGTATCCTCCTAATACACCAATGCATCTAGTCCCTAGAACTATTGCCACTAAAAGCAAGACCTTAATCACCAATATGTTATCTTTCAACTATTTGTTGATTTTGAGAAAACTTGCAAGAAAAGGATCACACCCACCGGTATAATCAAGGAGAAAGGGTTTTGAGCAAACCAAAGAATGTTATTTAATCAAGTCATGCCTTTCTTTAAACAACTAAAAGATCAATTTGAGAGTCTTAAAAGGGAATGAATTTAGACATTAAAGAAATGGAAAAGGAATTTGATGCGATGATAGTCGAGGTTAGTGATTATGAGCGAGCATTAAAATATAATGAGATTGAGAGGAAGAACTTGCATACACCGAATGAGAATCGATTTCAATGTATTGCTCAAGATGTGTTTTCATCGCTACAAATTGTTCCATTAATGCTTCTCAATTTCATGAATTATCTGTTGCTCGAAGTCTCCCATGATCGTGTCATTGAGCTTGAAAAGATTAATGCTAAACTAAACGAGAAAATTGAACCGATGATCATGATAATTTGGTGAAACATCTTTCTAAACTAAAAGTTGATCATTTTGATCTACAACTAAAATATCAACATCTTAAAGAAAATGTTAAAACCTCAAACATCAAGACATCCTCGATGCTCCGTAGTTTGATGCGCTTTTCAAATAAACAAACGTGATGAATGTATTCAGCTCATTGTAACACGATCGTAAAATTGAAAGCCCAAATCACTCAATTAAAGGGCTAAAAGAACAATGTGATCGGTTCCCAAGTGCCTCCTCTTTAGATTCTCATAATTCACAAACGCTTTCATCTTCAAAACTTAGTAAAATCATTACAAAAGGAAAACGAAAGTTTTCTAGAAGAAAATGAAAAGGTTAAACGTCATTTCAATGAGTTATTTGAATCAATAAAGGTTACTCAGAATAAAAACAACGAACAAATAGCTTCATTGCAAAAGGAGATTGAGAATCAAGAGTCGTAAAAGGAAAATGCCAATGACCAATGGGGAGAATGGTGTATCAAAGGCTCATTCTAGTAACAAATATGTCAGTGTCCGTGAAATATGTTCCCTCATCTCGTGAATAACAAACTTGCTATTCAAACATATTTCTCATGCCTTAAGGATTGTCTAGAATGTCTACATGAGATTGTTGAAGAGGATAAATTAGAAAACCACTTGACAATGCAATTGGACATGCATGCTCATATGCCAAACGATCTCAAGAAATTCTAGAATGTTTAATCACAATATGCCCAAAGTCTTTAGGTGAGAGAGTAAATCCTTTGATTCCAAGTTCTATGCCTAGTGCCAAGTATGATATTCATTCGATGCCCAATGTTTTGAATATGAACCTTAGTGTGCCTTCAAGAAGTTCAGACATGATCCATAATGCTAACATAGCGAACTCATGTGCCTTCTAGAAGTACAAATCCCAAGACTTCTAGTGTTAAGAAAGTGAATCTTAGTGTGCTGCATGTAGTTCGATCCCAAAGACATCTAAACAGGAGAAGCAAAAGTAGCAAACCAACTAATGTTCCCATTCCGTCTACATGTGAGTAATCATGACATTAAAGCAAGGTGTCAAAGTCTCAAGACAATACAAGGAATGATAGGACCTCGCAAGCTAAGAATGTGCATTGGAAAAGAGTAGAAGACCAACCTAGGAACTTTAATTTTGAGTCAATAAAACGAATCGTGTTGATTCTAGTATTAGCCATAGGCGCATCGTAATTAATTCGATTCGATACTTTTGCAAACCTTGTAATGATGTCTACTTGCATTCTGCTTTTAATCATGAATGTGGTGTGAATGTTTTGTCTAATGTCACAAAACCCCGCTAACAATGTTAATGCAAAATATCATACAAAAAGGCAAAAGGCAAAAGCGTAAGAAAATTAGAAAACAAAGGAAGCCCACAGATAGCAAGATAGGTAATCAATGGATACCGTTGGCGTAAGGTTAATCGACAATGCCCACTAGAAAATGGATGCCTACTTGTAGAACTATTCCTTAAGAAGTGGACATACTTTGAATAGGGCAAATACGACACTAGTATCGCATCTATTTATAATGATTCCATTGCTTCAATTTCGATATGGACGCTTCTATTTCGATGCGGGTGTTCCAATCTCTATTTCTAACCAAATGGAACCCATTCTTGCATGGGATCCCAATTATCCAGCTTATCCGCTCTTCTGCGTGTTCAACCGCAGATCGCTCAAATCGCTCGTGGTACCGGACTCAGTCGCTCCAAGATATGATCATGACGGTCATGCTCATGAACTTCGTGAGCAAATTCATCGGATCGTTAGATTCGGGATGATCATTTCGTGCAATTATGGGTTATGGAGATTATGTTGTCGGTAAAAGTGTTATCTCCGTATATTATGTAGAAGGTCTTGGTCATAACCTCGTTCTCGTTGGTCAATTTCGCGATTCGATCTAGAAGTAGCCTTCTAAAACATACCGCTTTGTTAGAGAACTTGATGGTAAGGAACTTTAAGAGGTTCACGTGGTTCAAATCTATACACCATCTCTATCAAGATATGATGAAGTCTTCTCAATTTGCTTGCTTTCAAAGGCTTCTAAAACAAAGTCATGGTTATGGCATCGCTGCCTCAATCACTTGAACTTCGCACCATCAATGATCTCTCCATAAAGGACTTAGTTGTAGGTTTACCTAGACTTAAGTATGAAAAGGATCATCTTTGTTCAAAGATGTCAACCGGGAAAAGCAAGAAGTATGCCCATAAACCTAAACCTACTAACTATGTCAAAGAAGTTCTTCATACAATTCACATGGACTTATGGGACCCATGAGTGTAGAATATCTTTGGGAAGAAATATGTGTTAGTTGTGGTTGATGATTTCTCTAGATTCACCCGGTAAAATTCTTAAAGACAAAGGATGAAACTCCGACATCATCATCAAACTCATCAAACATCCGCAGTTCGCCTTAACAAAACGGTCGTAATCATCCAGCAGCATAATGGAACGGAGTTTGTTAACAAACAACTTAGTGAGTTTTATGAAATTATTGGAATCACCATCAAAGAAGTGTTCCTCGAACTCCTCAATGTAACGGTGTAGTTGAAAGACTAAATCGAACTCTTGTGGAAGCCGCAAGGACAATGCTAATTTACTCAAAAGTTCCGTTGTGTTTCTCCGGGTGAAGCTATCGCCACCGCATGCTACACCCAAAATCGATCCCTAATTCACACCGCTCATGGAAAAACTCCATATGAACTTGTACACAATAGAAAACCTAATCTTTCATTCCTTCGTGTGTTCGATGCATTGTGTTATCCAACTAATGAGGCCAAGACTTAGGCAAACTTAAAGCTAAAGCGCACATTGGAGTGTTTGTAGGTTATGCACCAAATGTAAAAGGATACCGAATCTACAACAAGAGAACCCAAATATCATGGAAACAATTCACGCTACGTTTGATGAGTCGACCGGTCAAATGGCTCCCCGAACAATCCAGCTAAAAACAGCCTCATTGGTTCATCCCTTGTTCCAAACTCTTCTCAAGAAACTCCATATGTACCTCCATCCAAGATGATTTAAAGAAATTGTTTGATCCTATGTTTGATGAACAAGATGAACCAAGTGCTAATGAACCGATTTATTCCTACAGTAGGTCGCTCATATTCTCGTGAATGAAGTCAATCCTTCGCCTCAATATCATTAAGCCAAGAAGCGCTCGCTTTGATCACTCCATCTCATCGACAAATCATCAATCTTCAATGTACATCATGGAACTGCTTCGCATCAATGATGAAGACAACCTTTGCTACTCTCAAGATGCTCCATTTGAAAACATATTTGCTCTCGAATCTTCATCGTAACCATCTTCTTCGAAGACATCGACTCCTACGCCGCCTCCCAACAACCGCCACATGAACACCTTAGAAAATGGACTCATGATCATCCATTAGACAACATCATTGAAATCCTCTCGTCCAAAGATTCACACGAAACAACTTGCAACCGATGCCTTATGGTGCTTCTTCAACTCCGCACTCTATGATCGAACCAAAAGATGTTAAACCGCCATGAATGAAGATAGTCGTTCAATGCCATGCAAGAAGAAATTCATGAGTTTGATCGACTTGATGTATGGGAGTTAGTACCGCCTCAGATTGTGCTATGATTATTGCTCTAAAATGGATCTTCAAAGTGAAACTTGATGAGCATGGTGATGTGTTGAAGAACAAGGCTCGATTAGTTGCTAAAGGATACCGTCAAGAGGAGGGTATAGACTTTGAAGAATCTTTTGCTCCTGTTGTTCGAATCGAGGCAATCGTAATCTTTTGGCTAATGTTGCTAGTAAGAACATGGTAGTCTATCAAATGGACGTGAAGACGGCATTCCTAAACGGAGATCTTAAAGAAGTCGCTATGTCGCCAACCCAAGGCTTTGTGAATCCAGAGCACCCTACCCACGCTTATCGCTTGAAGAAGGCTCTTACGGTTTAAAGCAAGCTCCAAGGGCATGGTATGATACACTATCAAAGTTTCTTCTATCTACGGATTCAAGAAAGGAGTAGTTGATCCAACATTGTTCACCGTAAAGTCCGCAAACATTTAATTCATGTTCAAATTTATGTTGATGATATCATTTTGCCTCGATCGACCCCAATGAGTGTGGCGCTTTTCAAACGAAATGAGTTCAAAATTTCAAATGTCAATGATGGGACAAATGTCATTTTTCTTGGGATTACAAATTTCACAAAGTCCCTGAGGCATCTTCATAAATCAATCTAAATATGCAAATGAGATTTTAAAGAAATTTGATTTGATTCAAGTGACCTCGTTGACACTCCCATGATTGAACAAACTAAACTAGATGAGGACCTCTCGGGATCATGGTAGACCAAACAAAATATCATAGTATGATTGATCCCGATGTACCTCATGCCTAGTAGACCGACATCTTGTTCATTGCTTGCATATGTGCTAGATACTAGGCTAAGCCTACTAAAAAGCACCTTGAAGCGCTTAAACGGGTCTTCGGTATCTCTAAGGAACCATCAATATGGGACTTTGGTACCGAAAGACACCAAGATGTCACTAACAAAGATATGCATGCGATCATGCAGGTGTCAAGATACTCGTCAAGCACGTCCGGAGGTGCTCGCTTTTAGGTGATAAGCTTGTGAGTCGGTCTTCAAAGAAGCAAATGAGTACTTCTATTTCCTCTACAGAGGTTGAATACATAGCCATGTCATCTTGTTGTGCTCAAATCCTATGGATGAGATCCCAATTATCCGACTATGGCTTTGAATTTAACAAAATCCTCTGCATCGTGATAATAAAGTGCTATTGCTCTCTCATGCAACAACATACAACACTCAAGAGCAAAGCATATCGACATTCGACATCATTTCATCGAGGAACAAGTGGAAAAAGTGTGGTGGAACTCTATTTTGTAAGGACCGAATACCGCTAGCGTACATCTTCACCAAAGCTCTTCCAAGAGAACGTTGAGTTTATTCTTCCACGCCTTGGCTTGAAAAGCCTTCAACCGTAAACACTCAAACATCTTCGTGGAGGAAGACAAGGAGTAAAGATCTATCTTCATCTATCTCTTGTAAATATTTATTCGAAAATCAAAATACAAAATTATAAAACTCTCAAAAATCAAATAGAAAATTATAAAACTTTCAAAATCCATAAAAATCAAAAATTCAAAAATCTTCAAAAATATTGTCAATTTGTCATGTTTTTCTCGGTTCGATAATATCTACAAGTTTTGTCTTTGTCATTCAAAGAATGACACAGACTTTAGATGTTGTTCTAATTTTTAAAATATATATATATATATATATATATATATATATATATATATATATATATATATATATATATATATATATATATATATATATATATATATATATATATATATATATATATATATATTGGGAGAAAGAGAAACTATGGTTTATTGTCATTTCAAGCAAGAACTCGCTTTTCAAAGAAAAACAGAGCCATGCTTTATCATGTTTTCAAAATTCCATGCTCGATTCTTTAAACATTTATCTTGCTGAAAACTAACTGTTTTGAAAAATAACTCGGACTCTATTTTTGATAATCATCTGGACTTATTTGTCAAAATATCTATCTCTCAAACAACAACCTATGTCATTGTTTGAGGGGGAGAATGATTTCAATTAAATTAAAAAGTTATTTATCATTCAATTGTTTTCAAAAGATATTCATGCATGTTTAATCAATGGAGTTTTAAAGTCTTAATATCCGATCCTTATCAGTTAAAACGCTTTCATAATCAAGTCACAATTCTCCTTAAAAGCTTTCTAAATCAATTTAAATCTACAGAGATCACAAATCTCAAATGATTTGATAATTGTGATAGGGGAGAATTTGTGATTTAAATTGGATTTAAACTGATTTCGGTAAATGGTTTTATAAGGATGTACATGCTCTCCTTCCCACATGTGCCAAACGATTTCAAATTTTCAAATTTTCCATGCACATGTTGAGGGGGAGCAGTTATCTTAAACCACAAAGATCCTAAACGTGATCAATTTATATCAATGTGCATGTTCCCTCTAGTATGTGCAAAACTCTTTTCAAACCTTGAGGCACACATTGAGGGGGAGCAAAATTGTGAAAACCTCATCCTTCCCGAAAATGCTTTATCTACTTGTTTTGATTAAGGAAGTGATGATTGATATCTTTTAGAAAATAGAATTCAAAGAAGTTGACTCTTTCTCTTGCCTCCGTGTGCAAAACGATTTCAATCACTTGATGCACATGTTGAGGGGGAGCTCTTGTTCTAAAAAATATCAAAAACAATTCAAGTACAAAATACTTTGATAATATATCACAAGTATCTGGATTGATTTTCAAATGGTTCCAATGGCAGATGAACAATACCAAATAGACCGACCAAATTTACTTTATGTATGGTGATATAAGGATGATAAGGCTAGGTATTTGTTCCCATGATCCGCCGTAACCGTGAGGGATCTACCCAGGACTATCCACTAGTTAGTGTAGAGTTCTTAGGTATGATGATAAAAGGAGAAAATGAGATATGGGAAGAGTGCGGATCGAGACCGAGCTAGTATCGAACAAACCCAACAAGGTTCTTGCCGTGAAGTCTCGGTAAGCAATCAAGGGGTCAAGAATGAAAAGAATTGAATGAGAAAAGGGTGAAAACAAATAGCCCTCCAAATATTCAACCTTAGGGCGTAAACCGGTTCAATTCATATGCTACCGATGGTAACATCGGTATTGAAGACAAGACGTCATGGACCCAAAGGACGACCGCACTTCAACTTTCCAAACCACTCAAGTTCCTCTTAAAAGGACTTGTTTCATTCTCACGGGAACCGACATTATCTATCGACTTCTCTTAGAGATTGTTGATATTGAAGAAGGAGACCCTCCCTAGTCTCCGATATAGGATCCAAATATGCACAAAATTGAGTCTAGAGCCTCGAGATCATCAATAAATCTCATTAGGACACTTTCAATGAAGACTCTGCTTCACACAATGTGGAAAGAGAGATTATATCTTGAGTCCCACGCAGATCCTTGTGGTATTGCCGTAACATCCGAGTGATGTATTTACATATTCACAATGAAGATGGAAAGCCTTCGAGCCAACATCAAACAAGCTCCTCGGTAGGTGGCATGTGAGATCTATTATATAGATCAACCATGTGACAACCGAATGTAAACAATGGGGCTTATCAATCTCTTGAATCAATCACGGTTCAGTTATGGATTGACGGATACCTTTGAAAACCGGTCTTGTGCTTAAAAACTCTTTTCTTTTGCACATCGACCGTGTACTAATTTTTCAAATCAAAAGGTGTTTTTATGATTGATAATTGATTTTCAATAAAACCTTCGTTGTATTGCAAAACAATTTCTATTGAGCAATACACGATTGTTTTTAAATCTCTTTCATCAATCGGTGGACTTAAATTACCGGTTCACTCAATTCGTGTTGTCTTCTTTGAGACGCTCCGTTTGAGAACAGTAGAGCAACATTGCGAAACCTGTCAAGGAAATTCTTCGAATTTTACCGATCACAGTGCGAGACATGTATCGATCAACGGGAACCGTGGGCGTGTACCTCAATTCAACGAAGTGGTCAAAGATACTTTCGTGTGCGTTATTGCTAATCGCATGTATGCGTACCGACGCTTGCAACCGATCGTAATGAAGCGGTCAATCCATAGCCGCATGCTCACTCTACACATTCATCTCTAAAGAAATCATGATTAGTGCATCAATGACTCGATATTTTCACTCCATGCTTCGTCACGCCAATATCATGAATCAACTAAAGCTTCACTCGATGAAGATTTCATGATCCGTAATGTGAGCATGTCGGTCCGAAAGTCACAACATCACAATATTCCAATACCACAATGGATGTCTCAAAGATTTTGATAGTGATTATCTCAAAAGTCGGCTTAAAATTATTATCACGTGGATCAAGAAAGACCTCCACTGGATTAACCAAACATGCAATGAGAAGAATCAATGACTACGAGCTTGAGCAAAGTACTAAATCAAGAATGCAAGAACAATTTTTAATGTAATATCTGCTTGTATTCAATGTAAGTTTAGTACATGATTGAGGTGACCTCCTTGGGGAGATTGTTAGGAATTAGAAATTCCGTGTATTAAAGAGTCGGTCACCTCAAGTATATGTAATCGTTAGAAAGCTCATAGTCGTAGTTATTTTAAGTTAAGTAGTATTTAGTTTAGTAACACCGTGGAGGACTGACGGGTCTTTACCCATCAGATGCCCGATCCACACCCGATGTGTGGCGCTTATTGTAAGACTATAAATACTCTCTACCCTCCAAGGTAGAGAGTTGGAGCTCATAATAAGATTTTTCTTTCTCTCACCAAAGTTCCCAAACCTCTAACTTTCTCTCTAAAAACCTCTTGTACGCCTACTTTGTGTTATGGTTTGATATGTATGTGAAATCCAATATCCCATGATAGATATGTAAATGTGTAATGGAAAGATAAAGAGTAAGAAACACATAACCACGACACGAGTGTTTATAGTGGTTCGGCTACAAGGATACCTTCCTTGCCCTACTCCACTCCCCGAGTCACCTACTCGAGAGTTTGTAATCACTACACGACACCAACTCCTTGTGGCTGAGAAGCCTTCACAACGTCGGCTACTCTTTTTCTGGTACTAGGCTAGACACCGGGTTCTTCCAAGAGGTAGAACCAAACCAATCACAACGTTGCCTACACTTTATCCGGTACAAGGCTAGATACCGAGTTCCATTACAAAGAAGGAACTACTACCCAACACAACATAACACCTATACCAAAAGGAGACCCACTCCTTATTACGACATCATCAAGGATATCAATATCCTTGGATACACCCTATCTCTATTTGTACTTCGATACACCTTATCGATTGTACACCCTTGGCATTCTTCACTAATGGCTTTGACACGGATGTTCGACACCTTTCACTAATGTCTTCGTCTTGACTCTTTTTGAATCCTTCACTAATGCCTTTGACACGGACGTTAAGCACCTTGCACTAATGCCTACGTCTTGACTCTTTCGGCATCCTTCACTAATGCCTTCGACACAACACTTCTATGGAGGAAGAAATAACTATCAACAAGAGAACCTCAGTAGTCTTGATGATGACAAAGCATGGCAACTCATGGACTTGAGCTTGCTCGACTTCAAAAGGTGGTGATCTCGCCTTTAAGAGGAACCTAGAGAATCACACAAAATCAAAACACAAACTACATAGAGAGATCCTTAGGATATGAGGTTAGAAGGTTTACAATACTAGGAGAAAGTATGTGTGTGAGTATGTGCCCAAAATGAAGAAATGGCTCACTATTTATAGAGGAAAATAGCCTACTGTTCCACGGATCCCTTACTTGAGGGATCCGTCCAGTGTAAACTGGGGGAACCGTGGAACGCTCCTCTTTGCCCATGGGTTTTGGGTCATGGGTCATGGGTTATGGGTCATGGGTCCTAGACTTTGGACCATGGTATCCAAGTAGATACAATGTATCTAGTATGTGTAATGCATCTAGTCCATGGGTTATGGATAATACCCATTCATGACTTATGCATGTTGTCATGCAATGGGTTATGGGTTATGCTCCATGGGTATGGGTCATGGACTTTGGGTTATACCCAACTACATTCAATGTATTTGGTCAATGGGTCAAATTCTTAAACTTCTACCCATTATATTACTCATTATAATACATAATAATTATGTATACATCTACCCAATATGTAAACACTAGTTCTTGTACATATGTATTACTAAATCATAAAATCACTATTACTTGTTTACTGTTTTATGTGAAAACGTAAATGTGTTAGTAAACTATTGGCTCAAACCATTTAAGTATTTTATTTGTTTCGTTAAAATGATTTTACCTTTGTTATTGACAAAACATTAGAAGATCGTAAAATATAAATAGACGTTTTTACAGCTTATTTGTATTAAAAATCTCCCCCCTTTTTGTTGATGACAAAACATAAAAATTATTTTAACGAAAACAAAATTGTAAAAGTTTGAATTAGAGTTTTACTCTTTCTCCCCTTTTGTCGAAACAAAAAGAGCGTCGAAAAGAAACTAGCACCTTGTTTTAAGAAAACATGTAAAAAGAAGGAAAAGTAAAATTGGAGAGTAAGTGACGGAAATTTTCTCGTCAGAGCTCCCCTTGACGAGTCCATCCCTTTGTGAGGCGTCAAGTAAGAAGAAATACTAAAATAGTGCATTGCAATTATGTTTGCAAATGGTTTCGCTTTTGTGACTAATATGCTCCCTTGATGATTGCAACTTTGCAAAGGGATGTCATGTAACGTAATTCTAATGTGAAATATATTGCAAATGATTTTGCAATGTATTGCTTTGACACGAAACTCCCCCTAGCTTAGGGTGTCAAAGTCTTCATGTGTATATTGAAAATCTACAAAACAAAGGTTAGAAAATAAGTATATAATGCATAATTTCCTGCAAATAAGACTCAAGTTAGTAGTAAACAAGTCTTCTGTTGCACGGATCCCATGGTTCCCTCCTTGGAGGGATCCGTCTAGGCACAACAGAGGTATCCGTCTGTCTGAAAGTTTGAGATAGCAATGGTGATGTGAGCAAATGATGTCAACATCAAAATGAGATATGTAATATTGCAACAAACATATACTCAAGACAATATGGCATAAAACATGTAATATCATTCAATAAAAAATGCGAGAGATGATCTACAAATCTCTAAAACTAAGAGAATGATTTAACCATGGAATACATTTTCTACTAATTCTAATAAGTGACCAAAACTTAAAAGGAATTATTGTGCTTGAATCTAAGGATGAGTAGACTTGTTGATTTTGTCCAATCGCTCAAGAAGATGATTAAACATGAAATGCAACTCATTTCGTACTTCTTGAACAAGTCCTTGGGTGATTAGACAATTAGAGCAATTATTGTCATGATTATGAATCGGAGGAGATTGGTTGTTTTGAGGAGGCTCCACAAATGATGGTGGAGGTACATTGAGCAATGTAGGATGAGGTTCTACTAAGAATGAGGGTGGTGGTAATGGAAAGTCTTCCATATGATTAGGTCCTTGGTGGTTCCTTGTCTCCAAAGGTGGACTATTTGGTGATGTAGGTGGTTCCCTATTTAATGAGAAGGGTGGTGAGTGGGAAGTTCTCGGTGGTGAGTGCTCTAATGATTAGAGATTTGGATGAGAAAGAGGTTCGGTAAAAGAATGTAGTCTATGTTCTAGGAATGAAGGCTTAGGCGTTTTACTAGAACTGGGCGCGTTTGGTTTAGAGTTCGATGAAGCCTTTCCTAACTCTAAAGGTCTAATACTAATTCTTCGCTTCTTTTGGCTATTGTTGATTGAGATTGTTGAGGTGGGATTCTAACATTTGGACTTCTTACGGGTGATGACTCGGTGGATGATATCTCATGGACCATATGAGTATTCCTTTTGGATGAGCCTTTGGTTGAAGAATTCTTGCTAGACACTTTAGTCATAGTGAAGTTGAGGATGTAGTAGGAGTTTTCAACTACTGATTTTTAGGATTGTGGTAAGAATGGTGACTTAAGCTCTCAAGAGTGTTTGTTTTATAAAGGATGAATTTGAATTAATGAATTAAATTCATGTCCACTAAGAAGATTTGGCATGCACCAAGGTCAACTATGGTGTTGTTCAGCTCTAGGGAATCATTAAATGGTAAGCAAAAGTGTTTAGATTACCAAAGATGATGTGAAATTTTTAAAGAAAAGCTGATTAGAAGCTCTCTGTATACACGGATCCCTCTCACTAGGGATCCGTCTGGTTATAAACCAGGGATCCGTCTGTCATACAGAAGTATGGTGAAGTGATTATGCTCTTGTATGGTCTAGTGCCTATAAATCTTAAGGGTTTGACTTTCCTTAGATGTCTTAAGTGAAAGATGACTTAAATGTCCAACCACAAGGAGTGAGGATACTTAATGATGGTATTGGGTAGGAAAGTGGACTTTTTGAGAGTGTAACTAAATGTTTAAGGATGATACTCATTGCTTTGAGTATGACAAATGATGGCAATTGATCCTAGAGATCAGATGATGACTTAAGAGAAATTTGAAAAATTCCTAAAAAATGGAAAGAAATGAAAAACTAGTTTTAAGCCTATTTTTAGGTAAGGATGACTAAAATCAATTTGCTAAAATTGAGATAAATATCAAGCTAAGTGTTTTGAGATGTGAGGAACAATGTGTGAGCATTGTAGCGGAAATATGATGAGTTTTGGTGAGTTGATAAATCAAAAGCACTTTGAATTTGATCCTAAGTTAGCTACGGGTGAGTGTGAGACCCATCGAGCTTGAGGAAGACTTAAGCGGTCTTAAAGAATCATATTTAGCTAGAATAATGTGATCTAGGGATAGGTTTGATGTAAAATGATCAGATCGGTATCTGCTTGCGGATCCCACGGTTCCCTCATTTGAGGGATCCGCCATCACGACCAAGAGCTTCTCAAAGAATTGTGCGCTTTTGCACTCTTAGCAAATGCTTATCCTAATCATTTATACAATCAGTAAACACATGCAAACAACAAGTATAACGCATAGCAAGTGGGGAGAACTAAAAGGTAATTAAAAATGAGTGATAACGACTACTTGAATATGATCAAGTCGTTGTAAAATCTGATTTTACTAGTTCCTAAGTTAAAGTGTCTAATGCCAAACCATGGCAATTCCTACAAGCTACATCCTTATCTACATAAATATTGTTAAGATGTTTACAGATCATTGTTTTAGAAATTGTTTTCACAAATTAAGGTCCTATGACCTTACCTTCCATCCACACCTTCATCCATTTCACTCCCGTCTTTGTTGGAATCACTCCTAAACCATAATCAAGTGTTAGTAATTAATATGTAATTGTTAGCTTTATTATGGCCTTTATGTTTGCAATTAGCCTTAGGCTTATGTAGAAGGCCCATAAGCCTAGGCTAGGAGTGTTGCCCTAGCTTTCCTCCTATAAATACCTTATGTAAACCTTCATTTGAAGGTTAGTTGTTCAAGTTATTTCTCTCATTACACATCTACGCTTAACCGTGCTTTATATATGTGTGTGTGTGTGTTTTACTTGTTCAATCGCCTTATCTCTTTCTATATTACTTGTGTTTGTAAAACTAGTGACCTATCGATGGTATCAATCGCCTAATAGTTGAGTGAACGTATTGTTTGAAGTGAGTTTTGGTCTCACGCTAACTTCGTGCCTCCTAAACTTTGGCTTGATCAAAACGTATTTTTACACTTTTTAATCCAAGATTCTTGTCCTTTCAACGTTATAAGGTGTTCAACTTATCGCTTTTGGCAAAAGTTTGGAACTTTATGTGGATCATTGTTTTTCTACTAGTTTTTGAACGAGGGTTTCGTCCCCACGATAATCGCTTTAAGAGCTTTGGATCATCAAGTTTCACACTTTTGTGTCTTTTGGTGTTATTGAAGCTATTTTATCACACAAAACCGGTTTAGAAACATCTTTGGGCAAAATCAAAATTACGAGTAATCCCACGCGTAGCAAAACCCTAATCCCACGCGTAAGTTATTCCTTGGTTTGATCTTCGTTTTGTGGTTTACTCCGTGTTTTCTTGCTTGGATAAGCCCGAAAATACGCCGACTTTGGATATCTTTTGCCTTTGTGATAATGTAAAAGATCATTTGGGCAAAACCCTAAAATTACGCATAAGATAAGCTTACGCCAGAAATCCCACGATAAGATTCATCTTACGCCTAAGCCCGCCTTACGCATAAGATAATCCCACGCCTAACTTTCACGCCTAACTTTTGTCTACGCATAACTTTAGAGTCTTTTCCATACTTACGCGTAAGCTAAATCTACGTAACTCCTCATCATTACGCTGTAACTTTGGTGTTTTTTACGCATAAGTGCTACTTGGTTATTGTGATTTCAACGCCTAAAGGATACTTCTTCAACAAAGGTTCATTCGAGTACAAAGATCCATTTTTACCAACACAAGTATTCAACATGTCTCAACCACCATACTCTAACTATTTCCCTTACACTTATACTCAACGTCAACAACAATTAACTCCACAACATCAACAATGGAATCAACAACAAGCAATTTATCAAAAACAATTTAATCAACAACATACTCCACAACTTGGAGCAATTCCTCCACCACAAATGGTTCAAACACCTCCAAGCCTTCAAGTTCAACCCTACACAAACGATTTCAATCAACATCCATCAAGGAACACTATGAAGGAACCCATTTGGTTTGCAAAGATGTGTGAAGCTTTAAGCAGCCAACAATCAATTCATGAGGTCGGATCACTGATAGACCTCCAATGCTAACTCCGTGAAACTACGATCAATGGGTGATAAGGTTCTTTAGGTTTTGTGATCTGAAGAAGCCACATGGAAAGTTCTTAAAGAAGGTTATCTTGAAGGTCCATTTGAGATGCCTCACGTCATTGTACCAGAGATCCAAATGCTATTCCACCAAGAGATGAACAAACGAACATTGCTATCAAGCAGACTTGAATCCTCAAGAATTTCTACACTATGAAGCGATGAGCTTGCAATGGAATATATCCTCTTAGGATTACCAAACCCAATTCTTCGTAGTGTTGATGCTCAAAAGACCGCACGAAAAATGTGGGATCATATTCGTCTTCTTATGGAAGGATATGTACTCAATTAGAGGATTTGGAATCCAAAATTTACTTGGCTTATGAACACTTCATGATTGAACACGGAGAGACACTAGAGTCCTATCATCATCGATTTTCGACACATCATCAATGATTTGGATAAACACAACATCATCATGCCAAGAATTGCGGTGAATACTAAGTTCCCGAGTAGTCTTGGTCCCGAATGGGAGAAGTATGTCATTTTTCTCCGTCTGCGAAGAATATGCATCATTCTACATATGGATTGTTGTACGATTACTTGAAGCCTCATGAAAAGGAAGTTGATCGGGAAAGGATTCTCCGTGCTCAAAATGCTCCACCTACACATCCGAAAATCAACAACTTGCCTTATATGCTCAACAAAGTTATCCTCCTCAACAAGCAACTCAACCAACCGCCTCGGTCACACAAAACAATTATTCACGACTACAATCTCAACAAAATCAATCGGTTCCATACAACAACACCAATGCTCAACCATCCGTCAATGAAGCTAATGAGGACATCGATCCGTTCAAGCATTGCAACAAGGATTTGTTATGATTGATAATGCTTTTGGCGTTATACCAACAAATCCAACAATCGTGATTCGCTCCTCATCTAACACACGAAATCGGTGTTGTGAACAATGGACGAGTTGAAGTTCGTAATCGTGGTTATGGTCGCCGGATGGGCGGTGGTCAAGGGTTTAATGCTACGGTAGGAACAACAATAGAGCTCAGTGGTGGAACAGGAAATGCTCGTAATGGGTTAACCGGTCTTCGATGCTACAACCGCAATGAGAAGGACACTGGCTAATGCATGCCCAAAGCCGAGGACTAGGGTAGTGCTTATTTCAAAGAAGCTCTTCTTTGGCTCTTAAGGATGAAGTCGGTGGATCTCTCACAAACAAAGAACGAGTTTTATGGCAAATGCGCACTCGAGATGATGATATGGAGGACTTGCAGTGCTAATGCGATTATCTTGATGGCTAACATGCATGAGCTACACATGAGTGACACAGCTCCAGATGACACCGATGGCTTGTCTCAGTGCCCAACAAACCATATTTATCATCGATCTAATATCTCCGCCAATATCCGAATCCGGCAAGGCTCGAATGTTCAAATGAGTCATTTACATCACATTCGATGATTTTCAACTAAACCCGTAGTTACATTTGACGATCAAGATGACCTTATGGTTTCCATTGATAATCAAATTGACTCGTGGTTATACTTGAGGATCTAAATAATGATCATGTTGTGACTCCCGTTGAACAAACCGAACTTTTGCCTCATCCGGATCTTGCTCATTACTTAAAGACCAACAATCCCAAATTGAAGAATGTTGTGCATTAAATAAGGACTTAAAATTAAAATGCACCGCTAACCAAGGATTTTGAATGCTTACAAATGCAACTCAACTTTTTAAAACTCAAGAAAACCGTGAAAAGGTTTTGAAGCCGCTTTACTAAATCTCATCAAAGCGAAAAATATTTAGAGAGACAGATCGTGATCTAGCCGCTCAAGAATGCTTTGTTGTTCGAGATAGAAAAAGCAAACATGAACATAAAAGCAAATTAACGCTTTACCTTGGAAAATCAAAAGCTAAGGTGAGTTGTTAACTTGTCAAAATAGTTCTCTGCATACAAAAGCATTCAACGAATCGAATAGATGACCTTCTTGAAGAAATTATCGGCTTACAAAACAAACTTAAAGAGTTTAAAATTGTTGTTTACAAACATGGTGAATCGATAATGACTATTGAAAAGTTTACTTTAAAACCCAATCCAAAAGGATATGGACCAAATCTTGCGATTGCAAACCTAAGCTTTCACTAAAAACATTCAAACCAAATCACAAGTTTCCAAAGTGTAATATAAAATTAATGATCTTGTTATGAGTGTTGTTGAATATCATCGTCAAGAGGAATTAGATGCGTAAGAGGCGAGTCGATCAAAATTAAAAGCATTGTTTACAACAAACCTTTTAATTATTCTAAACCGTCACTTTTGTCACACCAACGGATTCTTCTAACACACCAAGGGTTATCATAAAACACCCGAGTCTTCTAATGTTAATCCCCAACCGATTATGCACAAATTTATGGTCCTTTACCTTCCATTAGTGAAGTAAACTCAAAACACGAAAATCGAAAAATTCTTAGATATTTCGACATTTTCATGGTCGACCTCAAAACTTTACAACATGAGATAGAATATCATTCGAAATCAAAGTTCAACATTTTCAATCGCCTCAAGCGAGAACAAAGAGACATTTTTCTAAAAATCTTTGAAGCATCACCAACCTAGGACTATGAATAAGACTCACGTTGCTTCCACTATAGATATTGCGTATGGCAAATGTAATAGAAATAGTGATGTAACGAATGCTAAACAACTAAGCACTTTTGATATTGATCGATGCACCTTGTGTTATTTGTCGTAAAAGTATAATTCGATTGTCATGACAAATGTGTTGCTAAAGCTATAATCTCTAGTTTACGGAATCCTAAGAATCGAAATACCTCGAGGCACAATAAGTTACATGCTTGGTAGACCGCCTTCTTTAGATTCTAAGGCAAGCGTTGTTGTCCACTGTAGCTCCAGTTCACCTCCTAAGAATGTAGTACCACCTAGTGCATTCACTAAGACTAAATAAAGAGTAGTTATAGATGAAAATGGATATATAACACGCTAGGATTTAAATGGATGCCTAAAATTATTAATGTGTGTATGTCTCATATACCTTGGAACCCTCTAACATTTGGGTTCCACATCTACTCTATTCCATCGTGTAAATACGTGTGTAATCTGGTGATCTGAGATCATTCTGGATTGTTGATAGCGGATGTTCCCGACACATGACAGCAACCTTAAAGCGTTATCAAAATTTATTGCAAAGTTCATTGGCAATGTCGGGTTGGGAATGATCACTTACGCCCAACTATCATGGAGCTACGGAGACTATATCAATGGGAACATCGAAATCGTGAGGTTTACTATGTGGAAGGCCTCGGTCACAACTGTTTTCGATGGGTCAATTTTGTGATGGAGATTTGGAGGTTGCTTTAGGAGAAAACTTGTTTCATTCGTGATCTACAAGGAAATGACCTTATGTCGGCTCGCGTAATTCTAGTCTCTACACTATCTCTATGCAAGACATGGTTGCTTCATCTCCCATCTGCTTTCTTTCAAAGGCAACATCAACAAAATCTGGCTATGGCACCGTCGTCTCTCATCTAAACTTTCAAACCATCACCAACCTTGCTCGACATAAACTGGGTTGTGGACTCCCACGATTCGGTATTCAAAAGATCACCTATGTTCAACTTGTGAACAAGGGAAAAGCACTACGTGCTCACTTTCCTTCAAAGGTGGAACCACGACTCTCGGCATGTGCTTCATCTTCTTCACATGGTTTGTGTGGCCCGATGCGCGTGCAAGCGATCGATGGCAAGCGCTACATCTTAGTAATTGTTGATGACTACTCATGAAGCAAAGACCAAGCTCCACGGATGATCATCACCTTTCACGAAAATACGGGTTCGACTCACAACACCGTCGGGGCTAATCGAGCAGACAAAGGCTGGTTGTTAACAAACCCTTCCGTGAATTCTATGAGAAAGTGGAATTGACATCAAACATCTATTGCCGTACACACGAACAAAGCGGATGTTAGCCTTGATTATTTTTATTAGAAGTGATGGTCATTCACGATTAGGAACTTTGTAATGTGTGTTAGATATCGTGATAGAATAGTCAGCGGGCTCGTGGATTGGGCTAAGCTAATTGGGCATAAGTTATGATAAGCTAGCCTTGTCTAGTTCGTGAAACCCAAGCCCAATCCAAGTCCATCTCAAGGCCATGGCCAAGCCTTAGGGCATCCTCTCTCTTGTACTATAAATACCCTCAGTATGTCATTTGAGGGTGTGCTTGAGTGTGTGTGTGTGTGTTTTCCTTTGAAGCAATATACATCTTATTGTGTTCATCTTTCTTCTCTCTACCTCTCTAAACATATTACACGAATTCTATCATTCAAGTCACCAAGTTCTTTCTTTTCTTCTTATTCTCATATCTTTGTTTGTCATTTAAGTGGGTATACTTGTGTTCTTAGCATGGGTATACGTTTGGTTGATAAGGTATATGTGTTAAAGGGAATAACAATTGGTATCAATCGCCTAACAATGGTTTAGGAGTGTTTGTGTTTGTTTTGAAGCTTGGTATTGTGCTGCGTAAAGGCTCACGTTTTCATAGTTGTCAAGCTTAAAGCTTTAATTTTTGCACTTAAAATTCAAGATTCTTGTGGTTTAAGGTTTATTTGGTGCTAAAGTTTCAGTTTTTGCAAAAGTTTGAAGCTTTACGTGTTTTCTTCATTTTGAACTCGTTTTTGGTTCATTGGTCATTTCTACTCGTAACTTTTCTAGCAACTTTGGGTGAAAAAGGTCACCATTTTTGGGTTATTCGAGTGTTTTAAGGATATCTGTGCAAGCGAAATCATTTGAATCGTTGGAAATTTCTTCACGAGTAGAAGTCGAAAAGTCAAAACCTAGTTTTCTACTCGTAACTTTTCTAAGCACTTTGGGTGAAAAAGGTTAACATTTTGTGTTATTTGAGTGTTTTAAGGCTATACGTGCAAGCGAAATTGTTTGAATCTTTGGAAATTTTTTACGTAGGTCAAAACCCTAGTTCTACTCGTAAGAAAGTCAACTACTCATAAGTTTTCTACTCGTAACTTTTTGGTAAAGAATCTTGAGCTATAACGGTGACTCGATGCTTCTCACTTGGATAAGTGTGTGGAACACTTCGACTTGTGGATATCCCTTACTGTTGTGACGGTGTAAAGTTTTGGTTCTTAACCATAGTTTACGCATAAGCTAAAAGCTTACGAGTAACTCTATGCATAACTTCACAATTCAGCGTAAGGTTTACGGTAACTTTTGTCTACGCATAAGCTTAGGTTACGCGTAAGATACTTTCTCGCATAAGATCCTACGCCTAAGCTTCCTCGTATAAGATCCTACTCGTAACTACATCCTACTCGTAACTACATCCTACTCAGTAACTACATCCTACTAGTAACCATATCCTACTACGTAACTTCTTTGGTCTCGCCTAAGCTCTTTCTACGCCTAAGATTTAAAAAAAAAAAAAAAAAAAAAAAAAAAAAAAAATTAATTTTTCGGGAGACTAAGCGTTCAATTTTTACGAGATTCAAATTTTGGTTTAGCTGTGAAATTTTGGTCAAAATTCAAATTTTGGGCCTAAATTCAAATTTTTAGTCACATTTTGCGTCAAAATTGTCATAACTCAAATTTTATTACGACCTTAGAATTGATTTTATAGTGAATTTCAAATTTTGGTGAAAATTTTTAAGAACCAAGGTTCACAGTACATTGTCGAAACACCTCAACCGAGCTTAATCTTCATCAACCACAACTCCTTTATCGTTGAATCGATCCTACATCAACTTTATCGGATCATACCTTCATCAGTGGCAACTCAACAAGACATTCATGCGGCCGGTCAGAAAACCGTCCTCTATGTTGGCAAAAGGTGGTTATCTTCAATGGACAAGTCGTATGCTCCGTTACATTAAGACCAAACCGAATGGAAACTCTGATTCAATCCATTCGAATGGACCCTTCAAGCCTCGACAAGTCCATGTCCACAAATGCGGATGCAACACCTCCCATCCCACCATCCTCTCATCTTCAAGCGAATCGAGAATACAAGAGGATCATAAACAAGTCGATACGAGATGACATGGCAATTCATATTATCCAAGCGGGTTTACCAATAGACATCTTTCTTTGCGGTGAGCGATTGTGAAAGCTTTTGATATGTGGGAGCGTGTTAGGCGGCTATGTTATGGAGAAATTGGTAAACAAGACATGGAGAACAAGCGCTAGCCGAATGGGAGAAGTTTACATCTACACGGGAGAATCCATTGAATCTACTATGGAAGGTTTTGCACTTTGATGAATGAGCTTCTCGAAACAAGTTGGCACCGAACAATCGTTCAAAACATCAAGTTCACGAATAATCTTCGGGAAGAATGGGGCGATATGTCACTATTGTTAACCAAACAAAGACTTACATCGGTGAACTTTGATCAACTAAATGATTTTACGAAACAAAACCAAGTGAAGCGAATGAAGTCGGGGAAAGAAAGATTGGCAAAGAATCATGATCCATTGGCACTTATTGCTAAGACTCAAACTTGAGTTAATACACAACAACAAGCTTCATCATCTTCCACCAACAACTTGCGACAATACATTCCACAACCTCAACAACAATTCTATCCACAAGAACAACAAGTCATTCAACAACCGTATCCACAATACCAGGAACAAGGAATCGCGATCCTGAAGGCAAGTAAGCGACTTTACAACGGTATTTTCTTTATTGGATAAAGCATTTAGCGATCACATGGGTAATCGAGCGGTTCCGTATCGGGGTGTCGGTTGGGTCGAATGTTGGAAATCGGATGGAGACGAGAATGTTGGGAATAAGCGATGGTGTCGAATGGCAATGTTGCGGACTCGATCGTTGGGAATTATGGAGATGGACATCAAGGGGTCGATTGTGAATCGAATATGGGATATCAAAATGGGAATAAGCTTGTTTTATGACTTATTCGAGAATGCTACCTCAGAACCTCAAAGACAAGATTAGGGATCTAGTTTCATACCAATGACAAAGCTTGAAAAGATCCGATTACATGTTGATGTTAGCGAAAAAGAAGAGTTGGGAATTGAGTTGACTGCAGAAATAAAATTGGGTACCCAAAATGGGAAGATAAAGCAAACGATCTCGCAACCTCCGGTCACACAATCAATCAGCAGCCACAACATCAAAGCGGTACTTATGACACAACTCACATCTACGACAGTTCACTCAATGAGGTACCACATTCGTTTACTCATGAGAAGCCGCGTGTGTCTCCAGAACCTTATTATGACACATATGTGGGAGAGCAAGTTAATAGCAATGTTAACTCACGAAACTCCATATATGGATCTAATGGAGGTCAAGTGATCTGAGAATAGTGCTAATGATGAGAAACTCGTGCTTATTTTGAATCATTAATCCATCAATGTGGCATTGAAGTTAAGAAAGTAAACGGTCAATCGCGAGGTTAAGGCGCGAATAAAAATTGACCGGCCCGAGCTTGAGAGTTACAAGGAGCACGCCAAAGCCTTTGAATTTCATACAAACAAACTTTCGAATTAGAAATTGGTTATCGAGATTACGTTTTAAGAGAACAACAATTGCAACTCAAGTATGACACACTTAATGTGAATCGAATTTGAAAATAAAATCTTTAAACAAGGAAATTTACGATCTAAACAACCAACTTTCTAAACAAAAACAACATTTTACGATCTTGAAAAGAAAAAAGCAGTTGATTGATGATTTTCAAGCGAGAAGATTCTCTTCTTGATGAAATTACGGATAAAATGAAACTATCAAAAATTGGATAATTTGCTTCTTACAACGGGTCATTCCGCTAAAACAAACAAGATGCTTTCTAATCAAGCAAATCCGATTTTCACACTTCACATAAAATGGCTCTTGGTAACTCACTCCTTGGTTCCTCAGCTCGAAAAGAGCGGAATATGTTGAACAATGGACAACCTTTGCATGAACCCATAATTGTTCGTGATTCTCTTGAAGCGTTGGAACTAGGCGAGGAGAGTAGATCAAAATGAAACAAAGAATCGGATCTTAAACCGATTGATTATAACAAATGGAACAAAATTAATGGGATTACTTTTGTTAATCAAAAAGCGTCAAAGTTTTCCATAACACCAAGTGTTTCAAACAAAGTGTCAACACTTTGTTTCAAATCGGTTTCAAAACCGATTCTTGATCTCAAAATCTCTTCGAAAATCGAACAAATGTCTTCAAACAATCCTTTTAACACAAGTGATACTAGAAGCATTTTAGATGACGTTAAAACTAAATTGGGTATCTTGAAGGATGTCAAGTCTAAAACCAATATTACAACTAACATCTGGTTTACTCGTCATGATGGCGAAACAAAGAGTTTTTAAAACCCAATTGCCCCTCAGTTAGCGCCATCGGTCGAGGTAATTCATGTTGAACAAGCGCTTTTGAAAAAACGGTGACTTTGTCAAGGACCATAAATCCACGGTAAAGCAAGCTAATGAAAGTGTTGAACACATCAAAGTTTTGGAAAATTTGAATGATTCTCTTTTCGAAGATGTTATGACTACCGATATCATGTCCATCATTTTGCAAACATATTACATTGAAGATCATGAAAGACTCGGGATGAGACCTCCGAAATTGTTTCAAAATATGAAAAAGCTCTTGAAAAACTTGAAAAGAAAATGTCTCATATTTTAAACAACTTGATCGAAAAAGCGAGGAATGCAAGTATGACAAGCTGTCGTATGGCGTGCCTACAATGACATGAAAGCTAAAATGATCTCTTGAGGGCTCGGTGGAAATTCAAAAATGAAAGGTAGTGGAAGCTGTGATTACAAAACCATTGATTGCGGAGAAAGCAAATGTTCCCAAACGGTTTCCAAACCAAAAATGTACATTTCTATGCCTCCTCCAAAAGTCAATGAGAAAAATGATTTGTCAAAACAGTCACTCCACAGGTCCACGCCTATTAAAAGAAATTATTAAAAGTTTTGAAAAGGAAAAGCAATTCTTTGAAACACCAAAGTGATTACACAGGCATTTCTAGGAATAGTACGGAATGTGACCAAAAATCCGATTAAAGAATCATTGGTTCTAACAACATAGTCAACAATCACTATCTAGAAGAAGCTAGGAAAAAGGCGAGACTCGAAAGATGGAATTCTAGGTGCAACATCTAGGGTGATGAATTCTCTGAGTTTCAAGGCCTTGCTAGTAGTAGTAAACCATTACCTAGGAACACTCTACAAAAGACTAGGGTTGGCTTGCATCTAAGAGTAGTTATGCAAGCGAAAATGCTATACCGTGAAAACAACACTAGGAATTCTAAGTCTTTTTAGAACAAGAATCAATTTCCAAAAGAATGTAGTGACAAAGTTAGATTTTGCTTTTTAAACAAGAATATTGAATTTATGCATACTACATGTAAAAATGTGTCTTTTATTAATCATGAGGCATGTGCCTTACAATATCTCAAGAAAGAAAATTCTCGTGCAAGGCACAATCCACTAAGACTCCAAACGAAACAAACCCATTGACAAGATGAACATCAAAAGGAAACCTAATAGGTAGATCTCTTCGGGACGTAGTTTTTCTAAAAATGAGTCTTCGCGCATCGATAAGAAAACAACTCCTAGATCTTACCTTGGGTGGATTCCCAGGAAAAGTTTTGACACAATAGGTCTTAGATGGATTCCCACAGAAAGATTTTGATACTTGCTCCAACACGAGATAATAGTGACAATCATTCGGATAAGGAAGTCGGATCACTACAACCTTTGATAGTGATCACCCTCACCGTGAGGAATCATGTACTTCTAACATGTTATTTGTGAAAATTCTTCTTCATGGATGCGGTACTTGTAAAAGTGTTGAAGGTTCATATACCCCATGTGGTAAAGAAGAACTATATGCCAATTTCGCATGTGGAAATCCTTTTCTAGTTCCACTCTTAACTCCACTTTTACTGTCCCAGCGTAATTTCTCTTTCTTCAAATCTTCTCTGTAAATATTTTTGAAAAACAAAATACAAAATTTGAAAAACCAACAAAAGCAAAATATAAAAATATAAAACTTTCAAAATACAAAACAATAGAAAATCAAAAATCCAAAATATTCTTCTCACGACATGTCTCTTGTATAATCGATATTACATGCGTATCTAGAAATGTCATTCAACAATGATACGGGCATGTCTGAGATGCTTGAGCGAGAGTTCTTTAATTTGTTTTCCAAAACATGTCGTTTCTCAAAATTTCTTCAATAATAGCTTTCGTATACTTGATGCAAACCGGACTTCAAATTAATGGCTTGGACACATCGATTCGGGACCAGCGCTTCAAAGAAAGGAAAGTGCTAAACCAATCAAAGGTTTTAAATATTTTTCAAGCACTATTCCTAAAAACAAAATGGCTTGTAAGTATTTCACTTGCAACCCGATCTTTAAAGAAAGGAAAGTGCTACATAAAATCGATTTTCATAAATATCGAGCACTTATCCTAAAACAAATGAAGATAATTTTTCTAAATATCTTCAAAAGATTTTAAAAATCTTCATCTTAGTACCATTGATTGAAATTTTTCAAAAGAGTTTTCAAAATCTCTCACATTTGGTACCAAGATAACTCCTCTAAACCCTTAATTGAGTCTAAATTTTCTATATGAAAAATATGCTTTAGTTAAGGGGAGTACAAAACGAAATTGTTCCAAAATTCATGCTAAATCGGTTTCTCTCAAATGCTTTTCGAAAAACATATCTTTTAATCATTTTGTTTCAAAACATCATGGATATGCTATTTTTGAGGGGAGAAATGTGATTAAAATGTGATCAAAAGTTTAATGATCGTTGTTTGAATCTCAAAAGAGCTCGTCTCGATTGAAACCAATGAATTGACGAGGAATCATGTACCATCTCGAGAAACTTTCTATGACTTGACCGGGACGGGTAATAATTTCAAGCTAGTTCTCTAGTGATGTAAGCGTGTCTCGAATCGGTCTTGTTCATTTAAAGTCGATCAATTCAAAAGTCACGAACTCTACTCTCCTTGTGATTTACATCAAAACTTATAAGCACATGTGAAGGGGGTGTTTACGAAAATATAAAACTCTCGAATGTTTCAAACATGTTTTCTATCATAAACACTCGAGAGATTTTCAAGAAAAATGGTTTTATGGCAACAATAGGACAATCATGGAGTTATAAGGTGACTAAGAATAGAAATCGAGTCCTATGATCCGCCAGAGCCGGAGGATCTACCCAAGGACATCACAAATAGTTAGTATTAGAAGTCCTTAGGAATGATTGTAAAAAGGAGTAATGTGAGAAAGGAGAAAGAAGGGGTTGAAGAATTAAAAGAAAAGTAAAAGAAAGGGTGAAAAGAAATAGCCCTCCATATTCAACCTTAGGGCGAAACCGGGTTCAATTCATATACTCTTGGTTGTCACTAGATGACACTAGTATTGAAGACAAAGGCGTCATGGACCCGGTGACGACCTTGCACCTAACCTTCTAGCCACTCAATTCCTCTCAAAAGGTTTGTTTCATTCTCACTGGGAACCCTACATAATCTATCGACTCTCTCTTAGAGATAGTTGATATTGAAGAAGGAGACCCTCCCCTAGTCTCCGTCAGAAAACCATAATGCACTATTGAGTCTAGAGCCACGAGATTCATCAAAAGATCTCATAGGAACACATGACATCTCATCGCTTGTTGTTCATCAATAAGAACACAAGTGATACATTCTAGAGTCTCTACGGGTCTTAGCAATCGCGGAACATTTATGAGAGGTTTACAACCTGTAATCCTCGGTGATTGAATAAATTCTGCCGGGTCAACATCAACAGCCACTCGACGGCCCGAGTCACTTCGGTAATTCCGTGGATTACGCTTAGTGTGTCTCAAACGGTCTCTGATCGTGAGGTGATGCTTGATGTACCTCAACGACTCATCCGAAGCTGTAGATGTATTTGGTACATCGCGTTATCTCACTTGTGGGACTCGGTTCGAGAGCGGCCTTTGTGAGAATTAGAGGCGTGTTTTCACACTATGCGTTAACACCCTCGAGTTCAAACTTGTAAGTGCCGGAATCCGCTTATTACTAACTTTGTTTTATGTTTTCTTCTTATGGAAGCTACGGAGCGGATTGATCGTGCGAGACTCGCCACATGCTCATACCAACAACACATGAAAGTTCTCATCAAAATCAAAGGCTACTCAAAGTTAAAGATGATTCTTCGTCAATGTCAAAGAATCTACAAAGTGTAACGACTCGAGAACTTCATCATTGGAAACTCAAAGTCAAATAGAAGTGTGAGCATGGTGGAGAAAGGCGTGGAGATACCTAACCAACGAAGTTGACAACGGCGGAACAACCACATTAAATGATCACAAAGCATGAAGGAACAAAAATTAAGACTATTCTATATCTACTCACAAAGTTCAAGCTCAAAAGATTAAAGACCTATTCAAGTGGAGCATCTTTGAATGACCACCCCTTAGGGAGATTGTTAGCCTTGATTATTTTTATTAGAAGTGATGGTCATTCACGATTAGGAACTTTGTAATGTGTGTTAGATATCGTGATAGAATAGTCAACGGGCTCGTGGATTGGGCTAAGCTAATTGGGCATAAGTTATGATAAGCTAGCCTTGTCTAGTTCGTGAAACCCAAGCCCAATCCAAGTCCATCTCAAGGCCCATGGCCAAGCCTTAAGGCATCCTCTCTCTTGTACTATAAATACCCCTCAAGTATGTCATTTGAGGGGTGTGCTTGAGTGTGTGTGTGTGTGTTTTTCCTTTGAAGCAATATACATCTTATTGTGTTCATCTTTCTTCTCTCTACCTCTCTAAACATATTACACGAATTCTATCATTCAAGTCACCAAGTTCTTTCTTTTCTTCTTCTATTCTACGCATACTGTTTGTCATTTAAGTGGGTATACTTGTGTTCTTAACGTGGGTATACACGTTTGGTTGATAAGGTATATGTGTTAAAGGGGAATAACAATAAATTGTCAGGACCGATAATACTAGTGATTCATGTGGTTCGGGGGGTCGGGGAAGCTCAAAGAATAAGAAAGACATGGTTATTGTATTAGGTAGAAAAGGGGAAGATGTGTGTGTTTCTAGAGAAGAAGAAGAAACCACACACACTTCTTTACAAAATGTGAACTTCCTACCCTCCTAGTTGGGACTAGGAGGTATTTATCTTAGACAAGTCTAACTTAGCACTATTGACTAAACTAGTCCTTGTGAATGAGTAAAGAAGAAACTAATGCAATTCCGAAATGACTTCACTTTAGCGAGGCTAACAATCTCTCCCAGTGATGTCATACGGGAGTTGCTTACAATGTTCCCTACAAGCAAAATTGAATACAAAACATAAGCCTTGCTGACTCAAGAGTGTCTTCACGGTCTTGAACTTCATGAATCTTCTCGGTGCCATCTCTTTACTTGCGGAAAGAACAATGCGAGCAAATCTAATTAGGGATAAAATATGACCTTTTGCTCTCCCCAATTAGTGCTCTCCCCAATGACAACCTTTACGATGAATTTCACGAATTGAAGAAGTATTTTGATAATTAAATTAGAACCGTCTTTAGTCTTCTAACACGCAATGGAAAATGTAGAAAAGGCATCGACTCGACCTTCTTCAAGATTGTCCATTCGGGAATAAGATATCAACATCTTCATCTCACAAAATGCATTCGGTTATCTTTCATATATCAAATCAACCCATAATGTACACATTTCTCTCCGCTTGATGGTTACGATTTATCGAATCGGCATACAATTAATATACATGAAACATTAACCGGAAGTATTCTATCATAAATCATATCGGCCCGTGAGAAGATGTCGATGAACAATACCATTTGACATTGTCTAACTCATCTCAACCCCACGTATCAAAATTCAACGGTTGTTTGTAGTAACCACGTGTGAAGATAACCCAATATGACGAACTTGAGAATGAAGTCAAATTTCCCGGCGATTACTTAAGCTTGTACTATCCTTGTGAAAAGAGCGGTGTACCCAATGTACAAAACCTCTTGGCGTATCCTCAACTACGTGAGACACGAAGTGATAGCTACTTTGTGGGTTAAAGAAAGAATCACAAAAGTAACTAGATAGCAAGTCTTCATCACACTCAACATATTTGCCCGGACAAGTCATCTTGGCGGAAGGAAGAAAGAAAGAAGATGAAATAAGTAAACTCGCCGTCAGCGTCACTTAACACCCGAATAAATAATAAAGAGTCATCTCCGTGGTCACATTAAAATTCATCGAAAACTTTAGCCGTGAGCGTAGTATCCTCGTGAAAATTTTATATGTCCAAATACCACTCATTATCAATGTAACATTTGTATCCTAATTTTTTGTGCTAAATATGTCATTAACTCAAAAAAATACGGATATCATTCTATTCGTCCATCACATGCAGCCCAAATACTTCAGATATGTCCCATAGCCCAAATCCAATGGAGAAGCCCGAATGTAAAACTGAAATACCAGATCCATACACCCACGTTCCAAATCAGAAATACATTTAACCACATATAAAGGATAACAACTCACTTAACCTAAACCTAAAACATATGTACGCCTCCCTTTTTCTCACAACTCAGCTTCTCAAAAATGTCCTACTCTCCCACTTCTTATCTTCATCAAAACGAATCAAAACTCTATTGAGAACCTCATATAGACGATTCATACAAGCACAAATCCATCCTAACCCAACCTTTGTCTTCATGTTATTTATTCCGAATCAAGAAGTGAACGAGAGAGTCTTCAAGATCTTTTAAAAAGGTCTCGGGTAGGTGTTTTTTTTTTTAGTTTTGAGTTTAAACCGATTTGAAAGAAAAGTGATAACAATTTTGTTATTGTTTTATCTTTGTTTAAATCGGAGAGTAACAAGAAACTGATATGTTTCTATATGGATCAATGATGATGGATGATTCAAATGAAACAATCTTGAAAAGATTGCAAACAGCATGAATCGAATCTGAGATTGTTATATGTTTTTCTTTGTTGTTTGAGGTTGGGGAGTGATATGTGAGGTCCTTTGAAGTGAGTCTAGGTCTAGAGGATGGTTTCGGATGATGATGTCTTGAAGTCGAGGATGGTATATGGTATGTGGTGTTTGTGGTCTGGGTCATGTTTACGTAACTATTTTTCTTCAACTCCTTATCGTAACCTCTTTAAACCATCGCGTAACATGTTTTCTTAGCGTAAAAACATCACGTAACAAAGCTTGCTTATGCGTAAGCATGGTCTGGGTTATCGTAAACCATACGCGTAAACCATTCCTTACGCGTAACTTCACGCCTCGCGTAACAACTCTGTAGATACACCTTGTCGTAAGTTTAGGGTTTTGACCATTTGACCACTTTTTCTCGGCGAGTTTTCGGACCAAAATTCCGTTCAGCTTCATGTATACCCAGAAAAAAGCATAAAAACTGCTTCTTGACCCATTAAACCATGAGAAACTCATGGTTGACCACATGGTATTTCACGAGTATTGGTACAAAAAGCATAAAAATGACCTGTTTGGACAAAATAATGACCAAGACAGATTTAAACAAAGATTGTGACTTTTTGTGACCAAAAACTAAGGATACCAAAACATGAATAAGAAACTGTTTTACCCACAAATCGGAAAAAAAAAATTTTCCGACCACAAAATAAGCTCAAAAATAACAAACATGTATAAACCAACATAAATCAATAAAACACAACCTTGGCTCGTTATACCAATTATCGGGACCGATAATACTAGTGATTCATGTGGTTCGGGGTGGGGAAGCTCAAAGAATAAGAAAGACATGGTTATTGTATTAGGTAGAAAAGGGAAGATGTGTGTTTCTAGAGAAGAAGAAGAAACCACACACTTCTTTACAAAATGTGAACTTCTACCCTCCTAGTTGGGACTAGGAGGGTATTTATCTTAGACAAGTCTAACTTAGCACTATTGACTAAACTAGTCCTTGTGAATGAGTAAAGAAGAAACTAATGCAATTCCCGTAATGACATCACTTTAGCGAGGCTAACAACGGAGTTGTTGAAGAGCGAAACGAGCGTTAGTGGAAGCGCAAGAACAATGTTAATCAATGCTAAACTTCCAGATTACTTGTGGGCGTGTCGTATCATCGCATGCTATACTCAAAGCCGTTCCATGATCACAAAACGCCACAACAAAACACATTTCGAGCTTGTCCACAACCATAAAACGAATCTCAAACACTTTCATGTATTTGGATCCCTTTGCTATCCAAATAAGGATCGTGATGATTTTGGAAAGCTCAAAGCCAAAGCTGACATTGGAATCTTTATTGGATATTGTGAGAATTCTAAAGGGTACGGATATGGAATAGTCGTACAAAGCAGGTTATGGAAGCGATTCATGCTCATTTTGATGAACTTACGAAAATGGCTTCGAGTATATGACCTAGAACCGGTCACAACCGTTTAAACTTCCTCAACCCCCATCATCGGTGAACAAAGCCCCGACTCACTCGTCAACAAATGGAAGGTTATTTGCTCCATTGTTCGGTGTGATATTGATGAGCGTGCTCCGGTGTATTATTGTTTCCATTGCTCAACCCGATACTACTCTTATACGATACACTGCTACAACAACTCTTGTTGAAGAAGCACCACCATTGACTCCACTACAACAGATTGAACACACGCTTCCAACAATGATGAACCGGTGATGATATTCTTAATGAAGTACCCCACCGCAGATTTTGATCCAAATCGTTCTTTAACCCGTTTGCTAATGAGGCGATGCACGGATGTCGCGAATCGTCAACAAACCATTTGAATCCTCGGAATCTACACAATGTATACCAACACCAACCCTCTACACATCGATGGACAAAGACCATCCTCGACAAATATTATTGGC
Organism: Chrysanthemum lavandulifolium; assembly: GCA_022545495.1. Classification (NCBI taxonomy): domain Eukaryota; kingdom Viridiplantae; phylum Streptophyta; class Magnoliopsida; order Asterales; family Asteraceae; genus Chrysanthemum; species Chrysanthemum lavandulifolium. The sequence goes on along the minus strand of JAHFWF010000158.1, from coordinate 362,508 downwards.
AACCCGAATCAACCGGTCGTTACGAGACAACGTCTTCGCACGGATGGTGAACATTGCATTTATGCACTCACCGCCCCGCTAACGAGCCTAAAAACATTAAAGGCGCAATGACAAAAGACAAGCTGGATTGAATCCATGCAAGAAGAACTCAACCAATTCAAGCGTCTTGAAGTATGGAGGCGGTTGAAAGACCAGCGAGGGTCTACGTCATTGGTCTCAAATGGATTTGGAAAAACAAATTGGATGCGAAGGGCGTAATCCGAAACAAGTCACGTCTAGTTGCTAAGGGTTATCGTCGGGAAGAGGAATAGACTTTGAAGAATCGTTTGCTCGGTTGCTCGTCTTGAGGTTGTTCGGATATTTCTCGCGTTCATGGCTCATATGAATATGACGGTCTTCGGATGGATGTCAAACTGCGTTTCTCAGCGGACAACCGAAAAGCGGTTTATGTCACCCAACCGGAAGGATTCGTTGATCCCAGTTCCCGAACCATGTCTACAAGCGAAGAAAGCTCTTTATGGTCTCAAACAAGCTCCTCGGGCATGGTATGATAAGCTATCATCTTTCCTCATTGCTAATAATTTCACCAAAGGTTCGGTTGACCCTACTCTTTTTATACAATATCACGGGGCACATGTCTTAATTGTTCAAATTTACGTGGATGACATCATTTTTGGGTCTACACATAAAAAGTTTTCAATCACTTTTGCAAAACTAATGAAGAAAAATTTTGAAATGTCCATGATGGGTGAACTCACGTTCTTTCTAGGACTTCAAGTTCATCAATCACCCCGTGGTATTTTCTTGAGTCAGTCCAAATATGCCCATGAATTGTTAAACAAATTTGGAATGAAAACCTGTGACACTTATGCAACACCAATGGCTCATACCAAGAAGCTAGATGCTGACTTAAATGGGAAATTAGTTGACCCTACAAAATACCGTAGTATTATTGGGTCTCTAATGTACCTAACGACTATGAGACACGATATTGTCTTTGCCGTTTATCTATGCTCCCGTTATCGATCGCGACCAATGAAACCCACCTCTGCGAGGCTAAAGAATCATCCGATACATCAAGGGAACCATTAACTTGGGATCCGTATCCGAAGGATTCGGTTTTGAACTAATCGCTTTTGAGACGACCACGCGGGATGCTTAGATTCTCGGAAAAGTACTTCATGAGCACTACAATTTCTTGGTGATAAATTGGTGTCTTGGCAATCAAAGAAGCGGATTGTACATCGTCATCATCAACCGGCGAGAATATGTAGCCATGTCGCGTGTTGTGCTCAAGTCATCCGGATGAGAACACAACTCAAAGACTATGGTTACGTATTTGATGAATCCCGATGTCTTTGCGACAATCGGAGAGCCATTGCGATCTCGTGCAACTCGATTCGACTTTTCGAAATCTAAGCACATCGATCTTCGTTATCATTTCATCAAGGAACACGTGGAGCGGTACAATTGAATTATACTTCATGGATGCAGAATACCAATTGCGGATCTTCTCACCAAAGCCTTGCCTCCCGCTAGGTTTAATGAGTTGGTCCACCGGTTGGTATGAGGTGTTTGACTCAAGAGGAATTGGATGACCTCTAAAACTGTCTTAAAAACACATCAAACACCAAAATATCTTTTGTAAATATTTTTCAAAAACAAAATAAAAAATATAAAATCATAAAATCTCAAAAATATTCTTCTATCTAAATTCTTTCAAACATCGCAAGTACAAATCTTCAGTCAACACTTTGTTCTATCAAATCGTTCACTATTTTTCCCGAACAAGTGTTGAGGGGGAGAAAGTAAATATTTTCCGGTTTCATAAAACCTTGTACTTCCATGTTTTCAACAATATGTTGTTTCTTCTAAAATGATGGACACTTTTCTTGTCAATTACTCTCCTCGGACTCAAATGTTTTAACCATTTCATTATTTCAAAAGTCGAGGGGGAGTATCGTGAAGTTTCTTTCCTTACAAATGTTTTTTGTCTTACCTAAACGGAAGTTAAAGGATCTTGGTTGGAACCTCTTTAAGGATTGAGGGACTGAATGTGTCTACTTGGCAACAAAATCATTTACTCCTAAAACCACCTAGATCAAACGGCCCAAATCAAATCTTCTAAATTCGTTCAAGCTGTTCATAATCTGTAAGTTCTAAATTGTTTTGATCAAGATTCTAAACAAGGATTTCAAAATTCTCTCAAATCCAACGGTTAAAACTCTTTAAACTGATTTTGGAAAATTGTTCACTCGAACGTATTGGGTGTTTATGCATAAAAGTGTTTGGATTGAAATGAGTTGTGTTAAAACCTTTCTTATTGTCTATTAAACTTGTTTCAATCTCCAAAACCATCCGGAATCTTAAATTTCATTATTTTGAATTCTAGGGTTCTTGCGCTCATCTAAGGCTTTTCTATTCTGTGACATGTTATTAGGTAGTCAAGAAAGTGTTAGAATAAGTATATATGCATGATTTGAACCTTTAAATTAGCCCAGAAACATCTAAACTGTAAGAACTTAAGTTTTAGGTTTTTAAGGGTTCATCTCCCATGAATCTTCTGATTCTGTGGTGGAAATGCGTTAAATCTTGTTCCATTACACTCATATGACCTCTAGGACACTCCAGAAACATTATTGTTTGATTTGTGTGGCTATATCTCTTACGTGTATAGATTAAGGGTTTAGGGTTTAAGTAATTTTACGCCTAAGTCTTTCTGTGTGTATCTGATATGTTCTTATGCTTGTTTTGTGATCTAAAAGATGTTTGGGATTAACTGCTATCAATTTTTCATGTTTATGTTTAACATGTTACGCATAAGAGGTCTACAGTGGAGTACGCGTATTTTGGAAAGATATTCGTAAACAAGGCTAGTTACGCATAAGCTTTACTCTTACGAGTAAACTTTTCGCATAACATCTAGCTTATTCCTACGCGTAAGCCTAAAGCCTTTGAACTTGTCTTACACGTAAGAAACTCTTACGCATGAGCTTGGTCTTATGCTTTAGCTTACTCTTACACATAAGCTCCTTTCTTACGCATAAGGATCCTTGATACACATAAACCACTGATCACTACATTTTGGCCTATTATGCATATGTCACTTGTTAAATGTTACTCATAAGTCACTATTATCTAATGTTATGCTTATGCTTACAAAAGTTAATATGTTGTGTGTTAAGTGAAGATTTGGACTTTGAAATTTCAAAATTAACATGTTCACATAACTTATCACATCAATTGGACTAATGTGACTTAGGACTTGTAACTAACATAAACATGTTACCATCAAACAAGGAATTAGATAATAAATCAGACTAAAACAAACACAATGTGTTTCCATATGTCTGTCTTTTTGTCTAATGTCTTTCAGATCACAAAATGGCTGCAATTCAAGCAAACATCAATGCCCCAGCTGAGCTCTCGATGGCAAACACATTCCCATCTGGATACGACAAAACAATTGGCAAGAACAATCTCCGTGTCATCTTCAACAACTTCATATGCTCATAATCATCTTCTTTGAATTCTTTGTGGACATCCTACGCTACATCCATTCAAATTTATGCTCACAAAGTCATCTTGATGATGAGTAAGATTCAATGGATGAGGAAATACAATTTAAGTAAGTCATTAAAGCGAAAAGGATGGAATACCATGCTTCAACCTTTTCGGTTAATCAACCGGTGGGGCGGGAGGGTCAGCGATGAGTCCTCCACTAATGGAAGATCCATTGTAAACATCTCTTACCCCTTCCGATCCGGTTAATCAACCGGTAAGGATCGGGGTGTCTCTGTCACCTAACTGTTGAAATGAAGCAACCACAACAACAACTAAAACATCCGCAGAAGAAAAGCATGGGAAGATGTGGAAATTTATGACGAAGGAGATTACGATCATGATAAGGATGAAAAAGTCACCGATGATAATTTGGTGGCTAGAGAAAATGATTCGAAAAGAGGCAAAAAGAAGGCGCTAGAGCCGAGGAGGAAAAGTTAAAGAAGGAATCGGACAACTACATAGTTGACAATCCTATACAAAAACCTCAACGGTCTTAGTAACACCTCTTGACACTTCCACCAAACCCAAATCATCATCTCAATCTTCACCTCCATCAACATAAAAACACCTATGTCAACAACAAAATCATTAGAATGCAACTCCATCCAATGATTCGATAAATGGTTAAGCGGTTATCACCACTACACAACAAGCTACACACCACCACCATCCGATCAACCAAGGATTGAAACCACACCACCAATGGAAAAACCGTTGATCACTTTACATACACGGTGGTGAGGATCACGATATACCGAGCCCCAGGCGAACCTCAACCAAAATTCAGATCAAGTACATTACTGCACTCCTTGTTTTCATACGCTTCAAATCAAAGAGCGTATTGAAGTTCTTCACCTCGGGGTCGAATCTTACCTAAATTCTACACTTCATCGGAATCAATCAAGAACATCAGTACAAAATCGTTCATAAACAAAAGTTTGGGTTTGTCTACCAAAGTGAAAATCATCATACTTGCTTCATGGCTTACGATGAAATTCACTAGGTTCTACGACGCCACCTTGGAGATGGTTCGATATGGATTGTCATATCGATTGAAGGACATTGAGTTGGGTATAATTCAGACGAAGAGATGGAATTCAAAGGATCGCAAGGATGTTCGTTGATTAATCACTAGGATTGATGAATGTTTAACTCATCGGGATCAGATGCAACGGTTGGAGAGCTATGTGGGTGGATAACCAAACTTTCCGATTATGACTTTCCAACGTCCTCATAAAGTAGCTGATCGTCTGCAATCATTGGGTACTATCTTAACATTCTTGAGTGTGATTTTGTTTGTTTGATTATTCATAATGGCTTGTGCACATAATGGATGTACAACCCGTAATTGTCGAGAAAGGACCACGTAGTGCGCTTGATGCCACAATCCTTATAAAAGAAGCGAAAGCTTCTTACTTTTGAGAAAACCTATCAAACCTTTCATTATTCAAGGTTTTGCTCAAAGAACAAGTACTTCCCGTATGATTTTCAAAACCTCAACCATTTATATCACTTGTTGAGGGGTATTTGAATTAAAACTTTGTTCACAAATTGTTCCACGATGATCACTCTTCCCGCAACACTCGAAATGGTCATATTTATTCTCAACCGTTCAAAATAACATTTTTATATGCCATTTTGAGGGGAAAATGTGTGATAAGAAATATGTTGTGTAAAATGCAAATGAATCAGTGTGCTTCGGACTTAACCAACGAATTGACGATGCTAAAGCTGTTAGTAACTCGAAAAGACTTGTCACGGACGGGTAATAATTTCAAGCTAGTTCGCTAGTGATGTAAACGTGTCTCGCAAAGGACTTGTGCGAGTAGAATGTACCATTCGAGAAAATCTTGATAGACATGAACTACGACGGGTTTGACAACCTCTCGGGTTTGTCTACACCTTCAAGGTAGTTATTAGAGCTAGTTGTCACCTAAAAGGCGACAATGTAACTCTTTAACTATGCAACGAACCGTGTCTCGCGGGGATTGTCTATCTCGAGTGGATCAATTCAAAATGTGCGCTCTTTCCTCACTGTGCATTTAACCGTTAAAACTATTAAGAACATGTGGAGGAGTATTTATGCAAAATTCTATCTCTGATGATACTAAAATGTTTTCATTAATAAACAACGTGAGAGATTTTATTTTCGATGGTACAAAATGGTTTTATGGCAACATAGGTTAGTCATGGAGTTATAAGGTGACTAAGGTTAGGAATAACCGTCCTATGATCCGCCAGAGCCGGAGGGATCTACCCAAGGACACCACAAACAGTTAGAAGTTAGAAGTCCTTAGGTATGACTATAAAAAGGAGAAAAATAAGAATCGGAGAAAGAAGGAGTTGAAAAATCAAAAAGAAATGCAAAGTAAAGGGTGAAAACAAATAGCCCTCCAGATTATTCAACTTAGGGACACGGGTTCAATTCATATACTCTTGGTTGTCACTTGATGGCCGGTATTGAAGATTAAAAGTCGTCATGGACCCGATGGCGCATGCACTAAACCTTCTTAGCCACTAAAGTTTCTCTCAATGAAGCTTGTTTCATTCTCACTGGGAACCTTACATAATCTATCGGTTTTCTCTTAGAGATTCGCGATATTGAAGAAGGAGACCATCTCCTAGTCTTCACTCGGAAAACCAAAGCGCAATTGAGTCTAGAGCCACGAGATTCATCAAAGATCTCTAGGAACACTTGACATTTCATCACTTGTTGATCACCAAATAAGATCATCGGTGGTTCATATCGAGTCCTTCATGGATCTTAGCAATCTGTCGAGAACATTTATGAGAGGTTCACAATTGTGATCCTCGGTGATTGAATGGAAACTCTGCCGGGTCAACATCAAACAACCACGGCGGTCACTCACGGTAACTCCACAGCGGATTACGCGGAGTGAGTCTCAAACGGTCTACGATCGTGAGGTGATGCTTGATTGTACCTCGGCGACTCATCCGAACCGTGGGTGTGCCCGATACATCGTGTTATCTCACTTGTGGGACTCCGGTTCATGAGCGGCCTTTGTGAGAATTAGAGTTGTGTTTTCACACTATGTCGTTAACACTCTCGAGTTCAAACTTGTAAGTCTGGAATCCGCTTATTACTAACCGTTTTGATGTTTTCTTCTTATGAAAGCTACGGGCGAGAATGATCGTGCTGATTCTTCTCATGTTCACACCAACATCATCACTAATGGAAGTTCTACTCAAAAGCAACACAACGATCAGAATGATTCTTCATCAAAACAAAGAATCTACAAAGTTAAAGACTTAAAGAACTTCATCGATCTTGAATTCCAGCGTCAAAGGCGTGTGAGCATGTTGAAGAATGACGTGGAACCTTTGGAGCGACTAAGGTGGCACGAGGCGGACTTGATGCAGATTACTACATACTATCACTTTCATCACAAGAACAACGATCAAAGAACAAAGTTAAAGATGACGTCAAAGCATAACCGTTTAAAGAAAACAATTTCTCTACCTTTGGAGATTGTTCGAATCGAGGCAATTCTTCTCACAAGAAAAAGAATGTCGAAGACGTCGAGCTACTATTACATCAACGCCTTCACCGTTCATCACCAACACTTGAGGGAGATTGTTGGAATCACTCCTAAACCATAATCAAGTGTTAGTAATTAATATGTAATAGTTAGCTTTATTATGGCCTTTATGTTTGCAATTAGCCTTAGGCTTATGTAGAAGGCCCATAAGCCTGGGCCTTAGTCCATTAAGGAAAGGATGGAAACTAGGGTGTTGCCTAGCTTTCCTCCTATAAATACCTTATGTAAACCTTCATTTGAAGGTTGGTTGTTCAAGTTATTTCTCTCATTACACATCTACGCTTAACCGTGCTTTATATCGTGTGTGTGTGTGTGTTTTACTTGTTCAATCGCCTTATCTCTTTGTATATTACTTGTGTTTTAAAACTAGTGACCTATCAGTCTTCATCTCCATCTTCATCCCCTTCACTCTTCATCCCTCCATCTCTACTTCTTCTACTTCAAGAAGTTAGCAAAGCACTTGAATATCTCTTTAGTTTGTTGCCACTTTTGTGATGGGCTTGGAATATCCGGCAATTGATTGATGTAATCTGAAGGGTCGAGATCTTGTTGCGAAGGGGATTGCTACTTCCTTCTCCTTCTCTTTGTCTTTCCCTTTCATCCGATGAATCTGTTGGTGGGTGAGGTCTCTTGCCATCCACCATGATCCTTGTAGTCTTTCCATTGGATAGCGGTACCATGACCTTGTTGCAAAAACTATGATCAAAGGAATAAGGAGAAGGTTCTAAAGCAAAGATGAAGTTTGCTAGACGGGCCAGGAGCATTGCATAAGGGAGTACCATCTTGTCCATGCTTTTCATACTCGTCATCCTTTTTATCATGCAATAAGCGAGGTTGAAGTGAGTGCCGGTCACAAGGCAATAAATCATGAAGCTCAAGCACGCATTGGGATGATCTTTGTTCCCTCCCAAGCAAAGCACATTCTCCCTTACCACAAGTTCCCATTTCTTGTACAATGGGAACATTTCTGAAAGCTCCATTTGAAATGGATCCCTATAGATCACCTTGGAGTTTCTCGTGACCCTTGATGGAGATTCTCTTTCCATGAAGACGGTATCCCTTACTGTGGTTGCTTCCGGGATTCTCGTAAAGTATGCTTCATAATGATCTACCATGTCATGTAGCTCCGCCAAAAACCATTTGTTGGAATACATGCACACTCCTTGATATGGGACACGGAGTATCCTTCCAAATTCTACAAGAGAGAGGGTGTACTCATGCTCATTGATGATGAAGGCTATTGAGATGGTTCTGTCTTCATTCCTAACAATTCTCATTGTCTTGTAAAAATCAAGCACGAACACCAGACAAATTCGCTCGTTAATGTCCAAGAGGCAATCAAAGTTAATTCGTCCAAAGACTTGTCGGATGTTGGTGTTTGCGAGGAATGATGGTTCAACCACACGGCCTTCATGGAAAAGCCTCTTTTCTAGTAACTTGAAAGCTTTCCTATCCTCCGGGCTTAGGCCTTCCTTACGATGGTACATTGGGATGTAGTGGGCGGTATCATGGTAATCTTGTTGGCGGTTGCTAGGCATGATTGTTCCTATACAACAAGACCACAATGTGGTGTTAATTGTGTGAATAGTAACCTAATGGGATTAATCACAATTTTGCTCAAAACATCTTCATTGAATTCAAGGAATTAGTTTAATTTGTATTAACAATGTTAATTCTTTGATTTAGATTATCTTAGAAAACAATGTGGTAACAAATTGTGACAAACCCATTTGAGCTCAACTTCTAAAGATGAAATTTGTAATCCTAGGAATCAAGGAATGGAAATAACAATGTAGTGAAGATTGTACTTACACAAGAGATTGTTTTGCTTGAAGAAGATGATCAATTTGCTCACTAAACAAGAACTAGGTTTATGTTCGTGAGTCTTGATAGAGAAAGTGGGTAGTGGAACTTCCACGGTGATCATTTCTTACTTATCTTTGTCTTACATTGCACGGATCCCACGGATCCCTTTTATGAGGATCCATTAGTTCAAGCTCGAGGATCCGGCATATCGACAATTGTGACAAGTGATCCTTGATCATTTTGGTTTGTGAGTTCTAAATTGCCTAGGATCGATGTTTATGCTCTATAACTTACTAGTGGTGCCAGCGCACGGCGGCGATAAGTATAGTTATATGTGTTTGCTTACCGTTTAGTGAATTCGTTTCACAACACTTGAATGTATATGTGTTAGTTGTAAGTGTTTGTTTGGGTTACCGTAACTTTCCGTAGCTTTCATGACATCATTATTCCGCATATAGAAATACCTCTACTTAATCTCTTACGCGTCAAACACTACCCCAAAAGTATATGATTTTGACGAATCAAGATTATATTGATTGAAAAAATGAAATAAAGGTTAAAGTTGTAAAAATTTGAATTAAAATAAAATAAACCCATTAAAAATATAAAACTAAAAACTCATAAAATATATCAAAATGGATGTTGAATTAAAGAGCATAAAATTTTAGAAAATATGGTGAAATTAGATTATAAAAAAATAATTAGATAAAAGATATTTTAATTTAAAAATAAAGATGAATTTTAGTTGAGAAATGACACGTGTCATTTTACAATTGGAGCTCTTTATCTTAATTTTTAGTGGTTAGGAGTTAGGTTTGGAGTTTGTTAGAAGTTAGGCTTGGAGTTTGTTAAGAAGTGACACATGTCATCTCATGATTGGAGCTCCTTATCTTAATTTTTGGTTAGAAAAACTCTTTCCATAATAAGCAAGTAAAAAAGTCTGAATTTTTAAGCCTTCTAATTTTAGAAGGCCTAAATGCATTATAAAGTAGTATAGATGGTTTGGGGTTTTGACGGGCTATACTAGTCCTATTTGACGAGGTTCACTTTTTATGAATAAATCATAATTATTTGGGAAGTTTTCAAAGATTATGATAAAATTCCATTTTATCATAATGTAAGAAATTTCACATGGATACTTATTGACATAGACGAATTGTCAATAATCCTTATGTGAGAAGTGATGATCAAGGCTCTCAAATAGCCGAGATATCATTATCACTCGTTTTTAATTTTTTCTATAGAGATCAACGAAGAATACTATTCTTGATGATGAGTTCAATATAGATAAGTACTTTGGTGATTATTAAAAGAGCGTAAAGATACTACTAAAACACAAAAAAAAATGATCTTACTAATTTATCTAGAAAGAGAGAAAAAAAATATTTGTAGTTTATTAAAGATCTTACCTTTGCTAAATATTCTTTTTAAGGAAAGAAGTATTTAGAGAGATATACTTCATGATCTTCTTAGTATGCTCAAATCCAAGTATGGAGAATTCTCAACAAGGAAGATATTAGAACCATCCATCATTGTCCAACATTATACAATATGATGATTTTAAAATGTGACCTATTGTTTTTAAGGAAGTTCCTTCCTTATAGTTTTCAAACATACATAGATCGTGTTAAGTTTTTAAAAGTACAATATACTCTTAAGAAACTTGGTAGCAAAGCTCTGATGCCAATTGTGGAAACTAGAAGGGGGATTGAATAGTTTTACCGATTAAACTTCGTTTTGATATATTTAGATCATTTTATGTCAATCTATTTAGATGTGTATGTTGGACATTGATAGATAGATATGTAAATGTGTAATGGAAAGATAAAGAGTAAGAAACACATAACCATGACACGAGTGTTTATAGTGGTTCGGCTACAAGGACACCTTCATTGCCCAACTCCACTCCCCGAGTCACCTACTCGATAGTTTGTAATCACTACACGACACCAACTCCTTGTGGCTGAGAAGCCTTCACAACGTCGCCTACTCTTTTTCCGGTACTAGGCTAGAGACCGGGTTCTTCCAAGAGGTAGAACCAAACCAATCACTGGCGTTGCCTACACTTTATCCGGTACAAGGCTGAATCACGAGTTCCATTACAAAGGAGGAACTACTACCCAACACTACATAACACCTATCCCAAAAGGAGACCCACTCCTTATTACGACATCATCAAGGATATCAATATCCTTGGATACATGATAAGGTTTTAAAAGGTACCATTTGAGGGGTCGTTTTAGTCCTTATTTGATCACTTTTGTATCCGTTATTGCTTAATATCGTTCCTTTTCACTTTTAGGTCTCTTGAAGGCAAAATCTTTGGAATGGCACTTATTTGGACGAAAAGGCGAATATATGAAGAAAATGGCCAAAGTCAAAATCGAGACACTCACATGTTCTTTGAAAATAGAAGCGACGGCGTCGGTGCTAATTGCGGCCGTCAGGGATTTTAATGATTCGGAACCCAAAACTCTTATTTTCAAGTGGCGGCGTCCGGTTGTAAAGAGTAGGCCGTCACTACTCATACGGCCTAGATGCAATCCAGACGATGTCGAAAATGAAGAGGGCGGCGTCACGGACATAAGGTGGCCGTCACAAGTCGATCAAGACTATCGCGACATCTGCCAGTAGTTGATATTGTTTTGGCCATAACTTTTGCATACGAACTCGGTTTAGGTGGTTCAAAAGCCAGCGCGACGGAGCGAGAAAATCTACAATTTGGTGAAAAAATGGTCGTGGCGCGTCACTCTTTGCTGACAAAAATCTACCTATAAAAATGGTCGTGGCCAGTCACGCATTGTTTACACCCCACCCCAATATACGCCCAAATCGCCTTAGCCTACCCGCATGCACTCACTTTTGGTGCATTATGGTTATCACCCTAAACCCTTAGTTCAATTATCGGTTGCTTGCATGAGTTGCTAAGTCGAGTCATATCCTTTGTATCTGATTTTGGGACGATTGGGATTCATGGGAAAAGTTAAAGTTTATGAAATGACGGGAAGGGAACGTTAAATTCAAATTCCCTTTGTTTGCATAATAATGTACCCCAAGTGTTTTGATCTTTTCAAATCGGGTCAAATTAGTGTTAGAGTAATAAAAACTCAAGTGTAGGGATATACCTATAAATCCCTAGTATTTTGATGTTACCGTAGAGGATGGTAGAGTAAAAGTGTATGGAAAAAAAAATCGAAAAAAAATAGAAAAAGAGAAAAAAATATAAAAAAAAAAAAAAAAAAAAAAAAAAAAAAAAACATCATCAGGCTACCATCCTACATCTATCTTTTAAATTTATGTTTGTTTATTTAGTTACTAAAGTTTTAGAGTGTCGAGTCTTGGCTTAGCAACGCCATTCTTCGTATCATTTAACATAGATATTTTTGACTTGCCACCACTAAATAGCCTATCCCACCAAACCCTTGTTTCCCTACAGTAAGCCTAACATTACAACCCTTTAAAAGACCTCTTTGATAGTATTTCCTAGGTGCTTACGTAAGCGATGGAGGTTTGATCTATTCTCGAAGCCTATGGTAATCTATGTACTAGGACCGGTTAATAAGTGTTTATCTTCCATTTCCTATTTGTTATATTTCATATATACACCCGAGAGATGTGAGTATCCAAACACCCCATGTGAGGTGCTAGTATGTAATTTCCGTGCTTGTTATGACTTTTATGGGGCTTATATGTGTTGTGGACCGTTTTGAATTAATGCTTCATGACCCTAACTTATAAATTAATTGGTTAAAAGCACATTTGCTTGAGGACAAGCAAATAACAAGTGTAAGGATATTTGATAAGGTTTTAAAGGTACCATTTTGAGGGTCGTTTTAGTCCTTATTTGATCACTTTTGTATCCGTTATTGCTTAATATCGTTCCTTTTCACTTTTAGGTCTCTTGAAGGCAAAATCTTTGGAATGGCACTTATTTGACGAAAAGGCGAATATATGAAGAAAATGGCCAAAGTCAAAATCGAGACACTCACAATTCTTTGAAAATAGAAGCGGCGGCGGTGCTAGTGCGGCCGTCCAGGATTTTGTGACGGTTCGGAACCCAAACTCTTATTTTCAAGTGGCGACGTCCGGTTGTAAAGAGTAGGCCGTCGCTACTCGGGCGGCCTAGATGCAATCGAGACGATGTCGAAAGTTGAAGAGGGCGGCGTCACGGACATAAGGTGACGCCGTCGGCGATCAAGACTATCACGACATCTTGTAGTAGTTGATATTGTTTTGGCCATAACTTTTGCATACGAACTCGGATTTAGGTGGTTCAAAGCCAGCGCGACCGGAGCGAGAAAATCTACAATTTGGTGAAAAAATGGTCGTGCGCCGTCACTCTATAAGTGTGACGCCGTCACTCTTTGCCGACAGAAAATCTACCTATAAATATAACATTATAACTTCACTTTTGTAAGCCCTAAACCTAAGTCCGATTCGGGGGTTTAGGTAGGTGTTCCGACAACTTAAAGGGTTTCAAACACTCCATAAACATCGTGTAATGATTTGTTTGTTAATCAATCTATGGTATGTCTTCAATTATCACAATTGTTGCTTGCTCTTCATTAATTATGCTTGGCTAATTCACCTAGTGTTTGCTTATGATTGTATGAAACTTGTATATAATTAATTAGATCTTATTGGTTTCTTAGTGATGCTTGTGTCTATCTTCATCATTAGGGTGTGACAATTTCAATGAGTCTAATTGGTTTAGTTTATAATTCTTGCATCCTCTTGTCTCTTGTTTGATTGGTTGTCTCTTATCTTAATTGTAATTAGCTTAGGAGTGCGACTAGGCTATCGTTGTGTTTAATACTTGATAAATCTTTGATAGTTTATGAATGACTTGGTGGATTTCGTTTACTAAATCAAAGATAACCTTAAAGTTAGTTTATGAATGACTTAGTGGATTTTGTTTACTACACTTAAAGGTGACTTTAAAGAGTTAGGAATGCACACTTACGACCTTAGAAAACACAGCGCGTTAAGAATAAGGGCGTGACCATTCAACCATCAATAGGACGTGACAATTCGAGTGGGTAGAATTGGATAGCTAGCAAGGAGTAATACATCATAAGTAGATACGCTTCACGTTCTTGGTAGACCCATAATTTAGTTAGTATCTTTTGGGATAGTTGACTAGCAACTAATTCCACCTCCCTCCAAAACCGAGATTCATAAAATATAAAAATACAAAAATAATCATCCTCACTTTAGACTTAAATCGACATACACTTGACTAACAACACTATTCCCTAGAGAACGATATCAATACCGTGGCACCCTAATTACTACACTACAGCGATTAGGTTCACTGCCTAGGGTGTTATAAAACTTGCTCGAAGAAAAGGAAGTTTCCTTGACCCCGAGCGACGCGTGTGGCGTTATCAAGTTTTGGCGCGGCTTGCTTGGAATAGAATAGCTAGTTAGTAGTCCACCTCATTTAGGTTTCTTTGCTTGATTCCTATCAAGTAAATTTTTCTCATTTTAGCTTCCTCGTAGTCTATCCCCTTCTTCGTGACCTTTGTTCGTAACCATTTTCATTGACTATTCCGTTAGTCGTTATGGAGAACGCGAATCGCCAAAACTTTCACCCATCAGCGAAATCTACTACATAATCTACCCTTTCCACTCCAAAATGAGATCTTGAGGTTCGGCAACATCATGATGAATCCTTTCTGGCGTGGACTCGAATTAAATATTTATTACAAAAGTCCTTTATCATGGTATTGATTCTTGTTTCCACTACAATTCTTTTACACTCGTATCGCCCACGAAACCCAAGGAGACTTGACTATGTAGCGGATGGGGATATTTGGGGACGTGGTGTTAAAATGCATGGAAACCTTTGAGATTCACGCCCATTTAGAAGTGGAACATGGGACCCAAAACGAATCTTTAGACCTATTTTCAATTTGGAAACTTGATCGAAAAGGTTGTTTAGGAAGGAGATGATTAGAGTTGAGGTACCAAGGTGCATGTCATGGTTAGGCGCTACCACGGTACAAAATGAATACATAGGTGATCTTGATAAGATGGAGGATAGAGTAGAAAATCCAATCCCATCGGATAACCCACAAGTCCTACCATCGCTTGAGGACACATCGCCTATAACTTACCGGAAGAAGTAGAAGAGACTATAGGAACCCGATTGCGAGAACCTTTGGACCAAAGCGCCACTAGGGAATATAGGTTTAGATGCTTGTTGTCATGACCTCTCTCTTAGTCCTAGGAAAGTTCATAATTTTGATGAGCAAGACCTCGACCAAAAACCTTACCCAATGTTCCGTCTTTAGATGTGAATCTTGGAATTGAATTAGCTCAATCCACCCATCAAAATAGATAGTCCGGTAGTTACTTGATAAAGTGGTAGACTCTAGGCCATGTAGAGTGGAAGCTAATATAGGAGTAACCCATGACCTTACACTTATATCACCCATTCATGGTTGATAACAAGAAACACTATAGGTTTAAGCCGGGTTTATTAGGTCAAGATGGATCCTTAACTAAGAATCTTTTGAAGTTGATAGAAGATGATCCATTTTTAGGAGAGATTTGATTCACCAGCTACACCAATAGACTTAGGTAAGGTTATAATGAATAGAGCACACTCCTTTGAGCATATAAATCACCCGTCACCTCTTCTCACGTAGCAAATTTCCACCCTAAGGGTGTGTATTGCTACTATCACCCTTACTTAAACTCAAGTGTAGGAAAACTTCCCTTTATCTGTTAAATAAGGGTAGAGTCGGGCTCGTGACTCGAACAAAAACAAGCGCTTCTTGGGAGGCAACCCATGTGTATTTGTTTTCATTTTCATTTTGTGTGTCGTATATCTTTTATTAATTGTTAATTCTCATGTTTAAATTTGTAAAATGCTTTATTTTGTCTTTAACCTCGTCTTAATTGCATATAAAGGTATTTTACATAAGGGATAAGTGTAGGAGGATTACACGTTTTCAAAAGCGTAAACATGAGAATAACAATTAACTAAAAGATATTTATGTTTGTTTGTTCGAGTCAAATGCTTGTATCGAGTCATAATGGATGTTTCGCGAAATTTTCTAGATTCTAAAGATGTAAATTTTCGAAATTTTTTCGGAAAATCGCAGACCGGTTTTGTCGGGATAACTGTGGCGTCGAGATTGCAACTGACGACGTCGGGAAGGAGTAAAACATCAGTTACTTTTCTCGTTTTCGAGCTACTTATAAATTTTTGGAATTTTCGGTCTTAATTTTCTTAGAAATTCATAAACATCCATTCCACACATTATATCCTAGTTTAAATCGAGTCTTATATATATTATTACCGCCGATTTCTGTGAAGGTTTCGTTTGTTTTCTTCAAGTGTGCGAGTTTAGTTTGTCAAGAAGAAGTTACATAAGATTGGAAGGAGCTTTTCACGCAATAATTCTTCTTGAAAAGGATTTAACCACCACTTTACGGATCTACCGAGCTAATCGAGGAGTATTAGTTTCTTTCGTTTTTAATTACCTTCTTTTATCATAACTTTGATACTTTCGGGAACATTGGGGACAATGTTCGGTTTAAGTGTAGGGAGGGAAAATAAAGCAGGAACTTTGAAACTATGCTTATCCTTGATTATTTGCTTAGTCAATTGTATTTGTGTAATAAACCATGAGAAAATGTCGGTTAGGGTAATTTTGGCACCAAATTTAAAATATTTTATGACATATAAGTGGGCCATTAGTCTTAACAAAAGCGTCTCACGGATAGGAAGTTGCATGACTAGCACAAAACCCTTTACCACCCAAATTCCACCCAAAATGTGAGGATCGCCCTTAGATTAGTAGGAATTAAAGCATTCATCTTTAATGCTTAGAGTGTGAACCGGTAGTATATTAGATTCTAGAACTTGTTTTGTGATGCATTCGAGATCGCAAGTGAGGCTACACTTGTGTAGTTAGGAATAACTAAATGATAAGAGGCATTAGGATAACCCTTGTTTGATACCGTAATATAATTACTTCTTCCATATCGGTTGAGTAATTCCCCGCACCTTTGCGTTGTACTCATCTTTAGTACGATACCCTAGTTAACCCCTCGAGCCTATCCTTTTCGCGGTTCTCGTGATGTTTCGGTTTTCGGAATATCAATGAAAACATTGTTTACCCACCCCAAATATACACCCAATCGCCTTAGCCTACCCCTATGCACTCACTTTTAGTACATTATGGTTATCACCCTAAACCCTTAGTTCAATTATCGGTTGCTTGCATGAGTTGCTAAGTCGAGTCATATCCTTTGTATCTGATTTTGGGACGATTGGGATTCATGGGAAAAGTTAAAGTTTATGAAATGACGGGAAGGGCGTTAAATTCAAATTCCTTTGTTTGCATAATAATGTACCCCAGTGTTTTGATCTTTTCAAATCGGGTCAAATTAGTGTTAGAGTAATAAAACTCAGTGTAGGGATATACCTATAAATCCCTAGTATTTTGATGTTACCGTAGAGGATGGTAGAGTAAAGTGTATGGAAAAAAAATCGAAAAAATAGAAAAGAGAAAAAAAATAAAAAAAAAAAAAAAAAAAAAAAAAAAAACATACGGGCTACCATCCTACATCTATCTTTTAAATTTATGTTTGTTTATTTCCGTTACTAAAGTTTTAGAGTGTCGAGTCTTGGCTTAGCAACGCCATTCTTCGTGCATTTAACATAGAGATTTTGACTTGCCACCACTAAATAGCCTATCCCACCAAACCCTTGTTTCCTACCGTAAGCTAACATTACAACCCTTTAAAGACCTCTTTGATAGTCTTTCCTAGGTGCTTACCAAAGCGATGGAGGTTTGATCTATTCTCGAGCCTATGGTAATCTATGTACTAGGACCGGTTAATAAGTGTTTATCTTCCATTTCCTATTTGTTATATTTCATATATACACCGAGAGAGATGTGAGTATCCAAACACCCCATGTGAGTGCTAGTATGTAATTTCCGTGCTTGTTATGACTTTCTTGGGGCTTATATGTGTTGTGGACCGTTTTGAATTAATGCTTCATGACCCAACTTATAAATTAATTGGTTAAAAGCACATTTGCTTGAGGACAAGCAAATAACAAGTGTAGGGATATTTGATAAGGTTTTAAAAGGTACCATTTGAGGGTCGTTTAGTCCTTATTTGATCACTTTTGTATCCGTTATTGCTTAATATCGTTCCTTTTCACTTTTAGGTCTCTTGAAGGCAAAATCTTTGGAATGGCACTTATTTGAACGAAAAGCGCGAATATATGAAGAAAATGGCCAAAGTCAAAATCGAGACACTCACATTTCTTTGAAAATAGAAAGCGGCGTCGGTGCTAATGCGGCGCGTCAGGGATTTTGTGACGGTTGGAACCCAAAACTCTTATTTTCAAGTGACGGCGTCGGTTGTAAAGTAGGCCGTCGCTACTCGGGCGGCCTAGATGCAATCGACGATGTCGAAGGCGAAGAGGACGGCGTCACGGACATAAGGTGGCCGTCGTCAAAGTGATCAAGACTATCACGACATGTCTGTAAGTAGTTGATATTGTTTTGGCCATAACTTTTGCATCTGAACTCGGTTGGGTGGTTCAAAAGCCAGCGCGACCGGAGCGAGAAAATCTACAATTTGGTGAAAAATGGTCGTGGCCGTCACTCTATAAGTGTGGCCGTCACTCTTTGCCGACGAAAATCTACCTATAAATATAACATTATAACTTCACTTTTTGTAAGCCCTAAACCTAAGTCCGATTCGGGGTTTAGGTAGGTATTTTCCGACAACAAGGGTTTCAAACACTCCATAAACATCGTGTAATGATTTGTTTGTTAATCGATCCTATGGTATGTCTTGATTATCACAATTGTTGCTTGCTCTTCATTAATTATGCTTGGCTAATTCACCTAGTGTTTGCTTATGATTGTATGAAACTTGTATATAATTAATTAGATCTTATTGGTTTCTTAGTGATGCTTGTGTCTATCTTCATCATTAGGGTGTGACAATTTCAATGAGTCTAATTGGTTTAGTTTATAATTCTTGCATCCTCATCTCTTGTTTGATTGGTTGTCTCTTATCTTAATTGTAATTAGCTTAGGAGTGCGACTAGGCTATCGTTGTGTTTAATACTTGATAAATCTTTGATAGTTTATGAATGACTTGGTGGTTTAGTTTACTAAATCAAAGATAACCTTAAAGTTAGTTTATGAATGACTTAGTGGATTTTGTTTACTACACTTAAAGGTGACTTTAAAGAGTTAGGAATGCACACCTTACGACCTTAGAAAACACAACGTTAAGAATAAGGGCGTGACCATTCAACCATCAATAGGACGTGACAATTCGGTGGGTAGAATTGGATAGCTAGCAAGGAGTAATACATCATAAGTGAATCGCTTCACGTTCTTGGTAGACCCATAATTTAGTTAGTATCTTTTGGGATAGTTGACTAGCAACTAATTCCACCTCCCTCAAAACAGAGATTCATAAAATATAAAAATACAAAATAATCATCCTCACCTTTAGACTTAAATCGACATACACTTCACCTAACAACACTATTCCCTAGAGCGATATCAATACCCGTGGCTTACCCTAATTACTACACTACAACGATTAGGTTCATTGCCTGGGGTGTTATAAAACTTGCTCGAAGAAAAGGAAGTTTCCTTGACCCCGAACGACGCGTGTAGCGTTATCAATACACCCTATCTCTATTTGTACTTTGATACACCTTATCGATTGTACACCCTTGGCATTCTTCACTAATGGCTTTGACACGGACGTTCGACACCTTTCACTAATGTCTTCGTCTTGACTCTTTTGGAATCCTTCACTAATGCCTTTGACATGGACGTTAAGCACCTTGCACTAATGCCTACGTCTTGACTCTTTCGGCATCCTTCACTAATGCCTTCGACACAACACTTCTATGGAGGAAGAAAGAACTATCAACAAGATAACCTCAGTAGTCTTGATGATGACGAAGCATGGCAACTCATGGACTTGAGCTTGCTCGACTTCAAGAGGTGGTGATCTCGCCTTTAAGAGGAACCTAGAGAATCACACAAAAACAAAACATAAACTACATAGAGAGATCCTTAGGATATGAGGTTAGAAGGTTTACAATACTAGGAGAAAGTATATGTGTGAGTGTGTGCCCAAAATGAAGAAATGGCTCACTATTTATAGAGGAAAATAGCCTAGTGTTCCACGGATCCCTTACTTGAGGGATCCGTCCGATCTCATGGGGGAACGTGGGGCGCTCCTCTTTGCCCATGGGTTTTGGGTCATGGGTCATGGGTCATGGGTTATGGGTCATGGGTCCTAGACTTTGGACCATGGGTATCCAAGTAGATACAATGTATCTAGTATGTGCAATGCATCTAGTCCATGGGTCGTGTGTTAAATCCATGGGTTATGGATAATACCCATTCATGACTTATGCATGATGTCATGCAATTGGTTATGGGTTATGTTCCATGGTATGGGTCATGGAATTTGGGTTATACCCAACAACATTCAATGTATTTGGTCAATGGGTCAAATACTTAAACTTCTACCCATTATAATACATACTAATTATGTATATATCTACCCAATATGTAAACACTAGTTGTTGTACATATGTATTACTAAATCATAAAATCACTATTACTTGTTTAGTGTTTTATGTGAAAACGTAAGTGTGTTAGTAAACTATTGGCTCAAACCATTTACGTATTTTATTTGTTTTGTTAAAATGATTTTACGTTTGTTATTGACAAAACATTAGAAGATCGTAAAATATAAATAGACGTTTTTACGGCTTATTTGTATTAACAATCTCCCCCTTTTTGTTGATGACAAAACATAAAAAATTATTTTAAGGAAAAACTAAATTTCGTAAAAGTTTGAATTTGAGTTTTTACTCTCTTCTCCCCCTTTTTGTCGAAACAAAAAGAGCGTCGAAAAGAAACTAACACCTTGTTTTAAGAAAAACATGTAAAAAGAAGGAAAAAGTAAAAATATAGAGAGCAAGTGACGGGAAATTTTCTCTTCGTAGCTCCCCCTTGACGAGTCCATCCCTTTGTAAGGGCGTCAAGTAAGAAGAAATACTAAACTAGTGCATTGCAACTATGTTTGCAAATGGTTTCGTCTTTGTGACGAATATGCTCCCCTTTGATGATTGCAACTTTACAAAGGGACGTCATGTAACGTAATCCTAATGTGAAATATATTGCAAATGATTTTGCAATGTATTGCTTTGACACGAATCTCCCCCTAGCTTAGGGTGTCAAAGTCTTCATGTGTATATTGAAAATCTACAAAACAAAGGTTAGAAAACAAGTATATAATGCATAATTTCACGCAAATAAGACTCAAGTTAGTAGTAAACAAGTCTTACATTGCACGGATCCCACAGTTCCCTCCTTGGAGGATCAAGTCTAAACAAACAGAGGGATCCGTGCATGCGAAAGTTTGAGACGAAGAATGGTGATGTGAGCAAATGATGTCAACATCAAAATGAGATATGTAATATTGCAACAAACATATACTCAAGACAATATGGCATAAAACATGTAATATCATTCAATAAAAATCGAGAGATGATCTACAAATCTCTAAAACTAAGAGAATGATTTAACAATGTAATACATTTTCTACTAATTCTAATAAGTGACCAAAAACTTAAAAGGAATTATTGTGCTTGAATCTAAGGATGAGTAGACTTGTTGATTTTGTCCAATCGTTCAAGAAGATGATTAAACATGAAATGCAACTCATTTCGTACTTCTTGAACAAGTCCTTGGGTGATTAGACAATTAGAGCAATTATTGTCATGATTATGAATCGGAGGAGATTGGTTGTTTTGAGGAGGCTCCACAAATGATGGTGGAGGTACATTGAGCAATGTAGGATGAGGTTCTACTAAGAATGAGGGTGGTGGTAATGGAAAGTCTTCCATATGATTAGGTCCTTGGTGGTTCCTTGTCTCCAAAGGTGGACTATTTGGTGATGTAGGTGGTTCCCTATCTAACGAGAAGGTTGGTGAGTGGGAAGTTCTCGGTGGTGAGTGCTCTAATGAGTAGAGATTTGGATGATAAAGAGGTTCGGTAAAGGAATGTAGTCTATGTTCTAGGAATGAAGGATTAGGCGTTTTACTAGAACGGGGCGCGTTTGGTTTAGAGTTTGATGAAGCCTTTCCTAACTCTAAAGGTCTAATACTAATTCTTGCGGTTCTTTTGGCTATTGTTGATTGAGATTGTTGAGGTGGGATTCTAACATTTGGACTTCTTACGGGTGATGACTCGGTGGATGATGTCTCATGGACCACATGAGTATTCCTTTTGGATGAGCCTTTGGTTGAAGAATTCTTGCTAGACGCTTTAGTCATAGTGATGTTGAGGATGTAGTAGGAGTCTTCAACTACTGATTTTTAGGATTGTGGTAAGAATGGTGACTTAAGCTCTCAAGAGTGTTTGGTTTATAAAGGATGAATTTGAATTAATGAATTAAATTCATGTCCACTAAGAAGATTTGGCATGCACCCAGTTCTAGTAAAACGCCTAAGCCTATTACTCAATCTCGAGCAGGCCCTCTTGAAGTTATCCGGATTTCCACACTTAAAGAAGGTCATCCTTGGCCTATTACTCACAACTCTACCGATACAATTTCTGGCAAAGTGGCCTACATAATTACACCTTTTGCACGCAGGGAAATTTCCCGAATGGTGTAGGTTGCACTTGGTACACTTTGGATGTTGACCAACATGCAGGCTCTACACTAAGATTGCTATGACATAGTTCCTTCGCTGTCTCCTGTCAGGGTTACCTCTACCCTAGTTCCCAAACTTATCATCCGACTTTCTCTTAGTACCAGTCTTGTCCTTCATGAATACTCCGGACCTGAATTCATCATTGGTTAGGCGATTCGCCAAGACCACTACACTATATGGTAGCCGGGTTGGCAGAAGTGATTATTCCCTTGATCTCTAGGGCCAATACTCAAATATAACGATCTATGGGCTTGTCATCATGGGTAACCATGTGTGGATAAGTCTAGCCAACTTATGAAATTGAGTTGTGCACTTTTACACCTTTGCTCCGATCATGGTATGGTGCCAAAACTCTGCCTCTTATTTCTGAACTGCATCATTTGGACAAAATTCCCCCATCAGCAGCTTCTTAAAGTCTTCCCAAGTTATGGCTACCGCAACTTGTCCTGAACACCCTTGGCCTGAACCAGATTTTTCCACCAAGCTTCGTACTTGACCTGGTCTCCGGCTGTGAAATCCCTAATATGGAGCATAGACTCCATACTCTCCAGCCATGAAAGTAGTCCAATTGCACCTTCAGTTCCAAAGAACTCATTGGGTTTACAAGTCAGGAATGTCTTGAAATCATAATTTTGCTCACTATGGTTAGTAGTGAGGGCTTCAGCAATTTGGGCAAATGTTGCACTGAGTGGGCGAGCTACAACTCCTTCCAGATCATTGGTCTGAGTCTCGTTGTTAGCGTTGGTGTTGCGTGTGCTTCTACATCCCGACATTGTTCTACAATTTTAACATAAAACATCTGTTTTAGTAAGTGGTAATTATATAATAAGATATAAATTTAAAATTTGTCATGACAAGAATCATGTAAGCAAAGATAAATGAACGATATAATTTAAATTTTTGCATAATAAACACCATGCGACAACGTAACATAAAAGAAACAACAACACCTATGCTTAGAATTTGAGAAGATAATACTAAAGTTTGTCACTAATCATGTATAGTCTAGTATAATTTGAGATTTATCGTAAAATTAGTCATATATAGTATAGCATAAATTTGAAGTTTTATCAAAAGTAGTAGACATACAAGCAAAAATGTTTTACAAGTTTTATACAAATAAAAGGTAAACATAATTTCGTAAACAGCACCAAAAGTTATAAAATCTTTAGCCAAAATTTGGCACTCGGGCATAAATCGAGGTACAAAAGTTTCAATACCAATAATTAAACCAATCATAAGCTACTAAGTAAGCCGGCGTCAAAATAACTGCAAGAAGTACACATGTCCGAAAGTGTAGATAAAAGACAACAATGTTCAAATTAGGGCTTTTCGTGGGACACAAGCAACACTGCGAACACCAAAGCTAAGAACAACACAAGCATTTCTGCTGCCATGCCCAAATATTATTGTTCTTGCCATTTCGGCAGCGTCCTGGCCTAATATGCCCGACGATCCAACCATCTAAATAACTCCAACATTTGATGTATAGTCTGTGACGGGAGGCCAATCCTAGACATGCCGTCACACGTTATTGTAGTCAGTTGTAGCATCCTCTCAAGCTCCTTACTAATCGTACCGGACCCGTGGGTCACTAGTGGTCTAGTGACTTAGTGTGGGGTCATGGTCATACTCGTTTGGGGTTTAATGGAATCCACATGATGACTCATCACGTTCTGCCATGTGTATGCTGATCCATGCCTCCGATGCGTCGTAAAGGTCACTGAGGTGGTACGTACCTCCAGTGGGTTGTGTAGGGTGGAGAACGCTAATAGTACTACTACTGCTAATCCCGTGCCCTGGCTCGAGGTGCTTGGTGGGCTTTTCTTTAGAGCTTTGAGTGGGCTGCCTAGAAAGACTAGTTGTGGGGCCAGACTCGCTGACAGAGTGAACAGTGTGAAAAGGACGAGGAGTGAGACATGATAACATAAGACAAGGCACGACATAGCAAAGACAAAGCACAGTGTCAAATACACACGCTCAAAAGACACACCATAGCCAAATAAGACAAGACATGACATCATATGACAAAACGCATTGGCAGTCAAACACGCAAAAGCCAACCAACTACATATCAAGTACATCTTCAACCTTCTGTTTACTTGCACAAGCTCCATGAAAGACTATTCCAACATGTTTTTTGCCCTTAATAAACATGGGATTATCCTCATGGATCAAGCACACATTGGGGGATCTAACCAAAGAAAAAAAATGACAACTTGAACCACCCTGCAACCAATTATCAAATTTCAATTGCGGATCATTTAGTACATATAACTTAAACTATGTTTAAGAATAAAAAACAACAAAAAACTTACAATTTGGGGACAAGTGAGGAACCTACGACCAGGATTAACGTTTGTTCATGAGGTTCGAAAGAAAAAAAATAACATCATATTTTAGTTGTGGGTAGGGTTCTTCGTGATACACACGGTTGGGATAGGAATTTGGGTATTAAATTAGGGTTTGTGTATATGTATGCACGGGTGTTTTTGGAGGGAAAGGTGGGTGGGTGTTAAATGCGGTATAGGTTGGGGTTGAAAGGACTTGCAAAACAAATTACTGTTTGGTCAAAAGACCGGTCATTAAAAATTGGACAATCATATGGACGATTGGTATAATTATTGAGAGTTAGGGACGAAATGTGTGGGTTAACTCTTTTTAACGGGAGATGATTTGTACACTTCATCAAATGATTAAAACACTCCAATTAATTGTATTTGAACATTTATACCCTCATAGTTACCTTTACACTTTCACCCATGTGAGGATATAAATGTCAACACAATTAATTGGAAGCAAATTGAGTAATATTTAAGAAAAAATTATACGTTTGGTCCCTATGGTATACCCCAAATAACAACTTTAGACCCTAAGTCGTTCTTATTACACCACAGATACCTATTTTTGAAACCTTGCACGCATTTAGTCCCTATTTTGGATGGGCGTTAGTTAAGTCCGTTAAGTATTTTGCGCTGTTAGTCCTTCGTTAAAAATTTTGCACCGTTAGTCCTTATTTTTAAAACATAGTTTTCCCAGCTTAGTCCCTCCGTTAATAATAGTTATCGCCCGTTTTTTAAATTTTTGTTCTTTTATCCGTTTCGTTCGTTTTATCCGTTTTCCCCGTTTTTTTTTTCGTTTTGTCCGTTTTGTCGGTTTCTTATCCGTTTCGACCGTTTTTACGTTTTATCCATTTTAAATACATTTCTTTACGTTTCGCCCATTTTTTACGTTTTATGCTGTTTTATCCGTTTCGTTCGTTTTTATCCGTTTTATTGGTTTTCGTTTTGTCTCTTTTTTTCTTTTTCGTTCGTTTTAGCCCTTTTTTAAGTTCTTGTCATTTTTCCCTTTTAGTTCGTTTTTATCCGTTTTTTACTTTTTATACTTTTTTATCCGTTTTAGTTCGCTTTTTTTCACAAAAATTTCCAAAAAAAAATTGAAATTTTTCACAAATTTGAAAAAAATTAAAAAATTTGGAAAAAATATTTTGAAAAAAAAAAAAATTTGAATAAAAATTAAAAAAATTTTGAATAAAAAATCTTTTCAAATATTTTTTTAAATTAAAAATATTTTCGAAATATTTTTTAAATTAAACAAATTTGAATAAAAATATTTTTTTAAAATATTTGAAAAATATTTTGAAATTATTATTATTTTTTTAAATATTTGAAAAACATTTTTTATTCAATTTTTTTAATTTTTATTCAAATTTTTTATTTTTTCCAAAATATTTTTTTCTAATTTATTTTTTCAAAATTTTTTGGATTTTTTTATAATTTGTGAAAAATTCCAATTTTTTTTTGGAAATTTTTGTGAAAAAAGCGAAAACGGATAAAAACAGACAAAAAAGTAAAAAATGGATAAAAACGAACGAAAAGGGAAAACAGGCGTAAAAAAGGGCGAAACGGATAAAAACGAACGAAAACGGATAAAAACAGACAAAACGTAAAAGAATGGGCGGCGTAAAAACTGATTAAAACGGATAAAAACGATCGAAAACGGATAAAACCGACAAAACGGATATAAGCGGACAAAGCGGACGAAAAACGAAAAAACGGGGTAAACGGATAAAAACAACAAAACGACAAAATGTAAAAACGGGCGATAACTATTATTAACGGAGGGACTAACCGGGAAAACTATATTTTAAAAATAAGGACTAACGGTGCAAAAGTTTTTAACGAAGGACTAACGGCAAAAAATACTTAACGGACTTAACTAACGCCCATCCAAAATAGGGACTAAATGCGTGCTAGGTTTCAAAAATAGGTATCTGTGGTGTAATAAAAACGACTTAAGACTAAAGTTGTTATTTGGGTATACCATAGTGACCAAACGTGCAATATTTTCAATATCTACCTATACTATAAAGGAGAAGCTTGAGGCCTTCAAAATGTGACACATCATCAACAAACAGTTGCAAACTGTTCGGGCTTTGAAAATTTAAGTACATTCTTTCATAGCACATATGCTAACTTTACTTCTATTAAAACCTCTCATAGTCTCATAGTCATCTTCTTTCATTACCTCTCAAAACTTTGACCGCCCTCTTACGGTTACCATTTTCCGGCGACATCGTTTTTGGAGAACAGTGACGACATATCTCTTTTCCTCACTTATTTTTGTGCTTATGATCATTTATCCAAGCTTACTTGTGGCTGATTTGTCTTTAACTTCACTTTTTGAAATGGTGGTGGTAACGGCATGATGCATCTTTCTTGATGTGAGACAATGATACTAATCTTTTTATGATAACTGTTGATACAAAAGTTGGGCGTTCACGATTTGGAGCTCGGTTCTCGTACCAATTGAGAATTCTTGCTTGAGACTCGTGCGCACTAAGAGACAAAAACACCGTTAGGCTTATTAATTCTTCTAGTGGGATTGTCTCCCGATTATCCTCCGGCGTGAGTGAGTAATCGGTTTAGGGTTTAAGGAGTTCTAGGGTTATGAGATCGTACCTTAAGCGAGGATATGATTCCCTTATATCTGAGCACGGAATCCTTGTTGGTTCCGTGTTCCCCAACCTTGTTGGTTCGTATCCGCCAAAGTCGGTTGGGAATGATTATCTTCTTATTTTAGAAGATATCATATATCGAATCCATAAATAGATTTGGGTTTGGGCTTTCGTGAGCCCAAACCGTTATTAAAGTGGCCCAAGTCGTGCAAGGGCTTGTTAGTATTGGGTTGTGGTCGGGTTCATGACCCGACTCGGACTATCGTCATCATGTCCCCAGTCTAGTATCGCGATGCGTAGCTGCGGATGCTAGACTAATGACCGTAGTTCAAAAACAAGTAACGTGTAAAGCGTATCCAGAAGCCATACACCCGCTGTAGGTGCAATGTATCTAGACATCCAGTGAAGAGTCAACGCCTCGTTAATCGGGGAAAGTTCTTGCCCGTTGTCACATCAAGGCATCTCGACCACACAATGAGACTAGTGGAAACCACGTGGCGCTAATCGTGTGGAAGAGGAGAAGTATATAACTTAGGGATTCATTTTCACCGGATTCCTCACAGTAAAAACACCTTCTACCATTTCTAAAGCAAATTAAGAGTCATTAACCCCAAAAGCAACCAACCACAAAGGTAACCGCGCGTGCGTGATAGCAGAAAAGTATATCACCATGGTTAAGCAGTTGTCTGACTTCACCTCCGACCTTAGTTTGATCGATCTGATGGAATTTACCTCGGTTACTTTATACCGGGCGTGCATCCGGTGGTTCGGATCGCGTGCCACGATTCGGATTTCCCGAAGGAAGGTGGGTGTATACTGCGATTATTAATTCGCGAATCAGCGTGTGCCCTGTCACGCTTTCTATGCGATGTGTTAAATTATTATACACTACACATATCGCGATTACACTTTGCATCGGCGCGCCAAAATTACCAACCGAGTAAATTGCCGTTTCTTTGAGGATTAATCCCACCATCAACTTATTCGCGTCTTTTACCACACTACATGGGCGCATGGGTGGGTAACTTTCTCGGCTTAGCGGTGAGCTGCG
Source organism: Chrysanthemum lavandulifolium (assembly GCA_022545495.1). Classification (NCBI taxonomy): domain Eukaryota; kingdom Viridiplantae; phylum Streptophyta; class Magnoliopsida; order Asterales; family Asteraceae; genus Chrysanthemum; species Chrysanthemum lavandulifolium. Next base: position 333,835 of record JAHFWF010000158.1, on the reverse strand, counting down.
GTGCTATCACGGATAAATTAGGCATACTTAGGAATTGGAGGAGTATTTCTTACGGGTAGATAATGCATGTTTCCCTTGGGATTATGATTTCTATACTCGAGGAACACTACGAGGATGAGTGCCCATTGCACAGGTCTTACAACGTCGAGGATGCGGGCGATAAATGAAACCGCATCCCCATTAGTGCATATCCGAAGGATTTTTGGTGCACATGGGGATCGGCCGCATGATTATTTTGGGCCGAAGATGAGATCCCTATCTTTTAGGCGCCAATGGCGGGGTGGGTACTTATTCCTCCGTTCCTCTGCGTATAATGTAAGAATAATCTTCCACCTTTGTCGCGCATTATATAACTGTTTGTATATGTGTTTTGTCTTGCGCGAGATGGATCTATTCAGCTTTGTCGTGCGATTAGCGAAGCCCGTGGCGGTAAAGGCGGGAGTAAGACCGCGAGGGTGATGAGGATCCTATCCTGCCGCGGCGGAAGGCGTGTCTTAGAAGCGAATCTTTGGGGATACGAGGACCCGGCTCCTCCGTTGCGATGGAGCGGCGCCTCTGCGAGCCGTCCCAATCCGAGGTAACCGTTGGTGGCGCGATCGGCGCCCGTGGCTGGAGCTCATCACGAAGAGGAGGAGGAAGGCGAGTTGCGCTTAGTCGCAAAAGGATCCGAAGGGATGATGGCGCGAGCCGTCAAGGAAAAAGCGCCTGTTGTCGGACCGTGGGTTGTCCTCCATCGATGAGCGTCGTCACACCGTCTGCGATGGCGGAGCCAAAGTAAGTAAAGCTATACATGTACATATTTTATGTAGTTGGTGAATGTGTCTAACATTGCTTTGGTAATCATCGCGAGGATGGAGCGAGTTATAGAGTCACCTCCTAAGGCTAGTCCGACACACTCGGTAGCGCTTTTCGAGCCGCAGTCGGGACAATGAAAACCAGGCGGCGGATGTGCCTCTGGATCAATTAGTTGAAGAGTTGGTTCAAGTCTCCGCTCATCGAGGCTTCGTTAATTGTGAAGTGAAAGATCAAGTGTCGGTGGGGAGGACCAAAGCTCAAAGAAAGATCAAACAATAGCTCTGTTGGGGCGCGGTGGCAAGCACCAAAGCATAATTGGATAGCGCGTGCGAGTCTAGTGAGCTCGGCGCATATGTGCAAAAAGCAGTAGATGACAAGATGGCGCTAATGTGTCAAATAAGTCGGGGCGTCTTGATCTTTGCCGGGTACAAGTCTGCGTCTTCTTGGGCCTTGAAACACCTAGAACAGGGAAAAGAAAATTTGTTTCTTGTGATTGGGGAGCTTAGAATCTTGTGAGCTGGTCCTTGGAGGTGCAGGAGGCAAAGCTGCGTAAGCTGAGCATCGAGTACGATGAAGAATTGTATCCGCATCTTATGTCAGTGATTGCGGAGCGTAGGTGGCTCATAGGCCACGGTCTTCGCATGGTGCGCTTAGTACCCTAGAGTCGTCGGGTAGTGAATGCATTCGGGAGGTTGTTCGGTCGCTCTGGGCGTGGTAAATCGAGGCGGTGGAACAACTCCATGAAGCGAGCTGTTGAAAACACTGTTGATAAGGTGCAGGGGTACAATCTTTGAATCATATGATCACTTGGTCGTTGCCATGCAAAATGAAGACTTAGAGCTCCCAATGATTTGGAGACTTGGCGCGACCAAGATTATCCGATAAGTGTTATTATGGCGGGGTTGACATTGGCGCGTCATCGTCTTTGAGGATCTTGACACAGTAGGACTATTTTGAAACCCCATGAGTCGCGACTCAAGTACCCGTCTTTGCGTCCTAGGGATAGTCGAATCCTTTGCATTGGAGAAAGAGGTACCTCTAAAGAGGTCTTGGGCGCGTGCCGCCCGTCTTGCCAAGAAAAAGGTATTGCGGTAAGGCCGTTTTGTGTGGACTTGGTGCGGCTCACTTGCCGAGTCGATGGAGTGCCCGTCGGTGTGGCTACCGTGTCACCTCCGGATCACGGATGTCTTTGAAGAGTATCGGTGAAGTTAAAGCGACAAGTCATGTTGGCGCCGTCCCTTAGGCGTTATAGTAGCTTGTAGCGGATATGTTTGCTATCTTTTGTAATAACTCATAGTTATAAATAAAAGTTTCTTTTTTGCTTGTTGCTTGTGGACATTCGTAATGTATACATATCTGTCTAAGTATGCGTAAAAGATGTATTTGTTGCAGTGTACGCCAGTGTAAATATAAGAAATCCATAATCATGTATGAAAATCAGAGTATACTTTGGAAAATAATTCTAAGTATTTAATCATAATCGTGTATGTTGTGAGTCACAGCGTACTGTAAATATCGTATTAAGGAAGCAAGTGTCTTGGCTCCAAAGTTGTTAAACATGCACGTGTGCATTGCTGCGCATCCATCGTGGGATGCGCGCATAGCTTATTCCAACGTCTTGAGAATAAGGTGTTTAACAAGGATGCGTGATCCGGTATTGATGGGTTTGCAACCCTCTTTCTCAATAAGTTAGTTAGTAGGTCAACTTATCCTTTTACCATCGTGGGTTTATTAAGTAGTGCATGCGCGCCATCGTGGGCAAAAATAAAAATTGTTAAAGCATACGGTATATGGAGATAACAACTTAAAATGTGTCATGAGTTAGCTAGAAACCGCGACGTTTTAATAATACTTGCAAGTTTATCGGAAATAACAAAAAAATAGTAAATATGAAAAATAAAAGCGAGTACATGAATGTTTATTGAGCCTTTGAAAGTGCGGGCGTCTGCTGCGCTATGCGTAACAATTCTTATAGGTAGCACCTCTTGAGGTTCTTGATATTCCATGTCTTGTGATGAGTCACGACCATCAAACCTCGTGGCCGATGCAGCGCTTTGTGCCGTTGCTTGATAACCTCATAAGGTCCTTCCCACTTTGGTCCGAGCTTACATGTATCTTGGTGCGGCTTGCCTCATTGTCGCGGTGAACAAAGTCACACAGTGCGAATGAAACACTGCGTACCTTGGCATCATAGTATCCTTTCATTTTGACTTGACCTTGCCTCCCGTATAGCGGCGCGTTCGCGTCTTTCTTCGATGGGTCCAAGTCGACCGTCTTTCGTCGTCGTTTGTAGTCACATTAATCTCCGCGGTGCGGATAGTTGGCATGCCGATCTCGGTTGGTATAACGACACATCCCGTATACAAGAGAGAAGGGTGTCCCTGTCTTTGGTTTTAAGCGAGTGCGGTGTGCCCATAATACATGTGAAAGTTCTTGACCCACCTTCCTTTATGCTTGTCCAGCGTGCTTTGATTCCTTCACCGGAGCTTGGTTTGCGCTCGACTAAACCATTGGTTTGTGGGTGCGTAACCGGCGCAAAAGTGTTGGGTGATGTTTAACTTTCGCACCAATCTTTAAAGGGGTTGTCGCGAATTGTTTCCGTTGTCGAGATGATTTCACGGGTAATCGAGCGGCATACAATGTTGTCCCGGACAAGCGTTTTACACGATTGCGATGGTTGTCGCTCTTGCTTTTGCCTCGATCCACTTGGTGAAGTAGTCTATAGCGACTATGAAATTTGAGACCGCTTTCTTGCTATTGGAAAAGGACCGGCGATATCAATGCCCCATTTGTAGAATGGCCATGGCGCCGTAATTGGTGTTAACTCATCTTTGTGGTTTGCGCGATGCAGATGCGTGGACTTGGCAATCATTGCACTTCCTTATCAAATCCGCGCATCCTTATGCATGGTTGGCGATGGTATCCGATCGCGTGGCGCGTGCTACAACGGACCGTGGTCTGCGTGCATGCTACATGAACCTCATGGATTTCTCGACACATAATTTGCTTGTGCGGGGCCTACGCGCCGAAGCCATGGTTGGAGGAAAGAGCGTCGATCTGATATGTTGTCGCGCGATTCGAATTCTGTGGCGTGTCGCCGTATGCTGCGGCTACATGCATTCTTGGGGTAATGTCCCTTTGCTTAAGAAATCGCAATTGGGGTCATCCATGTAGGACCATCCTCCTCTATGATTGCGGAAACTTCCATCTCCGCTATTGACTTGCTTTTCGGTGTTTCCACCGACACTTGCTTTGATAAGTGTGCGAAGCTTGTCGAGGCTATCTTGCTCGGTGCATACGCTGCGATTTTCTCCTCTAGGGACTTGCTTGATAGTAAATCATCAAAGCCTTTGATCGATCTTTAGTCTTCTCAAGATCTTGAATCATGTTTTCTTCTTTGGCGCGTATTCACCCAACACATGGTTGGCCACTAGTCGAGTCCACATTTGCTTCCAAGTTCGTACACCCATTCGGTTGCAATCGTAGTCCGGTGATCGGGGCTTCATATTACGCCTCGTTGTTTGTCGAGGTAAATTCAAAGCGCGGTGCGTAAGTGAATTCCATTCCTACGGGTTTGTGAGAATAAGGCCGACTCTGAGCCATCCACGCATGAGGACCCATCGTAAACAAAATCCATGGATCTTGTAGCTCTTTTTAAGCTTGGTGTAGGTACCTCGTCGATGTCGGCTTTTCGATGATGAAGTCCGCGAACTTGTCCTTTTATTGCGATGCGTGGTGCAGCAGAGATGTTATGTTCACTTAGCAACACACTCCATACGGAGTCGTCTGGCGTCGGGTTTGGAGATGATTTGCTTGATGGCTTGATCTGTAATTACCGCTATCGGTGCGCTTGGAAATCTGCGTAGCGATCGCTTGGCGGCAAACACCAATGCCAAGACCAATTTTCCATGGCACTATAGTTCATCTCCGTCTTCTTGAGAGCTTTCTTGACAAAATAGATAGGAGTTTGCAGGAGTCCCTATCTGTTAGTAGCCTTCTTGTTGGCCCCTGATGAGTTCTTGACGGATACATGATCGGCTCTTCCCACAGTCGGGGTGCCACGAGTGTTGGGAGTGTTGCTAGATCTTTGTTTGAGTGTGGTGAAAGCTTCTTCCGCCTCCGTCGTCCACGAAAGTCACCCTTTTTATACACTTCTTGAGTGTTTTGAAAAGAGCGATGACTTTTCTGGCGATTAGATAGGAACTGTTGAGGCGGCTAGTTTTCCGTTGAGGATTGGACTTCCTTGACGTGCGTGGTGAGGAAGCTCAATTACCGCCTTTGTCTTTCTCGGACACGGTTTTATGCCATCGGGTTCTATCAAGTACCCTAAGAACATGCCTTGATGGCCGAAGGTGCGTTTCTTAAGTTTAACTCATGTTAATCTCGCGTAGAGTTTTGAATGTTTCTTATGTCGCGCAGTTCCTTTTCGGTATGGCTTTTAATGACCAAGTCATCCATAGACTTCGAGTTGCGGCCTACTGTTTTTTTGAAGGCATTGTCTACCAACCGATAGGTGGCACCGCGTTCTTGAAGCCAAGCGGCATTTTGTGTAACGATGGCGCCTTGGCTTGTGTGGGCTGTTGTCTTTTCCTCGTCTTCTTGGGCCATTTGTATCGGTGATATCCGCATGCGCGTCGAAAAACACTTCAGCGGTACCCACACAAGGACTCTATTTTCCAATCTATCTACGGTAGCGGATAGCGATCCTGTGGGCATGCTTTATTAAGGTCGGTGAAGTCTACACATTCGCCCGACTACCGTCGCTTTTTGACCATTCTTGGATTAGAAAGCCGATCGTGGTAATAGACTTCACGCATAATTCCGCTTTAACTAATTTACGTACCTCTGCTAGAATTGCTGCGCTCTCTGGGAGCTTGGCCGCTTCTTCGGCGTATCGGTAAGTATCCTTGTCGGATTCTAAGTTTATGCTCTGTGATCGGCGTGACGCCCGATCGTGTGTTTGGGCTCCCATGCGAAAATATCTCGTTCTTTTGTAGGAGCGCGCGCACAGTACCGCTTTCTTGTTGTCCGACAATGACCCTCCAATGGTTATCTCACAGTGCGGATATTACGGGTGAATGCGACCTTAAAGTTGGGGATTTTGGCGCGCCTTTGCCGGGATTGGTTCCATTTCGCATATAGCGTGTTACATTCTCATTTAACACCGTGGCATTGTAAAGTGACAATGCCCCTTAACCGAATTTAAGCATCCGTCTTGTTGTTGGCGACCAGCGCATGGGCGATATCCGGGTCTCCCAATAATGCCATTATATGATGAAGGGATTTGATCACCATGAAATCCATCGAGTTGTTGTAGAGTGCTCTGCGTTGCCAGCGCCGACTAGCGATCGCGATTGGCCCATAGGCCATATCTTCTCACTGTGAAACCGGTGAGTCGGCTGATGACAGTTTAGCGACTACGTATTTGGTCGTAGTCTTTTAAAGCAATGCTCATACATAATATTTGCGATGCCCGCCATCGATGTACATGCGGTGTATGTCGTGACCACCGCACTAATTTCAATGGTAAGGGGCTCACGACTGCGTTGTCCGCCGTCAAAGTAGGGAAAGAGATTTCACTTCTTGGAAAACTCTTGGTGACCTTACATGCGGTGGTTATTGCCGCGTCGTATCATATAGATTGTGTCGGCCTTATCCTTGGGTGTCTCCTTCTTGCTTTCATTCTTTTGCTTATCTCTTCCTCTTTAATGTTTTTAACTAAGTGGTCCACCCCCGCTTTGACCATCTTGTCGATGAGTTGGCGTGGTGGACACACTCGTTAGTGGTGTGACCTTTTTGTGCATGGTAGTCACGGTATCCATTCCCGTCGCTTATCTTACGGTGTGCGCATCTGCGGCGGTCTTGGGAAATTCGCTCCTTCTGCTGCGAGTATTTCCTTTGGGGTTTTGATCGGGGAGTATACTGTCATTATCCCTGTCTCTGCCGCTCCTCATTGCGATAGCTCTATTACAGTTATTACCTCGGTCATTGGATTGTCTCCCGAGTTGTTCCTGTGACCGTGCTGGAATAGTTCTTTTGCTATCCGCCGCGGCGGCTTCTCCTGGACAAAAGACCGAGGCGCTTCATGAGCTCATCGAAGGTCTCGAGGATCTTGTCGTTCAATCTCTTGATGAGTTACGGGTTATTAATCCCATTCATGAAACCCGAGATCTTTAAGACTTACGGGCATGCTTTAACTTGCATGCACTCGTCTTTGAAGCGTTCCATGAGCAGCTCGTGGATCTCCACAGTTACATTTTACCTGGCGAGTTCGGCGGGATTTTACTTACACTTTTGCGTTGAGTAAAATTTAGGCGGGCGCCTTTCTCAACTCTTCAAAACCATTCACGCTCCTTCGTGGGAGTTTGTTGAACCGATTCGCGCTTCCCACGGCGTGGAATTAAACATATGGCACCAAGCGGTTGTGGCGGTTTTCGATGGTCATGGTGATTCAAAATTTTTAGGTGATCGTCGGGATCACTGTCCCATCATATGTTTTAACATTTGCGGGCATGCGCCTTCTCTTGTTTTCGGAGAAATCACTAATGCGTCGGTGAGCGCATCCACTTCGGCGGCGCCATGGGAGACATGTCTTCCTCTTGGCTATCGCGTGCATACGGATTTCAATGCCTGTATCACTATCCTCGTTGTCAGGGTTGTCGAAGATGAATTTACCTTCTTACGGCGCTTGCGCAACCTTCCTCGAATCGACTCATAGTGCGGATCGAAGGGCTCTCGCAGGGGAATACTTCCGCCCGGTCTATCACATGCTCTCGGCTACCCGATCTGGCGTGAACAGCGATCGCCGTTCCTCTCTATCACTATCACTCAGTGTTGTGGTGAGATGTCTCATCACCCTCGATTCTCCTCCCGATTACTGTTGAATCTTGGGGTTTATGACCGCTTCCTCTGCGCTTTTCCTTGGGTGGCGGTGGAGAAATATCGTATTCGAATCGAAATTGAGTCGGGCTTCGGGTTCATACGATCTATTCTTCTCTTCCTCCTGCATGAGGCGACCATGCTTCGTAGTTTTGGGATCAGCTTACGGTGCTAGTGCAGCGCGACTCCTCGAGTGGCGCGTTTGTTTCTCTTCTTGCATTCTTATCCCGACACGGTGCTTCGGTATCTTTGTCAAGTCGGTTTCTAGCACCGATTGGAAAGGAGTAGTAAAGGCGGGTTGTTCCGGAGTCTTGCGATGGGTCTACTCCACTCGTGGTGGTTGTAGTGACTTGGGTTATTCCGAGTGCGGTTCTACCGGAGGAAGATCAAGTCTTGACGACCCACTTACTTTTAGCGGTGGTTGTCCCAGATGCAGCAGGGTTAGTCCACTCTGTGACTTCTTCCCATAAGATCATTGCGATCGGCGATTGCGTGTTTTGTCATTCTAGTGTCGATTCTTAGTGTAGGGTCCGGATGGCGCCACTTGTTGATACAAAAGTTGGGCGTTCACGATTTGGAGCTCGGTTCTCGTACCAATTGAGAATTCTTGCTTGAGACTGCGCGCTAAGAGACAAAAACACCGTTAGGCTTCACCGTGGGATTGTCTCCCGATTATCCTCCGGCGTGAGTGAGTAATCGGTTTAGGGTTTAAGGAGTTCTAGGGTTATGAGATCGTACCTTAAGCGAGGATATGATTCCCTTATATATCATGCGGAATCCTTGTTGGTTCCGTGTTCCCCAACCTTCCAGCGTATCCGCCAAAGTCGGTTGGGAATGATTATCTTCTTATTTTAGAAGATATCATATATCGAATCCATAAATAGATTTGGGTTTGGGCTTTCGTGAGCCCAAACCGTTATTAAAAGTGGCCGTCGTGCAGGGCTTGTTAGTATTGGGTTGTGGTCGGGTTCATGACCCGACTCAGACTATATCGTCATCACAACTGATAATGACAAATTGAATTCACTAAAACCAACTATGAGTTTATATTTGAGGAAGACAAATAACCAGTGTTCATTATGAATCTTGATAGAGATTTGAAGGTTGAAAGTTGTGGATGCTTTGTAGTTTTCTCAAGATGCAAGGTTGAAAGATAGAAATACTTGTGAGATTGTGTTTGATGTGCAATAAAAAAAAATTATGGATTTTTGGACAGCAAAAATTTTTAAACAAATAATTTTTTTAATGAGATTGTGTTTGATGTGTAATAAAAAAAACTATATGCGAGGTTGAAAGATAGATTATCACAAGACAAAAAGAAAAGAAAACTAATTTGAGGATGAAAATTTAGACTTATTTGTTACGTAGTTTTTTTTTATGTTTATCCAAATTTAGGTCCAAATTACCCAAATCAAATCTAGGTTCAAAGATTTGTGTTGCAATCTTATTTGTTAGGATGAAAATTTGTGGAGAAAACTAATTTGAGGAAATTTTGAAGGATGGTGTGAAAAAGTAAAATGATAGATGAATGGGTGTGTCAGTTAAACAGGTAAAGGGATGGTTGGATGGAGTTGGTTGAGTTGTTGAGAAGAAATAAGCTATTCGACATCACAGACTTGCCCACATGTATAGTACAAATAAAAGATTCGTAATCAATACATGTAAACGCTTAATGACTACATTTCACATATAGTTTACAATTCAAGGTTGGCCAAATGTTTTATTTAAATTAACTAGCTTGAAGGTTTTTAAAACACTTCCTGACTTTGAGGATCAATTTTAGACAAGTCGGTCCATTCTACTAGTAATGTTAATTTTTGTGGGAGTATTTTTCTTTTAAAGTGGGATACATATGATTTGTTGCACCGTGTTGTTTGTGATGTTGGTAGAGAGTAAAATGGTATTACGACGGTTGACGATAATGATATTAATCATCATTACACCCGGTCTAACATATATGCATTTTCGAAAGCATCACAAAAGCTCCATGGGCCGTGCTTAGCACGGCTTAATACACTACCTAGTTTAATTACAAGAGCAAGCAGTAGAGCAGCCAGTTGGCATAAATGTCGAACGCGTTGGTGAATGGGTTAGCGGGAGCTGGTGGTGGTATGATTGCTCAAATCCTCACTTATCCTCTTCAATCGGTACAAACACCATCTTCTTCACTTTGTTATAATTAACCAATAACTAACTAACTAACTAACCACTTTTTGTTTGTAGGTCAACACCCGCCAACAGACTGAGAGAATTGCTAAAAAATCCCAATCTAACAAATCATCTTCTACTCTTTTTCAAATACTTGAGGTATGCATAATTATCACCTTATTTTTGGGATAACCTCAATTTTCTGAGCTTGTCCACTTCAACTTGTGAGTTTATAAACTTGATAAGCTCCACTAGATAAGCTACTAATAAGCCAAAAAAAGAGCTTATGAGCTTCTCAAATTTTGGATAAGCTCATATGCCCAACAAATAAGCTCGCAAGGCAGGTTTGAAACTGCTTACTTAAAACATTGTAGCGGGTGACTGGGATTGCTTTTTTTTTTTTTTCTGCTTAAAAATAACTACTTTTTAATATGGTGTTTGGAACTTTGGATTTGCTTAATTTGCTTATCTTTTCTAAAATGAAATTCATTTATTAAAGGTTTCAGGTTAAATATATATGGAATAAAGTAAAGCAAAAATGAACACTGAAACTTGCAGCTCTGTGACTGCTGATTTAGGCAGATAAGCAAATCACAAGCATTTTGGATAACACGAAACTCCTTTAAAATAATCAGATAAGCCATCCCAAACACCACCTTAAAAAAACCATGTTTGGGAATGTTTAAGTAATTGTGTATCTGCTTAAATTTAGAGTATTTATGCAGTTTTGAATGTTTGAATAAAATAAGACAGTTTAGATAAGCAGGTTTTGTTTTATAAGTTTGAAGGACATAGGTAATTAAGCAAATCCAAAATGGCCCCCCTAAGTTTTGGTTTTGGTTATATTGGAGGAAGGATATTTGATGAAAACTATCCAACAGGTTATACGCAGCGAAGGCGTTGGAGGGCTATACAGTGGTCTTAAGCCTTCTCTCCTTGGAACTGCTACATCACAGGTGTCTGGCAGCTTTCTTGCTTTTTACATCCTAATATACACTCATTATATGTATATCAAGGATTAATATAAACCTTCATTAGACTAATACTTGTACGTCTTCTTTGGCTTATGGCAGGGCATTTATTATTATTTTTACCAGGTTTTCAAGAATAAAGCTGAATCTATTGCAGCTGCTAATAAACGGAAGGGTCTTGGGGATGGTACCGTCGGCATGTTCTCTTGGCTTGTTGTGGCTGCTTTAGCCGGGTAAGTCTCAACACCCAATGTTACTATATTCTGGATTTATATCAGTTGTTAGTTGTTTGATAAGATTTATTTGATTCTTGGGTTTAGAGTTGACAAAAATTTAAGTAATCAGGAAAGATGTTCTAAAAAATAATCAAGGATGTTGGATTAGGTGATAGGAAACCACTTTGTATTCCTCTTGATCATGTACGATGATAGCGAAGATTTTAAGGATGCAACATCATAACAGATAGCTAATTGGTAAACTGTAAACTAATATTCCTGAATGTTTCAAAGGGGTGACTGACCTTTTGAAGATCGCCTGTTAAATCAGTTTCTACATAAACCCGACGGACTATATGATGCACATGCCACAGTCTGCATGATGATGAAGAACTGATGATGCTGTGAGGCATGTCACCTCCTTCCAACATAACGAAAAGCATCAAAGAGAGAATATATTCCATCTAGTTGAGGAATTACGTCTAGCCTCTGATCACTGTAATTGATTGTTTTATAAGTCATCCCTTAGCTGTTGAAAGAAAATGTGCCCCTTCTATTCTTTATAAGATTGTGAGGATGGATGAATGGTTGACACGAAAATATGTTGTATTCTCTCTCCCTCTTTATGACTCTCTGTTCGTCCCCGGTCATCCTCCGTTCTACATGTTTCATTCATCCAAACTATTATCACCAACACTATGGCAACTGACAAACAAGACAACATTTTACGCTGTTTGATGGTGTCTTATTGCATCTCACGTTTTCCACGTGGGCTGAAGTTTGGCCCATAAAACGACATATACCATGGCCTAACAAAGCATGCTGAGATAGATAGAGATCTCATATTTAGAAAACTTTTGACCATATTGTACAACCTTTAAGTAGGTCTTTCTGGAGCTCTTCTGTGAACATTTTTTTTTTAAATCTAGGAAGCCAGCTATGTATGTTACCACGTTCCGAAGTTGAGGGGGAGTGTAAAAAACTCACATAAAACTTTGAACTTATACGACATTTATATCTAGGATTAGATCTGGTTAACTCGCTCTCTTGATATTCTATTTTTATTTTGAAAGATTTTTCTACCATTAGCTAATTATATCCCTGATTGTATAGTAGTACATCTGCTGCATTGTCTATATGTATATTTGTCTAATTCCTTGGAGCTATATGGAACATTTCTTTGCAGGATATCTGATTAATGTTATGGAATCTTTAAATTTATAATTGTGTTTTACTTGACTGAACTTTTTATCTGTCAGCAATTTACTGGAAATTTCATGTTTTCAGGGCGTTGAATGTGCTATTTACAAACCCAATATGGGTGCTTGTGACACGTATGCAGGTACGTACCCATCAAATAAGAACCTACTCAACTTCTTGGTTTATTATTTATTGCTGTGAGAGATTAATGATTTTAATTGAGAAAGAGCTAGTGTTCATCTGGACATAAGTCTTGAACAAACACTTTTTCATTTATCTCATCATTGATGAATAGCAGAATCTTCAGATACATGTAGTCATCTAGGATCAATATCGTTACATCTTTGACATCTAGTGTCCATAGATGTGGTTGATGCCTTGATGGTTTTGGCTTCTACCTTTTGATAGCATTGTCTGTGAATCCATGTTTGAATAACATTACAATTCTGACATGACATCTGGGGGGTGTCTCTGTTCATTATATCATTTCCTTATTTGCTACCAATGGAAATAGCCTTTTGACGATGTCCTTTAACTTTTCTTGTTTAGACACATACTCAAGCAGAACAAAAGATTCTGGAAGCGAAGAAGGAAGCTTTATTGAGGGATTCCTCTGAGAGCAATTTGACTGGTTCTTCTTTGCATGATAGGTTGCGTGAACTTGAGTCAATGAAGCCTAATCCATACGGGACGTTGCATGCGGTAGGTACTGTTAACATATCCATGTTTTTGTATGAAGCATTAGTGATAGGAAAATGATATGTATAAAAGTCTAAAACTAATGCCTACAGACATGCCTAACTCTAAGATGATGACATGTGCCAAAATCAAGAGTGGAAATTATGAGAGGAAATGTATATTCCATGTGTCACATGATGAATGCTTTAGGCATGAGTTTAGGCACATGAGTTTGGTGTCTCTTATCACCGCTTGAAAAGGCATATTTAGGATATAAACTTTGAGATTGCTTGGAAAAGGCACTCATTTCCAGAAACAATGTAAAACCGGTACATGTATTATAGATTTTGTAAATACCCAGGCCAAATATTCATGGAATGGGATTGCATCCTTTAGAACATCAATGTCATAAAGTGCATGGCAACCTTAAATAGTTGGTGCAGCCACCGAATAACCAAGAGGGTGATGCCTTCCTTATAAACCACTCCCTATCTCCAAATGCTGTATCATATATTAAAGATAAAGGTGCTTTTATGAAAGTATTCTTTTTCCAGGAATTGGAGGGAGAAAAGATGGTTTTAATATTTAAGAAAATTCTGAACGAACACTGAGCGGGTGAGAACTCCCTTATACAGGTGTCCTGTTTTCTTGTTAAGTCGTGTTATAACATCGAAAGCTTAAGCTTCTATTACTGATAGTATGCCTATTTCACTTCATTGCTCCTCTCCAGTTGGAGTAGAGTAAGACTTAGCATGCATTGTTTCATTGCCATAGCCTGCTTTATCCATGATTCTTTTGAGTGTATTGAATCGAGGTGTATTCGAATATGAGGAAAAATATACATCAGCATGACCGTAGTTCTATGAAAAGAAGAATACCGTTTGGTTTTTGTATTAGCATTTTTCCCTCTCGGCCACAAATTCTGATTTTCGTTCTTTATAGCATGTTTTCCTTATATGAAGGTGTATGCCATTTATAGGCATATGAGGTATATAATGAAGCTGGACTAATGGGATTCTGGAAAGGCATTATTCCAACTCTGATCATGGTGAGGCTGATTACTCCTAAAAGCATATATGAATATTCCTAAAAGCATATATGAATATTATAATGAACTTATATGGCTGCTAAAACAAATGGAAATGACGTGACAGGTATGCAATCCATCGATTCAATTTATGATTTACGAGAGCTCAATAAAGTATTTGAAAGCCAAACGAGCTGATAAGAAGCAGAGTTCAAATACAGTTACTGCTCTAGAGGTAAAATTAAGAATCTTCTGCTAATTGTTATTTCTAACTTATATTCCTCAGCACTTATGTTTATTTCATTCACACATTCAAAATGTTAATATGCAATTTACTGCAAACGGGTACTTGTAGAGATTACTGTAGAAACGGTTTTCAGCTTTTGAATGTGATGCTGGTCTTGGCCAAAAATGTATTCTTGTGTAATTTTTCATCTCACCTCTTGTGTAACACTCCACATTATTAGAGATTAAGATTTTTCTCAGCTTACCTAGACCTAAAACCAGCATGCTTGATCATTAATCTTGTATAAGATAAGATGTTTCAATGTTAATATATTTTGCTGTGTGAACAGGTTTTTTTAGTAGGTGCTGTTGCCAAACTTGGAGCAACAGTGACAACATACCCCTTGTTAGTTGTCAAGGTAATATCATAATGCAGTTTTCCAGTTATGATTATTTTCATGAGGAATAGCAAGGCTAACTGGGTCAGATGCCTAGATTGAGTACTTAGAACTTTTTATGTAGTGGATACTGCTTATTAACAAAGTTGGGCTATCTAATACATACGCTTGATATTGAAGAGGGTTGTTAAAGTAGGGTTATTTTTGTCACTATGTTAAGTTTAGTTAGGATTTATGTTATATAAATACCCATGACCAATTGCTGTAAAATTTTATTGTCATGAAGAACCTCTCAAAATTAGTAGACAAGGTGAGCACGTAAGTTAGAAGCATAAGAAAGGAAAATAATGAAATACTATGGAAAGGCTACACTCCTCTAGTTAGTTTTATGTGGTCCATACTTTCCCATACATGAAACTCTACTGGTATCGTTGTAATAACACTTGTGCTTTTTCTGATTACTATTTACAGTCAAGACTTCAAGCAAAGCAAGAAATCAGTACAAACAATTCATTGAGATATTCAGGTATCTTGAGTTTCTCATTTCAGTAAACCCATCCAAGAATCAAGTTTGTTACTATATACTTTTCATAGACATTGACATCATAAGTTAGGTATAAGATTTGCCAGCAGCAAATAGATGGCCCACTACTCTTAATCATAGTTGGATACGTCTTATTAACTATTCGCTCCGGGATAGTTTAGGGATTGTATGGCATTTGACCGCTGTGACCCTATATATTTATATATGAAACTTCTTGTTCATATAATGAAGTTTTTGGTAGATTTGGTTACTAGGTATCAGAACTATGTCCAATCTCTCAACCATACAGATTTTCTCATTGTGGACATGGTTATGTTTTCATTTCTAACACCCTTTTTATTTGCATGGAAGGTACCGTGGATGCAATTGTAAAGATGATTCAGTATGAAGGATTGTCATGCTTCTACAAAGGAATGAGCACCAAGATAGTACAAAGCGTATTTGCAGCCTCTGTACTTTTCATGATTAAGGAGGAACTTGTAAAGCTATATGCAACATTAGCAAAAAGGAGCCAGAAGATATTATTAACCAGGTCAAACTAGCAGACCATAGAATACGGTCCTTGTATACATATATTGTGCATCTTATCATCGTATAAAAGTAACCCATGTTTCGGTATCCTTAGTCTCTGTTGCATAGACCTTGTGGTTTCTGATGAATTGCTAATTTCCGATATAGTATTGATCTTTGGGCTCCCATAGGTACGTTACAGTTTCATTGTCTTTCTCTATAAGCTTTTAAAGAAGTACATTTCAAATAAAGGCAGTTCTATGACTGAAGGGAATTGCATGCAGATATGAGGAGTAATCCCTATACCAACTAAAACTCGTATAGAATTGTATGGAGAACCATGCAGAAAACCTTATTTTCTTTCATGTGTTTCTTACTAATTCCATAGTAGCAAACCACTATTTTTTTATTATTTATTTTTTAATTTTTTTTTTGTGTGAATAATCAACCAGACTCCATTTTGTTTCGTGAACATTAGCAAACATTGATATATCCGGTGGTTGTTATCATGGCTATCATTTATTAAAATGTTAATCTTCTCCTTGCACCAAAATGGACACTCGATACAAATCCTGACCCTTGGTAAGAAAATCCAACCTTAAGATGCTCGCTATCTTGTTCATAACCACTATATAAAGTTTCCTCTTATCTCAGTGTAACATCAGTTTGCAAGTGGGCTAACTTGTCAACTTGTGCTTTTAGTTTAATTAGACGATCACCAATTCTTGCAGAGACAGCATCATATAGATTCTCCCTTGGTATGTTCTCCTGTTCCCTATCCCGCACATCCGTGAAATCAATTGGATCACCAACAAGTATTGTTACCTACATATTCCAATTAAACATGGATTATTATATACATGTTTTTATTAGGATGTAATCAAGTGCATGATCTTTACATGCATGTAAGCGTTAAAGAAGTAGGAACTTGGTGACGACTAAGGGATGCAAATATTATTAAACCCTTTTGCCAATCCTAGGAAGCGTGGCTCCAATGGGCATAATCTCTTGCATCCCTACATGCACAAATGGTACAACCATGGGTGCATTATCAGCATCAAGGACTAACATGTGCATATTTTAAACAGAGTAATCAGATTCATAGTTCTACAGGCCAAAGACTATTTACTATCATGCCTACTGGCAAAACAATTGTGAGCACAAATATATTACATACATAATCTAAATACCCCCTCAATGATGACAAGACAGACCAAGGGACTCTTGTTGACCAAAATGAATGCCATCAATATTTGGTACTATATTGCAATATTTCCATAGATTCATTTTGACTTTTTTTGAAATTTTGAATATTAAAGTTTAATGTTTTACAACTCTTATTTTACGATTAACGAGTGGGTTGGTGCCCGCGCGTTGCTGCGGGGCGTGTCGTAGTTTTATCTGTAGTGTTACGCGATGCATGATTGTATTCGATAGTAGAAATATACACTCATATCTCCGGACCACTTTATTTATATATAATTGTAACTTTCATAAAAGTGGACATCTCTGGACTCTGTAGTTTAAAAAAAAATTATGAAAATTTTTAAAGTTATTTGATAGGTTAAGGGTGCATTTTAAAAGTTTTTTTATTTAAAAACTATATATGGATGTTAAATTTTAACATTTTTTATAAAATCGTACGTATGTCAAAAGCATATCAATATTGGCTCGTTTTGTTCGTTATTGAGAGACTTTTTTGGCAGTATTTTTTTTTATTTAAGAAATCGCGAGGTATCTATTAGCTACACGATAAATAAAGTTTGCTATATAAAAAATCGTAAATAATAAGAAGTTCAGGGGTGTTTCGTAACTTTCTTTTTTAAGTTTTGGATGATAGAGACGTTGGGAAATGTTAAAATATTTGGATGTTTAAAAACGGTGCCAAACCTGGGCTGAGTAGCAACAAGTGGGATGTTGAGTACTTCTAACTGGACTTAAACATTGGACCAATATTTTTAATATTATTAAATAAATAAAATACTATAGTTTGAGAAGGCGCTCGCCTAAATATTTTTAATATTATTAAATAAATAAAATACTATAGTTTGAGAAGGCGCTCGCCTATTAGAGCACAAGGTATGTAAGATATCAATAACACGTTATTGGTATGCCACATCAGCGCCACATCATACACTTTCAAATAACACACCAATAACTCAAACATCCCTCCTTCATAACACACCAATAACATGTTATTGGGTCATACTTTTTTTCATTTTATTTTATTTAAAAAAAAACACTTTTTATTAAACATAAAATAAAATAACAAATACATAAAACGATTAAAAAGAAGAAGAAGAAAAAAGAAAAAGAAAAAACGATATATTACACACACAAAAAAAGAGATTAAAAGCCTCAAAGAAAGAAAAAAAAAACTAATCTGGCGTATTTATTGTCTTGGGAATGTAAACATTAAAAGCATAAAAAAAACAATACACCTCACTCATTTTACATCTCTCTCTCTCTGCAAGTGCAATACATCTTCTTCTTCACGAATGTATATTTTTCTGCAACTGCACTCCGTTTAAAAAAAAAAAAAAAAAAAAAGCATGAAATGATCGGTTTTTATGAATGGCGTGAGCCACTCAACTGGCTCAAATCAATTTGGAACTAGTTTGGCGGACGAATGGCTCAAAGCCTGGTATGCTTTTGGCGCGCCATCAGATGCAGTTGGCGTGTTATTTACATCGATACCTCCTGCTCTTATATCTTATATAAATATGAGATTTTTATACTTCTATTTATGCATCATAATCACCAATACATAATGCATTCATCTTTTATCATTTTTCTTATAGTGTAGTTTTGTAAATTTAGAGAATGGGTGACCCAACTAAGGTTGATGTTATTGTCAAAAAGCTTCTAGCCAAGATAAGAATCCATGGGGGTTTTGATTTAGAACACTATTCGCCGCTATATATAGTAAGGATAAATGTTACACGAAACACTTAACCATGATATCACAACAACAATTATTTTCCGTTAGGGATTCACGTAGCTAAATGCATGGGTACTCGCCTAGTTTCATTTAATGCGAACACACAATCCAAAGTGTCACCACTAAAGACAAAACTGAAAGAAGAGAAAACTTTTAAATGTACTAAAAAATAGGTTGAGATCGTTAAAAAGAGTTTTCGATAAATCTTCCAGATACAAAATCACAAGCCAAAAAATAACATCATAGTAGATCTAGGTGAGTTCTGCATTGCTTGAGCATCTATCCAAAAATAATATTGTGCAGATGCGAACATGCAGCCATTTTCTGAAGTTGACAAAAAGTGAACACCTCTACTTAAGTTTAACCCAAAGCATGAAGCATGAACCCTTGACATTGCACTTGATATGAAACAACTAAGGATGTGGCAAATTATGTATAAAGTTCTCAAGATGTGATAACTCCTTCCCATTCGTCTTAATAACAAACTGGTAGCTACTGCCACTAGTGGCTAGCTTCTCAAAGCTTAAATACAGGCTTAAATATCATCCCTTAGGCTGCCCCCAGTAACTATGGAAGATCGACTGAGTCCCGGATCCCACGAATCCCTTTAAAAGGAACCGTCTAGTGTAAATCCAGGGATCCGGCGGAAACGGCTGAATAATGAACAATATTTATTATAAATAGTGAACCATTTCTTCTTGACACTCCACCCATTCTTGTATAATTCTTCTCTCATTATCATATCTCGCTAACCTCAGATCCAAGGATCATACTTGTAGATTTCTTCTTATGTTTCTCAAGTTTCTTCTTACAAGACGAGATCACACTTCTTGCATACGAGTCATCCATTCTTCAAGAGAAGAGTTTGCTCAGCTTCTTCATCACCACAAGACCAGTGAGTTATTTCTTGTTGTTGATACATCTCCTTGTATTCATAAAGTAGTTGTGATAGTTGTGTAGTTATGTTGGATTGGTTCTTCCGTGTAAAGGACCCGGTATTTAGCTTAGTACCGGAAAAAGTGTAAGCGGCGTTGGAAGGTTTCTGCACCGGTTAAATAAGCTTGTTGACATAGTGCTTAAGAACTCTCAAGTTGGGTACTCGGGAAGTGGAGTAGGGCAAGGAAGGTGTCCTTGTAGCCGAACCACTATAAATCATTGTGTCAAGCTTCTATCCTTTTTCTTTCTTTACTATTCTCGTATTTATTCTTTTTCATACTAACCTGCATTATCTATATATCAACAACCAAAGGTTCACATACTATCAATCTTAAAGTTTTTTGAACTAAATTTAAATTGATGAAAACTATTCAACCCCCCTTCTAGTTTTCTACAATAAGTATGCCCTGATCCACTGTAAATTAGTTAATTACCTGAAAAGTGTGATCTGCTCCTTTGTTCAGCTCGGATCTTTAACAACCAATCATAAGCAGCAGGATTATATGACTTAATTTCTTTCATTCTTTTGTTGAGTTCAACAGTAGTATTATCTGTTGCAGCTTTCCAAATCATGTCTTTGTATGCACTACCTTTAAACACCAACTTCATATTTTCAAGAATATGCTTAACATATAACCTGTGTTTAGCATTTGGAAAGGTCTTTTAAATGGCTTGTACTTGTCCCTATAGACAGTGAAGGATTGGCTTAAAATATTAGATGTTATCATTAACATAAAAGACATCAGAAATTAGAAAGTAAGATGTGTACCTTTTGTCTATCATAAATGAAAGGAAGTAATTTCAAAAACAAACACCATGATGCCATAGTTTTTGCCTCAACTATAACATATGGTATTGGATAAATCCCATTATTTGCATCAACTCCAACTATTGTTAATATTTGACCTGGAAAAGGGCCTAACATGAAGCATCTATCTAATCCTAAGATTTCTCTGTCACAAGCTTTAAAACCTTGTTTAAGAGCTCCCAAGTACACATATACCCTTCTAAAAGTTCTTGTTGGAGACTCTGGATTTGGTTCATGTTGGACATCAATCCTAACAGTTGTTCTTGGATTTTGATTAATTAAATCTTGTGCATAATCTCTAAGCGTCGCATACTCTGACAATTTTTCCTGTGCAATACTCTTTGCCCTAAAAACTTTCATCTTTGATATTTCAATTTCAAATTTTTTATGTATCTGATCTTGAAGAGCCCTCACAGGAACATCAGGATTAGATGGAAGTTTTTGCAAACATGATCTGATAGAAACCTAAATGTACATGATTTTAATGATCTAGATTGAAGACACTTGTGCTCGTCATTTAGTGTTCTAACCTCACATCCGTCTTTGGGAGTGTGTGTTGTAAGCATTGTATAAAGACATTGGTATTTTGGTTCAATGACCTTTTTACCCTTGCCTTTGACTATTTTTAATTTTCCTAAAAAGATTTTGTTCCTTGCTTGTTTTGTTCTACCTGATTACTGGACCCCCTTCGGTTTGTGAAATTACATTATTGGCCATAACAGTCACACTACCAACAAAGCTGTCATAATTTGGTATTGTGCTTTCACATGTAACTCTTACCCTTTCGTTATCATTTTTTTTCAAGAACTAGTTTTCTCGTACCCTCAACTGAATGTTTTTTCACTCTTGCCTTCACAGCTTCGCTATCACAAAATTGTTGACCTAAGTAGATGCCAAAATGATAGGGAACACTGATTTTTACCTTACTTATTCTTCTTAATTTCCTAAGCTCTTCTTTCCTTTCAGGATAAATTCCATCATCTAAGTCACTGCCAAATGATTCATAATCAATAACATCTAGATGTTGTTCACCAACCTCAACAGATACAGCTGGAGGATATATTGGGTCTGGATAGAAATTGAAATGTTTCATATATTACATGCACATATTCAACTGTATGTTCATCATCAACAAATTCTTCATCATCTTTTGGATCATAATACAAATCCTCTAAATCATTTGTCTTACTACCACTTACATCACCCTCTTCTTCTGTCTCATTCTCCCTCTCAACTTCCACTTCTATGAAATTAGCACCAATTTCTCTCTCATTTACCCCATTACCGTCAGCAACAACCCTATAACCATCACCAACATCAATTCTTCTTTCCTCTCATTGTTTTCATACTCACCAAGTATTTCATCAAGATCATCAAAGGGATCAGTCACTTCTTCTAATTCTACAGATGGTTCTTTATCCTTCTTTGAAGAATCACCTAAAACTAGTCCTTCTAGCAAAAATGGTGGCCTGCTATGACAACTCGTAAATTTCTCGATGCGTCGTAATTGGAGAAACATCGTTTAGAGCGATCGTTTTAATTAGTTTGAGATACGAGTCGTATTATATATCATTTTTATTGGAAATAATATTTTAAGAACATTGGCGTAATTCTCGTGCCACGAATCCTTCGTTTGCTAGTCCAAACGAGTCCTGGATCATTAAAATGCAAAAGATAACAAAAGTTACATAATGGGTCCTTGGGTAAATTACATAGCCGCCCCTACACTTTCCATTTTACAACCTTAGCCCCTCATGGTGGTATATATACCTCACACTTCACACTTCCTCTCATTTTCCCACACACGTTCTCTCACTACAAAACACACAAATATCTCTTCTCTCTCTCTAAAATAAAATCCGGCCACCCATTTCTAGTGTTCCGGCGCCGTCAAAAATTCCGGCCAACTTTCCGGCGACCACAAATAACTACACCACCTATCCTAGATGATAGATCGGGCAATTGTGGTTACGTTTTTGTAACCCACACGCCACGAATCTATATAACGCACTCTAAATCTTAAAAGTTAGATTCGGATTTTTGGTTTGTTGAGGTTAAACGTTTTTAGAGGTTCCAAGCTTGGTTTTTATGAGTTATACTCATATGAGACACCAACAAACGTGCCTCGTTCCTCTCCCACTCACGGTAAAACGACCTAGCTATTTTTGTTTCATTTTTGTTTCGTTTAAAAACCGATTATATATATTGTTTGTGTTACTTTCATGGATAACAAGTGCTAAAAACGAGTATGAAACAATTTTTTTAAAGACACTTGTGAATATATTAGTATTAAACGAGACTTAAAAATGTTTTCTTTTGATTCGAATAACAAACAAGGAAAACGGTTTGGAAACGATTCGTGTGGTGATAACAGCTTAGTCTAGAATTTATGTTCGGATTTATTTCGGTTTCGGATTATTTCTTGATCTCGGATTAGGGTGGTAAGTGAGTGAAATGGTGTTGTATTTTTGTTTCTGACTCGTTCGAGTCTAGTTGGTATGAGTCAACTCAGTGGTTAACCGGGTCAGATCTAACAGAAAATTGGATCAAACATATGTTGATATATTGGTTCTTGTCGGGTATTGGGTTGACTCAGTGAGTCAATGGACTCAACGAGTCGGGGTTGTCTTAGGGTGACGTGTCAAAGCAGAACAAGGATGTTTGTTTGTTATTGTTTGTGTTATCAATTCAAACCTGTTCCATTTTCAATTAGTAATTAGTAAATATTTGATATCTTATCTTAAATAGTTATAAGATTATGATATACTGAACAATTAGTAGTTAGTTAATATAAGAATGAATCCTTATAATAATAGCATTATTCCTAATGTTAACCACTTGG
Source organism: Chrysanthemum lavandulifolium (assembly GCA_022545495.1). NCBI lineage: Eukaryota > Viridiplantae > Streptophyta > Magnoliopsida > Asterales > Asteraceae > Chrysanthemum > Chrysanthemum lavandulifolium. The sequence continues at coordinate 310,718 of JAHFWF010000158.1, read as the reverse complement.
ACTTGACTAGTCAGGTCGGGTCAGATTTATGATATTGTTGGTGACAGTGTGGGATTACGGTTAATACTTGAATTAGACTCGTTAATTATTTATAGGTCATAAAATGTTGTTAAGATATTGAAACAAGTAACGTGGTAACCGCTATAGACAATGGACAAATTGGAAGTATGTACGGGTCACTTGTAGATATCAATATCAAATACTAAGGAAACGGTAAATTTAACAAATCGATTAGGTAACGAATCACTTATACAACGATAACCGGAATAGAACTATCGGGGATAAACAATATAAAACTTGAGTTAACGACGAGTAAATATTTATAAAACAAAATGATAAACATTGGGAACTAAATATACAATTTATGGGTTATATCGGATATTACATATGCGTTATAAGATTCAACGCGAATGATAAATTTGGAGTAATACTCGATACACGAGTTTTTATAATTACAAGTTAGATTTTTGAACGTTTTGAACTAACCGAACACAATATATTAGATTCAATGTGAGTTTAATATATTTGATTCGCGACGAGTTTAAGTGTTAAATTGTTACATTTTAACTAATAATGAAAAATATAACTATATATTATTGACGAATATGGTTTATTTTATTAATAAACCTTAATTAACTACGATAATAACTTATGTTTTATAAATACAAGTTAATATTTATAAACTTGTTAAGAAATATTATTTTGAGGGGATAACTTATTAAGATCACAATGATTTGGGAACGTGAGTAAACAAACGTGTCTTTTGCAAAATACTACAATAGTATACCTTATATAGCGTACTCTATTATAAACTTGTATAATTACGAGTAACGATTTTGAAACATTTATTAATTGAGCGATGAATGGAACTTATCTCTTATTATAACGGGTACGTTGGGATTATGGGGAAATTATCAAAAGTTAACCTATTTATGTGTCATAAATAGATGTCGTCATTTTCTAGTCTTTGACTAGCTTGAGTATCGTCAAGTAGTTTGTGACAACTCGTACTTTCAGGTCATTTCTCAAAACATTATTCATGCTTCATCATTTATCGTTTATCGTAAACTGAGTTTACGAGCATCAAATTCGCGTAACCTTAATGGTTTAGCGGCGAATTCATGATCATATCATCACGGACATTTCATATAGACTAAGTTTAGTCTACATTTCATTAACATCATTTTCATCATGTTACTTTATTCATGATTTTGCATTTCACCTTAAACGCGTAAATTTCATATTAAATAAACGCTATCGCGTAAGTTATTATTTTGACCATTTAATCCGATACTTCCAAAAATGATCCCGACATATTTTTATACTTACATTTAGTTTATAAAAATAATATTTTGAGTTTACCTAGTGTTTTAAATTTATTTTGTATATAAATCGTTAAATTTATATTATTACGACACTTTTCTTAAAAACTACACGATAATTATTATATCACTCAAATTTTACCAGAAATGTATTTTTACAATTTTTATAACTACAATATACTTTACTTTGATCCATTAAAACTTATTTTTAGTTCATACTACTCTAATTTCACAACTATATACAAGTTACTACATATTCACCTTAACTACATTTTTCTTACAACAATTACACACAAGTATATACATTATAAAGGAAAAAAAAATATATATTTTGAGAAATGCTTCCCCCCTTGGCCGACCAAGGGGGGGTAGGCATTAAATGTTTGTAAACATTTTCTTGATAGTATAGATATGTACTCAAACTCAATCACCTCATTCATTCATCACAAATAATTCACAAGTTAGTAAAAGTTTCTCTCTATCTTGTTTCCTTCCTCTCCATAACCGGTTATACATAGGTGTTAAGAAGGGATCATCAAAATTTTCAAGCTCAAGTTAAAACACTCTAGTTACACTCTTATTAAAGGTTTTGAAATAAAACACGGGGTGTTTAGGTTAATCCTTGTTCTAATCACCTCATCAAGTTTACTAGTAAGCATATCATTTACATTTTACATCTTTCCTTATCATTTCATATGTATTTCATCATTTTTTTAGCAAGCATGCAAGACTTATTGTTATTTATACCATTTTTACATTGTTTTTAAGAGTTTGATACATATAAGTCATCCTATAATTTATCCCTTGTTATATATTAGTCTTGATGATGTTTAGGAACCCATGACACCCTAAGAAGGTGTATGGTAGGATTAGAATAGCTTTGGAGTTGTTTTGAAGGGATTGGAATAGGTTTAGTACGAGAAAAACTCTTTTCGACAAGTATAAAAAGTTGTCGATCTTGTTTTGAAATTCGGAAAATCCGACAGAGACACGAATTTTGGCCTAGATATTTAGAAAATATACTTTAAAACGAATCCGGGTCGCTTGAACGGATTAAAACGGAGTTATAACGAAGAAGTTATGAATTTTTCAAGTTTGACGACGAAATATACATTTTCTCGAAAATTTCAAAACAACAGTTTTGTGTTGTACGAGTCAAAACGAGTCTTAAACTTTATAAATTATTTCGACTTATCAAAAATATATTAGTATACTTTGATACGAAGCTAAGGACGTATAAAACGTAGAAAACGGATTTATAACGACTAAAATATACACGTTTTCATAAAATTTCCGTAACTTATTTAAGAAAAACTATATTATTTTTACGAGACAAGTGTTACGGTAAACAAAACGACCATGTTGAAGGCTATTTTTAACGTAGACGTAGAACTTTTTGTAACGAGATGTCTTCTAATAAAATTTAGATCATCAAGCATATTTTCTAAAATGACCAACCGTTTGTATAAGCGGAGTTGTAATAAATTATTTACTGGATGCTTAAACTTTGCGAAACTCACTTTTTAAACCACATTTGGACAAAATCACCATATTTAACCTCTATTATCTTTATGTTCGAGACCTCTATGACGAAAACTCATGTACTAAAACTTCGGATTTTGATACAAGCTTTCCAAAACCGTTGAGTTCGTTTCCTAACGTTCGACGACACCATTTTACGACTAGCTTTTGAAGCCATTTTGTCATTTTCATGAAATTTCCAACGACATTATTTTACTTACGAAAAGTTAAAATTTCATAATAAATCATTAAGAAACTATTGTAGGATGACATTTTGACGTAAATACTTGTAAAGTAATTTAAGAATGGTCAAGACGTCAAAGAGTATTTTCGACGATAAGTATTATTTTCAAAAACTCCCAGTGGTATAAATATCATCCGAATTGCATGCATAACATTTCATCATGACTCATTATATATCATATCATTCATAATAGGTCATGATTAGAGATTCACGCTACATTTCATGTACTCACTTTTGTCTTCGCATCATTTCATCAGTGAGTCATAGCCCCTACTCTTTAATCATATGAATTACTTTTGGGGAGATACATGCTCAACTATTTTTATGACTATCATGATTATTTGAAACTACATGCTTAATCGAATCGAATGTTTAGTCATATCCTATATCATAAATCATGGGCCGAATGTCTTGGGATTATCATTGAGTCGAATGTCTTGGGATTATCATTGAACTGAATGTCTTGGGATTATCATTGAGCTAAATGTCTTGGTATAAACATTGGAACTAAATGTCTTGGTATAATTAAGACAAGTAATGTTGATACATTAAGTCATGCACTATTATGTGAATTCATTTGACATCAAGCGCTTGAACATAAACTATGCACCTTTGGCGTTGGGTTGTGAACACACGAGTTGCAAGTTTTGTATGGTGAACTTGGGCCGAGGTGGATTTACAATGCCTTTCTTTGCATAAACGATTTTGAAAGTCTTTACATTTCAACACAAACTCTATGAACTCACTCAACCTTTGTGTTGACACTTTAGCATGTTTTATCTCGGTATCTATGGCATACACCTCATGGCATGCATAAGGACTTATCATAGAGTCGTGGTGACGACGCGTCTCTCATGGTTTATGCACTTTAAAACATCATTTGAATTGTAACAAACTTATTTCCGCACAAATTGATTTTTATTTGGGACCTATACTTTGTAAACTCGATTGTTTTATTAAATCAAACGATGTGTTTTCCAAACGACACTTTAGGTCGTTCAATATAACTGTGATTGTGATGCTATGACAGTCAATCCCCAGGAATTCCATTCCTCTGCAAAACAGGTAATTTGGGGGTGTGACATAGTTCTTGACTTTGTCAATGTCATTTCCTTTTTTTTTGCGTGCGTTCTAGCTAGTATGTTTCGACCATGTTGGTGTCTTCTTTTCTTTCGCATGAGTTGTATGTCGCGTCTATGTTTCTTACCACTACACGAAATGTTAAAACTAAACTTTTGGTGATATGAATTATAAACTTTTGGGAACAATAATGGACTTTTGAAAGTAACAACATGAATGATCCACGAAAACTACAACACATTACTTTTATTTACTTCTTTATCGTATGAGCCATATTTTAAGAATATCGTATACGCATTAGGTTGCGTCACTTCTATTCTATCGTACTTGTCGTACACTCTTCTGGATGCCGTGGAAATTAGCTTTAGATGCCAGTCGTGTCAATAGTGAATAGTGCATTGATGTGGCTAAGGTGAGTTTCATAGCCCCTCTTTTCAAAGGTTTTCATAACTATTTTGGGGGAGAATACATGCTGCTTTTAACAATCCATAATCGAATATGTGAATATGATTTGAGAATGACTGTTGTTAGGTATATTTGATTTGTGGATCGATATCTGATGTGTTTATGTGAATGCAAACTATTTCTTGGACCTGCCACTACTATTTTGAATTGCTAATGTGTTGACTAGGAAAGGTTAGACATGCGACATTTGTTGACTTAGACTAGGTAGCATCTCTATGCTATAACGCGATGCCTAGCTAAGAATCGACCGACCTAGTCTAGGGTAGCTTGTGTTCTAGGCCTTGCTATGACTAGAGTCGCCCGGGGCCCTACATTGAGATCTCACACGTATTGAATTGATTATTGGTTGGATTGATTATTGATTGGATTGGTTAGTTATTGGAATGATTATGGATTGATTGATCGTTGATTGGTATGCTTATTATCTATCTGCCCTAAGTAGCATGTAGCAATTAAACTCTATCAGGTCCACTATTACTTTTGTAACTAAAACTCTATGAACTCACCAGCGTAAGCTGACCTTTTTAGCATGTGTTCTCAGGTTTAAGGCGTTAGCTCACTATTGGAAGACGTTTGGCAAGGGGCATGGTCATAGACGACTCTGATGAATAAACGGGACCGTTTTAATTATTTTTTGGGCCTATTTCCGCACTACTTTCATTAATGTAAACTTATGGTTTCTAATTAATGAATCTTATTCTAAATAAATGGGATAAAAACCATTCTTTGTACCTTATGTTGTGATACCAAGATTGTAGCACCCAAAGGCTCGTATGCTTCTGCTAGACCGTATTTTTGGGGTGTTACACCTGCCCAAGTAAACAACATCTGGTCTAGGATTGAAGGGACCTTTATCATTACTTGCAGGATTGTCCTTAGCAAAAAATTTCATTACATCCCCAATGGTTACGGCCTTAGAGGTTCCATCTTCCCACTCTTTTGTCAAATTCCTAGAACACATATGTATTAAACTCCTATTTACATCATGATTGCTATCAATACTATGGGGAGCCCTTTTTAACCGATCATCTAGTTCTTGTATTACAACTCCTATCTTAGGTGTAGCAAACATACTTTCCACCACTGAACTTCCATGTTCAATGTACACTCTAATGATCTTATTATCTTTAACATATTTTGACAGCTCTAACACATCACCATCACCAGCCAAAGGATGTAAGCCATAATCTAAGCTTATGAGATGGTAGTACATTTAATCAGCTAGACCATAACCTAGTTTAATCACCATTTCTTTAAGCTCGTGTATCGAAAATTCATCAATATCAATCACATCAATGTATGATACATGTCCATTCACATAAGTTCTTCCATGTGTTGGTGTAAACATCCCGTCATGGTGGATTTCAAAGAAAAGATATTTGGGTGCCCATCTGCAATAAGAAACAACTAAATAACACAAATCATTAACATCTGTTTTAAATACACTTGCAAAATTAGAGTATTTTTAAAAAACCTAAAAAAGTTAAGAACAAACCCTAAAAGCTCATCTTCCTTACCGTATGTTGTTACCGGATCAGAGTTTGAACCTTCCCCACGAACTTCCTAAACAATAGTTGTGAAACCATGTTGATTTCGAGCTATTAGATGGATAAATGGAACATCAAGGATTTCATGTGTAAGTACTTTAAAGTATATTGAGTTGAAGTGTAAGTGAAGTGAAAAGGAGATGAACCGGGGTTAAGTGAAGCATAGGTTGGGGTTGAAAAGACGAAATTGCCCTGGAGTTAACATCTCAAACTAACACCCGTCCAATCGAAGGACAAGTCAACTCAAACTGGACAACCACAGGGACGAATGTTGTAATTTTTGAGAGGTAAGGACGAAACTTGCAACTATGGGCAAACTACAAAGACGATTTATGTAATTAACTCTGACTAGCTATATTACATTATAAAGCATTGAGACTTTCTATAAGAGAAAGTCTTAAAATTTTAAGACAAAAAATATTACTATAAAAAAAATTAAAAAATTAATGTAACATTTGAAAATTTAAGTCTCATTTAAACCATATAGTAACCCTTTCCAATAATGATATATTTTAATAGAATTATTTATAAGAAACGCTCACTAAACTTATAACCACCAATTTAATGCTAAAATTTGAAAAATAAAGTGCTAACTATTTACACTATTAATAATTTAGACGTTCTATTTTTTAAAAACTTATATATAATAAATTATAAAGTATTTGGGACATGCTAAATAAAAAAGGATTAAAATAAAAAACATTTGTTCATCATAAATATATGCACCGAGTACCCGCTACTGTATTACGCAGGTACCCTTCTAATTATATTAAAATTTTCATTTTTACTATTAGGAGGGGGGAGGGAAGAGATCTAGTGAGAAAAGAAAATACAATGAGAATAGTGAGAAATATTCTTAGCCACACATTTTAAATAAATAAAAAAAGAAAATTAAAGGAAAATGCATCTACTTTTGTAGGTGCATCTAAAATATGTGATTGTGGTTTCTTCTCATCCTTCTCATCTTAATTTTATTTCTCATTTGATCCATACTTTAGGAAGGGATGGATAATTGAATATTCTACATGAGACACGTTTCAACCAAATATTCTTTTATTACAACACGTTGCATTCTCAATTAACTCTTTCTTTTAAAAAAATAAATAAATGAGTCTTCTCGGATAAAATGCTTTGTGTTTCTAACAGACTCTTGCGTCTGCAGCTTTTGCCACTTTTATTTTCAGGTTGTGGTTCTTTAACTTTTTTGCATGAAAATCATACTAAGAGCGTTAAGTTAAACTGTCATTTTAGCGTTATCTCAGCTTTTTTTATTTTTATTTTTTTTTTCACTCATAGAACCAAAAACATCCTCCCAGCAACACAAATCAAAATTCCATTTTTAAGATCTACCATTTTATTTTCTTTTTTCATTTTTTTTAAACCAATTAATTTTTCATTATTAAAATAAAAACACAAGTTACATAAAAATACAAAAATAAAACATTTTATAACTTTCTAATAACTTTACAAACTATCAAAATTACAAAAGGGCTAAACTTAAAGTACAACGTTCTAAAAAAATTTAAATGAAAATAATAATAGTAATAAAATAAAATAAAAATAAAAAATTTGATAAACACACCCATCATCTTTCTCATTCCACAACACACAGTCGACATACACTTTATAAATAAAATACCTATAAAACCCTTTTAAATCACAAACTCTCATCTGGCGCAAGTCAAAACTTAGCATGTGGTTTGGCGAAGGCACCCACCGGTGAATTGTCGTGGGGTTTGGCGAGGGACACGTCAACTTGGCGAGGATGCCAAGTGACTGCACCCCTAATGCTAAAATAACTAACATCTACGTCTATCTTATTTACTTGTAAAATCAATAAAACAAATAAATTTTAAGTGTATTTGAAAAGAAGGTGTGGCCTACGCAGGCACCCCATAAAATCCTTGGCAGGCACCTCAAGTAGGTGGACCCCATTCCTTACCGTACGGCGCCTTTTTTTTTTTTTTTTAAAAAAATAATTGTGTGTGTAGTGTTTTTTATAGTGTATTTAATCTGTGTAGTGTATAGTGTATTTAATTTGTGTAGTGTTTTTTTTATGTATAGTGTATTTAATTGTGTAGTGTTTTTATATGGTATTTATTTTACGTTATGTTTTTTAATTGTGTATAACAACAAATGTTAGACATTTAAACATTAAACAAGTATAACAACAAATGTTACTAATATTACAATAAAACATTAGACATTAAAACATTAAACAAGTAAAACAACAAATGTTTTCAATATTACAACGAAATCTACTCCACATGAAGATTATTAATGTCATCTATAAGCTCATAGAGTATTCCACTGGGTGACATGCGTGATCAACCTGGATTTCTTGCCAATTCCAAAGGTGATGCCTCCAACGCTTTTATTTTTGCCCGCAACAAATTGTTTTGAGCCAATAGCATGTTGATCGTTGTATCTTTAGTTTCATAGCTTGAGTAATCGCGTTGAAGAAGAGGTTTCACCAAAGTACTTTTGTTGAAATATTTCCTTCCACATGAAGTATCGACACCCATAGTCTTTAGTCCCCGGTCATTACATGATGAAACAATTATAAGAAATGTATTCTAAACAAACAAGTTATTGATATATTTACGCAAATAAGCAAACGTTTAATTATTTACCTTTGACAAAGGACATGCATAATACTTCAGACCACAAGTTTTGGGCTTGTGAGATGTTCTTTCAATTATAAATTCACGTTGACAACGACACAAGAAAGGATTTTCTTGTTGCATCTGGCCAAAAGAATTTGTATAATTATTCACAACATAAATTAGTAATATTTTTAGAAGCTTCGAATACATAAATAACCAATCTTGTTATAGATTAATAGTTGATACATGGTTCACAAAATTACAATATAACTAGAAACTAAGATCAATCACGCCCGAGGCGTAGTCGCCCAATGATGTCGCCATCATCCCACACGAGACTCTAACTCGAAATCGCCTCCTCAATCCGTCAATCTCGCTCGTGCCAACGCGAGGCGGTAGTAATAAAAGATGAGGAAGAACCGGAGGACGGTGTATAAAATTGTCCTCATCTGCACCGGAGATATAGCCGGAGAGGAGGCACATAAGATTGTGAAGAAAGCACATAACTGGACTCTCAACACGGCGGGTGTGTTGTTGACACAATGAATGTCCCTCCATCGAATGTCATCCGATTCTCGTAACAAAAGATGAGGAAGAACCGGAGCAGGCAATCAGAACAAAAGATGACGAGTCGTTTGCTATAAATCAAGAATCGTCTATACATGTTTTGTCATTTACAATATAAATCAAGAATCCTCTATACATGTTTTGTCATTTACAATATAAATCGATGTCGCTATACATGTTTTGTCATTTACAATATAAATCAATAATCGTTTTCTACGATATCTAAACATCCTCGTCGTTGAGTAAACACATGTTCCCATGGCGCGCCACGGCATTTCTAAAATATCTCCATTGTGGGTGATTATACGGAGTGGTGAGTTTTCATCAAGAATCGCAAGAACGAGTGAGCACATTGGTCGTCCCCACACGAAGAATCACAACGGAGACAATATTCTGCGAATCGGGAGAACCTCTCAATGTGGAAGACCCAAAACAGATTGTGAATTGGTTATACATACAATAGGACGGTTAAGAGCTGTAGCAATAACCACTCCCGTTTCTGGCATAGTCATCCAATAACGCCGGGGTGCTGCACCGTTAAACCAATTCATCGAGTTACGTGTATATGTAAAATAATCACCCCACATTTCCCTATAAACTTCCTCATTATTGTCTACCTCTTCCCTGGCAAGAGCTCAAATTCTGGGCCACATTTCTTGCTGATGGCCAAGACCTATGGCAAGAGCTCGATAGCCACTATTTCCATCACCATCCACGTTAAAGATCCCTAGGATCCAGCGTCGGAAAAAAGTGGAATTTCGACCATACAATATTCGCTAAAGTAATCTCGAACGTACAAGTGGTGTCTTAAGTCGCCTCGCTGGGTCCTTCGTTAGGTCCTTCGTTTAAGTCGGGACGTTAGAAGGCTCTCCACATAAGAACCGTGTCTCGCAGATTCTTTATTTACGTCTAGGACTTTTTAGGTTTTGTGTAGCTTCTACGGTTGCCTTGTGGGGGTTCTTCGTTCAAACCGGGTATTTGGTTTAGACTTGGATTTGTTGTCCTTGCGCTTCGGACGTCCACGATTATTTTCTTTAACAAGTTGTTGGGTGACACAGATTCGAGAGCGTATATACCTCGAGCCTGCTTTAACATATTTTTTTACAAACGACGATGCTCGGTATAAACACTTTGGAATTTTTATACGTCATCTTGACAAGAAAATATTCAGCTCTTCAGCCCTCGAGGCTCTTGAGGATATTCAGCTCATCAGCTCTTGAGTATTTCGGACAACAGCCGAGGAACGCTTAGTGTTCTCCAAAATTATCAACAAAATCAAGCGGAATTGGCAATCACAGATTCGAAAAAGGAACTAGTTAAAATTATCGGTATTGACGGAAGAATAACTTGATAGGCATAAATTTTAAAATACATACCGTTTGCTTGAAGCCAATACTGATTGGTGATAGCATGGTAAACCATACACTAATCAGATCGATGACCACATGCATGTGGGTCAACATCCGCTTACTTCTGCAGTATGAGCCTTAAAGCATCCATTGAAACATTATACCGCATTTGTTAAATAGAGTGCTCTTACAAGCATGCGCTTCTTGATTTTGCTTGTATTCAAAGAGGCTCGTGTCGCGGTTTCTTCTTGCAACTATAATCTTGTCGACCGAACACAACAACGTGTCTAAAATTTGGATCGTGTGGAGCCCAAGTATAACTTCAACAGCGCGTGTTGACCCTCAACTCTACATGTTGTTGTCTGGCCGAAGCTGCGATATTGATCGGTAATGTACGACACAAACATGCGATCGTAATCTCGCAGCCAGTTACGAAAATACCGGAAAACATCTGAGAAAACAAAGAATTACTAAAGTGAGAAAACAATTCGAGTAGTTATTTATTAAATAATAATAAAAAAATGTATTATTAAATAACAATTCGAGTACCCTTTTTTTGGACCAATAAATCATGTAGGTGCTGATAATAATGCGTGAACACTTCTTCGGTCGGAGCTGTAATCATCGAATCCCATGTCAATCTAACGGACTCATACTCCTTTAACGAATCGAATCTGTGTCTGCAATGCTTTAGCACATTTTGATTGATATGCCATCGGCAGAGTAATCTGTTAGCGTTTGGGAATTCTTCTGCGCATGCCCCAAGCAACGCTAAATCTCTGTCGGTGACGATAACCCGCGGGTAATATTGTTCTTGTATCACCAACTTAACACATTCCAACACCCATTTGAAACTTGGCTTTTTTTCCTTGTCCAAAAGCTAAACGCCATCGAGAATGTTGTGTTTGTTGAGTAACCCCAACAAGCGTAAAGAATGGCGGTTTAAACATGTTGGTGTTGTATGTGGAGTCCATCGGCATGATTTCGGATATGTTGTCCACAGGGGCATATGACGTCGGGTGAACAAAAATATTTCATCCAACTCATTTGTGTGGTCATTTATCCTAGGGTAATATGTATAACCTTGACGCCGCAAATGTACTAAAAGCGCTTGTATCGAGTCAAATCACCACGATCGTCATGACGTATCTTTTCTTGTGCATTATACACCGCTTTAATGGTAGACACGTTATTTGGATCCATCTCTTTAGTGAAGAAAGTATAATTCGTGGTGCTACATCTTTGTTTTGTCATCGCCTACAAAAACTAACTCGCTTTCTAATCGCATGGCTGTGAAAACCATTGAGCAGTCTCGAAAATTATGATTATGCCCCGGACACTTAACCCTCAATATCCAACCATTTTGACGTTTTATAAATTTCGCTAGTAATCTGAATGGGCAATTAATTTTGTCGGTACTAGTCTGCCGTTCAAGTTCATCTTCTAAACCTTCACGTGAAGACGTCCCATGTCTAGAACACAAAAATTCGATAGAGTACTTATAGCCCCTATCTGTTTTACTTTTCCAATAACAATAAGAAAACCAATCGATTCAGCAGTAGATCGCACCCAATTAGTTAAATCAACTTCACGACCGAACACCTATACAATATAAAAACACAACAACCTTTTTATTAATACAAATTTTTTACAAACTTTTATAAATACTTTTTATTAAATTTTTTTACAAGATTTTTATAAATACAAGCTTTTATAAATACATTTTCTTAAAAAACTTTTAAAAAACGTTTTCTTATAAAACTTTTCAAAAACGTTTTCTATAAATACATTTTTTACAAACAATTATAAATACTTTTTATAAATACTTTTTTATGAATACTTTTGTGTAAATCTTTAAAAAATACTTTTAATAACTTTTTTGTAAATACATGTTTTCATAAATACATCTTTTTATTAATACTTTTACTTATAAATACTTTTTTTTTGTTATAAAAGGTGAGACGTGTGTGTGTGTTTTGCTGAGGTGGTGAGACGCGTGTATGGTTCTCGAATGGTGTACGTGTTTTCGTTAGAAACCATGTCTACTCGCACATGGTTTTGTTTCCTTTTGCAGTTGATATTCCCTGTGTCTCTCTCTCACTTCTGGCAAACCACTCTCACTCTCTCTCACTTCTGCATACCACTCTCTCTCTCTAAAAATTCTAGATCTAAACATTTTAGATCTAAAATTTAGATCTAACAAGTATTATACTTGTTAGATCTTTAATTTTAATGATGTTGTGGTGGTAGTGGTGATGCTTTGTGGTGGATTCACGTATGTTTCGTTGTTAAAGTTTTAGATCTAAAACTATTTTTAGATCTTGAAACGATATGTTTTTGAAAAAATTATGAGGTTTGTAAAAAAACGTTAAATTTGTTTGATTTTCTTAAAAAATGTTTCGTTGTTAAAGTTTTGTAGATCTAAAACTTTTTACACCCTGAAACCGATATGTTGTTGAAAAATTGTGAGGTTTGTAAAAACATGAACTTTGTTTGATTTTCTTAAAAAAAAATAGATCTAAATTTTTTTTAGACAAGTATTATACTTTTAGATCAAAATTATTGTGATGATATTGTTTTGTGGTGATCTTTGTGGTGGTTACGTATGTTTCGTTGTTAAAGTTTTTAGATCTAAAACTTTTTAGATCTTGAAGCGATATGTTGTTGAAAAATTATGAGGTTTGTAAAAAAGATTAACTTTGTTTGATTTTCTTAAAAAATTAGATCTAAAATTTTGATCTAACAAGTATTATACTTGTTAGATCTTTAATTTGTGATGATATTGTTTTGTGACTCTCAATTGTGGTGGTAGTGGTGATCTTTGTGGTGGTTACGTATGTTTCGTTGTTAAAGTTTACGGATCTAAAACTTTTTAGATCTTGAAACCGATGTGTTGAAAAAATTATGAGGTTTGTAAAAAAACGTTAACTTTGGTTGATTTTCTTAAAAAAATTAGATCTAAAATTTTTTAGACAAGTATTATACTTGTTAGATCAAAATTATTGTGATGATCTTGTTTTGTGGTGATCTTTGTGGTGGTTACGTATGTTTCGTTGTTAAAGTTTTTAGATCTAAAACTTTTTAGATCTAAAATTGTTTGCTTATATGTTTGTATGTTTGTTTTGCGGGTTTCTGCAGGAGGACCTTTTATGGTGGCCTCTGTAAGCACCCCATTTAATCCTCAGTCATTCTTGGATGGTAAAGTGATTCACTTTGCAACTTTAATGAAAAAACTTAGTGTTTTGGTATAAAAATTTTATTCTTGGATGGTAAAGTGACCATTCAAGGTCATTTTGCAACTTTAATGAAATAGACTTGAGCTAAAAAGGCAATGATGATTTTTTAAAAAAACTTAAAAGAGTTTTGGCGAGGCAAACCGAATTTGCGACCAACATGAGCTAAAAAGCTAATAATCGAGCCTATTCGATAAGTTTACCTCTTGTGTGTTAAATGGTGAACTGATACGGTGGTGGGATCTTTGTTGCTTGTGCGCGTTGTTGCTTGTTGTTGTTTGTTGTTGTTACGGACCACATTCTTTATTACACCACTTGTTTATTCTTATTACGGACCACTTGTTTGTTGGTGTTGTTGGTTGATTGTTGTTGGTGTTGTTGCTTTCACCCAGGATTATATGGGGTGCTGCGCCAGGATTATATTGTTGTTGGTGTTGTTGGTTGATTGTTGTTGGTGTTGTTCTTTCACCCTGGATTATATGGGGTGCTTGCCAGCCACGCCTTTGAGAATCTTAGTACATTATTGCCTTTGAGAATCTTAGTACACCTTGTGAACTTTTGCATACACATGAACCGGTAACTTGTGAGAATCATGTTCAAAACGTGTAACTTGTGAAACCCAGAACTGGTGAGTCTTGTCTTGTGCGATTTGAGACTTGTGCGGTTGTGAGGCTTGTGCGCTTTGAGGCTTGTGCGGTTTTGTGAGGCTTGTGCGGTTTGTGAGACTTGTGCGGTTTGTGCGATTTTGTGAGGCTTGTGCGGTTTGTGAGACTTGTGCGGTTTTGTGCGATTCATGTGAGCCGGTGACTTTGTCGATTGTGACTAAAACTTTTCCGAGGATGATGATAAAGCAAGATAGACGGTAAGTGAGATCAAATCTCACTTTGCAACCTTCAGTTTGAGCCTAAAAATTTTCCGAAGCGATGATGATTTTTAGCCTAAAAATTTTCCGAGTCGATGATGAAAACCGAATGGACGACAAAGTGGGATAAAATCTCACTTTTGCAACCTTCGAACCGAGCCTCAAAAATTTTCCGACTACGGTTTTTAAAAATTTTAAAAGCTGAATTTATAGCATAAAAAACTTGTATAACCAAAAAAACTTGTAAAAAAGTTATAAAAACTTGTAAAATTGTAAAACCAAAAAAAAAAAGTTGTAAAAAAGTTATAAAAAACTTGTAAAACAAATAAAAACATGTAAAAAAAACTTGTAAAAAATAAGTGGTATAAGTGGTAAAAAATGTTGTAAAAAAACTCAGACGGAATCGAGAAACCCGTCGTTGGTGCAATACCAACGATTGACATGTAAATCGAGCGCACTTACGCAAAATGCGAGACCCCTACCATGGGGTGCCTGCATAGGAGGAACCGAAAAGAATAACATGGTCCAGCGCAATGATGCAGTGATGACAACAAAAAGACAGAATGCGAGAGTAATTAGCATCGATATACAATAATAATAAAGAAGAAAAAGTCAGTGGTAGTTGTTATACGTAATGGTTATTGATCGTAGCTATAATGGAGATTCGTGTGTGTCATATATTCATAATGTAAAAGCAGATTAGTATACCAAACTTATTAATATGCAACTCGTTATAAAAATAAATTTATTCAATTTAGTAAACTCATCCAACTCGTTATGCAACTCGTGATTCATAATGAAAAAGCAAATTAGTATACCAATGTAAAAAAATATGAGATGTAACTTCATACAGAAATACAAGTTAATCACATAGTAAACTTGTCTTATAAATTAGGTAAACTTTATTAATATTCCATGTTTAATATTTATATACGCATAATCGTCTTTGTGATAATAAGTTGCACTCTTCTTCTTTTCAAGCCATCTCCAACCGGTATATGCAAACCACTATTATCTTCATATCTATAATCTATAATCTATAATCTATCTATAATGCATTTGAGACTTTTATATATAGAAGGCTTAATTTTTTAACCTTACACATGTTACTATATTTAGTCATTTATATAATTAAATACTATACTCACTAATTGCATTATAAGGCTATGCATAATAGTGACCCAAGACGACTTTGATTTTGTACATCGCTTTCTCCCATGACCTTCGAGACGATCAAGTATTCACAACAATGATCTTTTTTTTTTTTTTTTAATTCAATTTTTTTACTTATAAATACCCCTTTATTTATCCATCTTTAAACACCAACTCATAATTTCTCTAAACACCAAATCTAAAAGATGTCTCGTGAAAACACTCCCGGAAACAATCCCCCGACACTTGAAGAAGCGGTTAATATTCCACCCTCAGATATCATTCCATCGTTTTCAACGGAAGATGATGAATATGAACCGGTTGAGGAACATGTTGGCAATTCGTTTCTTATTGAGGAAGAGGAACGATAACTTTTTCAAGATGAAGAAGCATTGAGAGCAATTGAAGAAAAAGAAGCAAAGGAAGAAAAAGCTCGTGAGGAGCGAGAAGATTTTCGACCGAGTTTTGCAAATTGTCCTTCGACGACCACACACGACTGACGCTCCACAATGGGACGCTCCACAATGGTATGCAAGATCGATACCTTTGTGCATAGCCTAATGTACACGAATGACACATTAAATTTTAGCATTAAAATGGATGTTATAAACCTACAATAATACAAATTATAAGTTCTAAATTTTATCATATACATTCAATTTTGACCAAGTTTAAATAAATATAATTGTGAAAATCTATATTTTTGTTAATATATTTTACGGAAATTTAAACACACGTCTATTTTTTTAGAATTATCAAACCGCTAAACTGTTATATACTGACAGTCATTGCATACCGCTAAAAACTCAAAATACGATAAAAATTGCATATTTGATATCCCGCTGCTTTGCACGAGTACCTTGCTAGTTTGAAAAATGGAGCATCAAAACGTCTTCAACCATACTTCAAATTTTGAGAAAATTTTGAAGCATTACTTAAAATCATACATAGAGGATCACCCTCCTCCAAATCCAAACATATAATATCTTACTCCTATATTGAAGAGTGTATCTATTTGTCTTAAAATTTAAGAATTACAAAACTTAATATTGATTGTACAAATTCCATAAGCATGTGTAACAATAATAATAAGGTTATGTGTTATGATGTTATAATGAAAATTTATGTAGTTTTGACTCCAAAGAATGAAGGTTACAAATTTGGTATCTATATTAATATCATTTTGCTACAGTCAGCAAAAAATTTGATGTTTGTAATCATTTTTAAGCTTCGCTAACAATTAGCAAACATATTAATAACTAAAATGCCGGTTATATCATCTTAAGTATAAAAATGATCATTTAAATGTGATTAAATCATCTAGTGATGATGAATACATATTTGTTAATATCATAAGAGATAATGTCAAAATGGAGATCCCGATCAAGTATTTGCAAAATGCCACGCCATGTCTAATTGTTCTTGCCCTATATCTGCTGACGTTTCTTGGCACAGTACAAAAGTACTTTTTGGGTAGATTGGATCCAACAAGTTGATAGTGTATCCTTTCTTATATCGGAAAATCCCTCAACAACCCAATACATACATCCCAACACTAATACACTTTCAAAAGATGCAACTTCAATATTTAATATCTGCTTTTGCACATGCTATCTTCCAAGTTATGAATTGGCAATCCTGCACTGAAAATGGAATGAGATATCAATTCCAAAGATGTCAAAAAAGATAATCAAACATACTATATAGATAGGTTGTTTGTTAAGATGCCAATATTGATAGAAATCCTTGTCACATGGAATGAAATATTGAACACAGACAATGCGGTGCCCTATACTAGATGGGATGTTCATTTTGGGACAAGAACCAAATGCAAACTGGACAGTCAAGCGTTCAGCTTGCATAATTAAAACCTGACTCAGTTTCTCAATTTATAGTTGGCAAAAAATACACCGGCATACAGGATGCATGTAGGGTAAATGGGTCAAGCAGATTCAGGTCGAATCGGATTGACCCAACACTAGTCCACTTTTTTAATATAAATATATTATTTATATTTTAAATGTAATTACAAAAAGAAAATAAAAGAAAAAGTTATGATAAAAGTTTATATACATTATGAAAGTTATGAGGTTGTAACCATTAATGTGTGTGGAAAGATTCAGAGTGAAGAGAAATTGAGGGCCTAGTAATTTATCTTAATTACTACCAAACCCCTACTTTAAACTAGCTGACTTTACATTTTAAGGGTATAGTTGTAAAATCGTTAGCTTCCTATTCCTTTCCCTCTTGCTCGAGAATAGACAAACAAATATATTAGCCTTACTTTTTTGTTCTCAAAACCAGAGAACACAGAAAAGCCAAGGCGAGCAAGGGCCTTTACCTAGAGTATAAGCAACTTGTGAAAAGATACTACATTGCATCAAGAGATTTAATCCCGGCATTCTTGTCCCATGCCTCTGGTGGGGCCGCATCTGCCATGATCTTTTCCTGGCCACGCCAAAGTATCTAAACACCAAAGAAAACACATTATACACAGCATATATATGGATCTGGAATTAGAACATGATCCATATTATGGGTGTGTGTGTACCTTATCAATTACACCAAACTCTTTAGCTTTAGTGAATCCATATAAAAAGGTCTTCTCATCACTTGTGTTACAGTCTCCACTGACTGATCAAAACATTATTCAACCAATGAGTCCCATACAGAAATTAAAAAAGGAAAAGAAAGAGCAAGTAGAGTAATTACTCACATTTTCGGTGTGCTTTGACAAGAGGCCAACAAGTGTGTCCTTGTTAATGATTACCTGTGATGGATATCAATTTGACAGAAACCCAAATTAGAAAGTGATAAGCGTACCCAACTTAATTTACAGAGTAACTAACTATAGATGGCAATTTAAGCCCACTTGTTTACGAATGGGTCAATTCAGATTATGTTTCATCTCTTAGCATATCAGAGGTAAAATCAACAAGATTAGCTGTCAAGCAGCTCGAAAATCTCTGAAATTGTATTTTAATGCTTAAAATCATATTGACAACTGAAATTGAACATTGGACACGATGTTCTTGGTCATTCCAACCCGACATGTTCAATCGTACCATAAATCACCTGCTTTTGACCCCGTCACATAATTTGCCCGACCCATCCAATTTGCCACATTAGCCGTTACCAAACATTTCTGTGACCTAGTACTAGTAGTCTTCACTTAAAGAGGATACAATATCATGTTTCACCAACTACTATGTGAAATACTCCATAGGATATCCCCAGGCTAGAGGTAGCTAGATGGACAGGGTTGGCTGGTTGGGTGACGATTCAAGCGGGCCCATATATAAACTAAAGCTTTTAATATAGCGATTTAGAAGGTTATGTATAAAATTATACAAAGTTTAGGCCACTTCAACACGTTTGAACTATAAACCATTTATTTAAAGAAAAAGATAATATTTGAACCAGGCGTGTTTGAGATGAAACACAACTAAACAGAGCCATTGTTAAGGTGGAGGCTTCTACCAAATCGTACTCGGTAAAAAAAAAAAAAAAAAAAAGAGGATGGTACGTATATCAAAACATCTGTGCCTGAAATGATGCAGGTTGAGTTTAAAAGACGAGAAGATATAATCATATCAGTCCAACAGATAGTAAGAAAATATGCCTTAACCAAAATCTTTAGGGTGGAGGCTTCTGGGTAATCAGACAGACAGGCTATTTAGGCGATAGCAATGACCACGCTTTTAAAAGATATAGCACACGGAGGTTTCATCATGAGTGGCACTAGGAACCAATAAGATTAGAAACTGTAAAATGCCTATCAGTTTAGAAGTAAAGACATTCTTTTACAAGGCGTTACAAACAGATAAACAGTTTAAGCAGTAACAGAATGGTTTTATAGAGTTAACTCAGTTAAAAGACCATTCAAGTATGTAGACTTGACATATCTGTAACAGCTTTCAAAAACATGTAACTGGAGATACTTTTCCTAATAAAATAGGATTTCCCAAAAAGTAGCATTTAGCTCTTTAGTCTTTACAAATACGTCAATTTGGGTTGTGTATTTGTGTTTTCAAAAAATAGTCAAATACAAAAGTTAGCTAAAGCAGGATCAAGTCATATGGGTCAAAAGTAACCCGAAGTTCATTTTCATGGATACTACCTCCATTATTCGAAGATAAATATTTTTAATCTGATCATACTGTTTTTATGATCATGATTAGCACCTTTACCATTTACACAAAATTACAAAATTTATATACAAAGAAAGTGTTTGTTGGTCAACCTGACTTGGCCATTTTAGCCTATACCAAAAAGTGATTTGTTTCAGCCAGAAGTCGTTTTGACCCATTACCCAACCCATCCAAAATGATTTTCTTTAACCACCCCCAAATGGCCTAGTGGTAAGGCACTTGACCTCCTAACAAGAGGTCAAGGGTGCAAACCTCGCTAGGTACACATTTGGGGGTGGGGGAATTTACAGAAAGTTGGAGGTGAATTTACAGAATGTATAGAACATTTTTCTTCTGCAAATGCATAATGCCACCGAATACTTAAGATCTTCACATGGGTATTCCAAAAGATCAAAACAGAAATGTTCAACCACTTCAAAATAAAAAATTAAAATAAGTTGACACATTATATATACTAGAGATCCTGTTAGTTCAAAATGTGATAAGCATGGTAAAGAGACAAACCTCCTTTGCACGTATGAGAACATCACTGCCTGTCATTAATCCAGATGATGGAATACGGGGTTGCTGTATCATAGCTAAAAGAGAAAAGAACACTTGTGATAAGTTGATAACGGCATTCACAAACATGAAAGGGAAAGGTATATAGAAACTCATCTCCGTACCTTTAGCATGTGGCATCATAAATCTTTTTCCCTTGGCCCCTGCAGCAAGTAAGAGACATGCATGACCTATAGCAGCTCCCACTCCAACGGTGTGTATCTGCATGTTAGAATATTAATAATAAGAGTGAAAAGGTAATTTTAAAAAAGCAACTCTTTCTGCAAAGGTCTAAAGTTCAGCAGTCACTGCATACATTGTCAGCAGTGACGGAAATTATAAATAATGCAGTTGCTCCAGCAGAAAAGAAAATAAGGTGCTTGCAACATTTACTTTAATTCTGTGCATTGACTACTAACAAATAGGAAATCAAGATAACCTCAAATTCGGTCAGTTTGTAAATTTCATGTTATGTTTACATATTGGGATAATTTTGTCATGGTATGGGCTAGTAAAAAGACATCAGTGAAGATTCATCACTCATTTCAACATCTAGTGTTTGCTTCTTTCAAAAAAGAAATGAATCAAGATATTTAGAGTGTTTGATGCTATTTGGATTGTTTGGTTAACTATGACGCCAAAACTGTTGTGTTTGCTTAGATATAAATGAATCCTAATTTCTAAATAATTTCATCTCTTATTAATTATTCCCATTGCAATAAAAAATAAAAAACCTGTGTCAAAAATTAAGAGTATTATCCAAATGGTTGCTTAGGTAAGCTTATTTTAGGTGCTTCGAGAGTTAAAAGGTTAATTGGATTTTGAAAATATAAAAGGCTTACACAAATACTTATTAAAAATAAGTGCTTAATAGCTTACTTGACGCTGTAAAAGTGCTTTGAGGATGGGTTTTTTTTAAGGAAAACCATAAGCTTTTGCGATAAGCTAAGCCAAACATCTCAGAAGTAAATTTATTTTCGCATCACAGATATTCCAAATCATTTTCTCTTGTTAATTGATAACACGTACTTGTTAATTGCTTAAGTAATTAATCTTAGTGAATGAAACCCCAACTTCTCATAAGGCCAAGTGATGACAAGATTGAAGTATTGGAATTTTCACACCATCTAGAGTTTAACATCGAGGTGTCTTATAAAAAGTTTATACACTTACACTATACTAACAGGTAATTGGTATACTGGTCATTTTGTGTCTTAGTTACTACTTTAGATATCTATAATTATTATTACATCTAAATTGTGTTGCACAACATCATAAACAGAAAAGGACATTACCTCATTTTTCAATTGCATCATTGCATCATAAATTGCAAAACCCTCCGTCTCCATTCCAACCTGTTCATAACAAGTAATCTCTATTAATAACATAATATTATTGTTTGCTTTGTCATTAAGAAATACATTACAATGTAAATCAATATTAATCTTATTGTTTGTCACCTATAAAAAGAACCATTTTATGAGTTATAGCTAAAAAGCAGGTTGTCGAAAAACATAGGAGAATTTGGATCTGTATCCGATTAATTGAATAAGTATGAATGTGCAGCTTTTAGAGAAATCAAGTACTGTAAATATGGAAGTTACATCTTACCCAGTCAACTCAACATTCTAAATGGGCTAAAAAGAAAATACATAGGCATATACAAGGTTGGTTAAGCAACAGGTCAAAACAGGCCATGTTGGGATGTACCGATAGCTTCTTTTTGCAATTTCTTTTTAAACTGTAAAAATAATTACAAAAATATCTATCAAATTTGATTATAGAGAGCTATGCTTTTAAATATATTTAAGTTTCAAACAGTAGCCACTTCACTGATTGAAAATAGAAAGTTGAAGAGAGAAGCATTGACGGAAATTACAGAAGAAAAAATAATAGAGAAGAAAATGGCTGACCGATTCACCATCATCACGAGTAGTTCCGGTGGAATTTATATAAAGATATATAGGCTCCTTGGGATCCATCCATTGCAGATACATTAATTCTGCAATAATGAGCTCTGTAACAGCTGGGACTAACTGATACAAGTAAGGGTCCATAAGTACAAGAAGTAATAAAAAAAAAGTAGTAGTAGTAGTAGTAGTAGTTATGTGCGTTGAGAGAAAAAAAAAAAAAAAAAATACCGGCATGCCAAGGTAGACTATTCTTCCGTGAAGAAGCAATGATGGCAAGTCTGGTGGAGGCCTCCTTGGTCTGTGTTCGTTGTATGAAACAGATCTTTCAACCTAATTATATGGCATAACAAATCACATAGTACAAGTCAAACTTTATTTCTGTGAATTTCCTAATGACTGAAAACAAGGTATATATATTCTAATAGATAACCGAAAAGTGCAAGTTAAGATAGATATGCATAAAAGTAAGGTAAGAAGAAGCAATAAATTAAAAATTGAATAAGAGAAGTAGGTACGGTGGCAGGAGTAGCCATAAGCGTAGGAGAATCAAAAATATCCAAATAGGGCGGCATATCGGAGTTTTTTAATAATAGCTTCTCGGGTGCAGTAGCGGCAACTGAAGCAAGCTTCGAAAGAAATGGATCTTTAGGATTTAACGGGGGTAACGGCCGTTTGAAACTGTTTGTAGCGAGTAACGAACACTGGGTTTTCACTTGGAACGACGGTGGTGAGGATAATGAAGCCATTGATAAGCTCATTTTGTGGATGGATGTTCCTTTGGTTAGGTTTATTGGTTGCCAAAATGTTTTTCTCTTTTGTATACACCACACCCGGTGGGTGTTCGGTTCACAGAATAAATATTTTTTCGTTCAACAAGGTAAAAGTTTTTTCTTTCCTGAAAAATAAAAAAATAAAAAATAATTTTTTTCTTTTAGTCTTAAAATAATTGTCTATCCACAAATATAAGACAAATATAATCATTACCCTTTTTTTTTCTTTTTTACAAAATGACGAATTTACCATTAACTAATTAATTATTCTTTTTTTTAAATTTGTAATAATAACAGATTAAGTGAGGATAACACGATAATTTACATCAAAATTTCTCATCTATTTTTGAACATTTAGAAAAATGTGAAAAAGATAATATCGAAACAAAGAAAGTAACATTAAAACAATCACAGCACAACGATAAACAAATATAAAGATAATTGATAACTATGAATGATAAATATTTAACAAATTCATAATCATAAAACTCATCTCAAATGGCAACCTGGAGGTCGATATGTGACATAAGAAGTTTTTGTTAAGATATTATGTTTGCATAACTTAAGTGTTCCACAAAAGGTATAGATTGGCGAACAGCTTTGGCTCTTTTAAGACCAAATGGTCATCCATCCCATGAGAATAGGCTCCGAATTTCTCTAGTACAGTGGGCACCCTGGAGTGTGACGGCTCGGACACTGAAATCTTATTCCACAAAGTCTCCAGGTGTCTGCATGGGTTTTGCGGATGTGGGTGCACTATATGATCCAAATCTTAAAGATGGGACTTGAACCCCGATTAATTCCAGCCATGTGTTAAACCAATTGGATTAATCTTTAAATAGTATCAAACTTTGTCTACATATAAAGGAATCAATTTCATCATCCATTTTACAAGGGTCTTTTTGGTCAATATAAAAATTATATTTTAGATCCAGCTCAACTAAACACTCATTGTTTTCACAGTGTGTTTCCTTCTCCTCTCTTATATTTTCTCACGTATCCTCTTTCATCATAATAGATCATCACCAAACCCTAATTTTTTTTGTTTTATTCATCAATCCTTCATCCTCATTATCTCATATCATTCTTTACGTTATTTATCATCATGTTTTTTCGTCATATCCTATTTTTTTCAAAAATAATCAGGTGTTATGGATTTCTGTAACACCCCCAAAATCACAACTTATCAGCGGAAGGCTAATTGGGGTATTACATGGAGGATTATAGTCATAAGTCATAGAAAACGACTATAAAGGAGACGTTTTAATAAAAAGTTGTTATCATTTCAATAAAGACATTGTTTTGATTACACACAAGACATTTCATAGTTTGAGATACACCAAATATCGATTTAATAGTTTATAAAAATGATAACTTTATTTGAACACCACATTCAACATTCTGCCCCGTCCACTCTGTGCCTTCGGGATCTCTAAGATGTTACTTGAGATAAACATGCTTAAAAAGTCAACAAAAACGTTGAGTGAATTCATAGGTTTATAATTAATCATTTGAACACAAGATAAGGATGATAATTGCTTCGAAGACAATTAATCATAGAAAAATTTAGTGATTATTATGCACTAAGCTCATGATACCAATACTCAACTGCATACACCTAATTACTTGTGTACGTAATACTTTTGCCCCCCAGGAGGTAATAGCCAATTACCTAATGACATTCAAATATGGTGCGCCCCGGTTATTTCTGATAACCAAGACGGGGTCGTTACTCCCCATAGTACTATCCACGATATTTGCGTTCACTCGCAAGTGACTAATGGTTCATGATGAAGGGGCCTTTTGGCAAGCAACTTAGGCATCTAAAATAATCAGGCAAGCATACATTTGCAAAAAGACTTGTGTTCTAGTTTATAACATGTATCTCCCTCGCGGGGGTTGGAAAACAAGTAAAAGCGAGGCTATGAACTCACCTTAGAAAATGAAATCTGAATAGTGTAAAATCAAGTAGTGGAAGCACGCAGTACCGTCACGCGACCTATAATTAGTATGGCAATACTTTAATTATTACGTTTATATTTGACTCGATAACGCTTAAATATATATCAAAAGTTTAAGTTGTTGATGCTTGTGCGATATTTATTTATGTTGGTGAACATTGGCTCATGGAAGTGCGGTTATATATGGGAGGATGAGACATCAAGTTGATCATGTCGTAGATTCATTGACCAATAAATGACGTTATACGAAAGGGGCTTCATATAGGTAGTAACGTATTACGGATATAAAATGTCGTATTTAGAATGTAAGTGTTTATGTATAAAAGTACGTTATTTATATTTCCAAATATTGGTTTTTAATAAACTATAGTTATGAAATAATATTTGTATGTGATAATTTATAGAAATGGCATATTAGCTATTTAACATATGATTATGAAACATTATATAAAGAATTGATTTTTAAGAAAATTTGGCATGGTTTCGTTTATATATTGCAAATATAAGTTTTGAAAATAATAACGTGTTAGCGTTAAATTGGTTCCATTCATAATACGATTTATGAAAATCAAGCGTCGTTGTAAAAATAGTCTTCGTTTATATATGGTATATGTATATATATAAATAAGTGTCGCAAATCTTAGTTTCATTTATATTGATTATTGTTAGTTTTAGTTTATAAAATCTAAATAGTAAATAAGGTTATCGTTAAATATTAAAAGAAAGTTTAGTTTTTATATGTGTAAACTATTATGATCGTGTAAACTTTATTTATACATTTGTCGTGTTAAAATAACGTTGGTTGAGTGCTAATATATATAGACGATGCAAAAATGAATTTGGACATGTTAAATAAGGGAGATGCTTTGTCGAGGGACGTTGAGGTATATAAGATAACTTAGATGCGATTGATAGGTTACAATGGAGGGGGAAATCGGGCCTTGATATAGACTGAAATGGGCAGCCAAGGAGGGGGGTTTTATGGACTGCGCTATGGGCTAAATAGGCTATGAAGGTGTCGGGGTACGAACGTGGGCAGAAAAAGGCTCCAAAACAACGACTAATTTGGGCATTCAAGGGTTGGTACAAAGTGACGTTTTGTACTATGTTCAAGGGTTTTCGAGGGGCACTTTTGTTGTGACAAAGAGATCATATGTATAGGTGTTAGATGGCAAGGTATGGAGACTAGTGTGCCTACACACGGCTGCCAAGACTCGATTTCTTGGGCACTTGATACAAGCTCCCACTCAAGCGGATATCTAGGGTAACAAGAGAACGACATGAATCTTTGACATGGGGCGAATCCCAGATATGAGACGAGTGGCCTATTGGGTCGAAGGCTATGGGTAAGGCTAAGTGGTCAAGCCACGAATCACCGCGAGACCAAGGGGCTGCCCTTCTCTCGACCCACAACAACCAAGGTCATGGCACCAATTTTGGGGTGGCTAAGTCTCGACCTAGTATCCCTTGGTACAATCGAGCCATTCACAGTCGACCAAGGCCACCATGGCCTCAAGTGACTTCGACACAAGGACTAAGCTACGGCTAAAAGAAATCTAACACTTCCATATTCCGAGCCAATGTTTCAATATATTCATATTAAAGGTTTTACCATCACAATCATTAAATACCTATTTAACTGATTCGAACAACAATAAATCCATAACTTGAATAAATAATTTTTTCAAGACTTTACACAAGTATAAATCAATACCAATCATAACTTCTTACAATTACAAAAAGAAAGAGATTCGATGGTATTTATGTAAACCTTATAGGAGAAGACCCACTTAAGATTTGTCCAACGAGTCCACACCAACGAAATCGAGCAGGAGCACAATAGTTTTTGTGATATAATTTGAAGGGGAAGGGTGTGGACTTGTTGGAGCATACAACTTGGTTTATCGCGTGTAATTTAATCGTTACAAGTCCGTTTAATCCGTTCAAGCGGCCACGTTTTAGTTTAAAGTGTATTTTCTAAATATCTGGCCAAAAATATTTACCTCTTGTCGGATTTTCCCGAATTTAAAATATGAGACCCTACCCTATTTTATGCGATGTCGAAATGAGTTTTCTTGCGCCAAACCTATTCTAACCCATTCAAAACAACTCGAGACTATTCTAATCCTACCATACACCTTCTTAGGGTGTCATGGGTTCCTAAACATCACCAAAACTAGTATATAACAAGGAGTAATTATAGGATGGATTATATATATTCATAACTCTTGAAAATCATTGAAAAAGTGGTACAACA
This sequence comes from Chrysanthemum lavandulifolium, assembly GCA_022545495.1. Lineage (NCBI taxonomy): Eukaryota > Viridiplantae > Streptophyta > Magnoliopsida > Asterales > Asteraceae > Chrysanthemum > Chrysanthemum lavandulifolium. Next base: position 283,178 of record JAHFWF010000158.1, on the reverse strand, counting down.
TCATATGACTTGCATGTTTTTGGCTCAAATATGATAAAATGAATATGAAATGAATATGAAAGATGTAAAATGAAAATAATATGCTTACTAGTTACTTGATGAGGTGACTAGAACAAAGGATTAAACCTAAACACTCTAGGTTTTTATTTCAAAACCTAAACAAGAGTGTAACTAGATTGTTAAAACTTGATCTTGATAAATTTTGATGAAGATCTCCTTCACCCTATGCTTGGCCGGTTTGAGAGAAAGAAAAGAGAGGAAAAAGATCTTGACTAAAAGCTATGAATAATTGTGAATGAAATGTGTAAGTAAGATTGAGTGTAGTTTTTAATATGTAAGAAGAAAAATCTTTACCAACCCATAAATGTCCACCCACTTGGTCGCAGGGGAAAATCGATATAATGTATAAATAAATGTGTAGCACAATAGTTTTTGTGATATAATTTGAAGGGAAGGTTTTAATAGATGTGGACTTAAATTGGAAAAATACATCGATGGACCTTAAATAGGAAAAGCGTCGTAATAATATAAATTTAACGATTTATATACAAAATAAATTTATGGAAGGTTTCAAAGGTGCGTTTATTTAATAAGAAAATAAGCGTTTAATGAAAATGCAAAACCATGCGATCCTAGGGATGGATGAAATGGCCAGAAATATCTTCGAAGGGGATGGGGTGACTCTATTTCTACCATCAAACTCCTATGTAGCCTTGTGATTCCTCCTGGGAATAAGAAACTGAGATAGGGATGGATCGACCATGTCATTTTATTCTTGATTTTCGAGTTGACCATGGATTGTGATAGATGGTGTGGTGACTTTATTTGATTAACACTAGAAAGGGGTTGAGGCTGATTTCTAAATGGGAAAAGTATGGTGTGGGATTTACCAGGAGAAGAAGGCGTGGCTTTGGGATACTGAGAAGAAAGGGAAAAAGACAAAGTGTGTTGGGAAGATAAGGGGCGTGGGTTGACTGGCGGTATAGGGTAGGATTATTTAGATTACGAAGCATGCTAGAAAGTATAATAGAATGCTAGAACTCAAAATGTAATATCCAGTTGTAAGTGAGGTGACCTCCTTGATAAGGATTTAAAGCGATACACTTTTAAGGGTCATTTAAGCCCTTAATACCCACTCTTATACCGTTCTTGCTTAATTTCGTTCCTTTTCACTTTTAGGTCTCTTGAAGGCAAAATCTTGGAATGATGCTTATTTGAGCGAAAAGGATGAATATGTGAAGAAAATGGCTAAAGTCAAGATCAAGACACTCAGTTCCGGAAATGCACCAAGGCGTCCCAAATAAAGGCGGCGCGTCCCTAATTTTGTGACGACATAGTAGCGAAATTGCTATTTTACACCTAACGGCGTTAGGATTTGAAGAGTAGGGCTTCACGAAGACTTTTCATCCCATACGACCTAGATCCAGTTCGAGCGATGTCGAGTTGGTCGACAACGTCACAACCACAACATGACGTCGTCCCAAAGTTGACTTGGCCAAGGCGAAACCCTAATGACGGCGATCGGCGGGGTCACAACTAAAAGGTGACACCGTCGCGGTTTATCAAACTATATATAGAATTCGATTTTCGGACTTTTAGAGGTAGACTTGTGGAGTAAAAACCTAAAAGCGATTGTAGTCGGTTTGGACAATATTTTAGGGTTCTCATACCTATTTTACATCGAGATAAGTTATTTATTCCTTGATTTCATTATGTCTTCAATTGAATGTGTGTATGCTTGCATGTTTAACATGTCCGGCTAATTTACTTATGTGTTTGCTTAGATCTATGAAACCTAGTTATTAAATATTGATTGGTTGTCTCTTATCTTAATTGTAATTGGCTTAGGAGTGCTTAAAGCCATCGTTGTGTTTTTAATGCTTGATTAATCTTTGTTGAACATTAGTTTATAATTACTAGTGGAATTGTAGGCTAAACATCCAAAGATAACCTTAGAGTTAAGTTTATGAATCCATGAGATTTCGTAGTCATTAACCTTAGGTAGCTTCAAAGAGTTAGGGATAAAAGCACACCCTACGACCTTAGAAAACACAACCCGTTAAGAATAAGGACGTGACAATTCAACCACCAATAAAAGATAACTATGGAGTAATAGTATCTAGGTAGACACATCTTTAATAATCCTACGAGCACACTTCAAAAAGACATAGACTAATCCTTAGTTTAGTTAATTAGATAGTAGAGTAATCGGTGGAAGTACCAACCCCCAAATCCAAACCCCGAGATTTTACCTTTAGTTTCTAAAAAATATAAAAAGATAAAAAATAATCTTCCTCCACCTCAACCTTAGCGTAGTAATTTCTCACTAGCATTCCTATTCCCCTAGAGAACGATATCGATCCTCGAGGCTTACCCTAATACTACACTACAACGATTAGGTTCACTGTGTTGAAAAACTTGCTCGAAGAAAAGGAAGTTTCCTTTAACCCCGAACGCGCGTTGTACGCGTATCACTCCCTTAGGGGGAGATTGTTAGGATTTGGTAAATCCGTAAGTAAAATACTCGGTCACCTCAAGTATGTGTAAGAATTATAAAGCTCGTAGTCTTAGTCGTTTAGTTATTATAAATAGCTAGTTAAGTAACACCGTGGAGGGACGGACGGGTCTTTACCCAGTGTATACCTGATCCACAGCCCGTAGGTGGCGTTTATTGTAAAGTACTATAAATATCTTCTACCTCCCAAGGTAGAAGGTTGGAGCTTCATAATATTACATTACTTTCTCTCACTAGAAGTTCCCATTCTCTCCATCTTTCTCTCTCTAAACTCATTTAGGTTCGAATCATCATAGTGAGTTTGTGTGTTTATGATAACCAGTATGTTACATAGTTTGTGGTATTTGTGGCAATGTTGAACATAACTAGAAAACATGTCTTGGGCAAGGAGGTGTAATAGGAAGTCAAAGTAGTACCCATCAGTATCAAAAAAATGTTCATCCTAGCCAAATGTTCCATCAAAGAAGAAGACAAAGGTTAAAGGTAACAACTTTGAAGCAAATGAACAAGCTCAATCTCAAAGTCATGTGCAAGAAACTGGTGGTTAATCTGAAATTCATTTTCAACCAAGTGTGGTTCAGTCTCAATCTGGAAGTCCTGTGTGACTCCAAAACAACTGTGGACTAGGAAGAAGATTACAACAGCAAAAATGGCTTCACCACAAAAAAATGTGTGTTAAATATTTCAAAGACAATGTTTTTTATCGAATATGTAATTCCTAGAAAATATTTGCTCTCTTTAAACAATGTGTGTTTATGAACTTTGTAGACTACAAAATTTTATGCATTTGAAAATATATCCATTTGTCTTATGTATGAAATCATCTCATGTTAGTCTACGGGAATAATTGAGTTTTAAATGCATCCATTTGCCACTTTACCCATTTCTACATATTGTTGCAAGTTCATACTCATAATAAGTGTTGACTTTTACAAAGTCAATTACTGTCATTACACATGCAAATTGACTATTGAATAGTCAATTGCCAGCTTGAGTTGATATGTATAATAATCATGTATTAAGCATGTATAATAATGTGTGTTCATACTTAGATAATGTTTTTCTGGATACTGATGTAAGTAAATGCATTTTTGGGCAAGGACCTATTAGTAAACCAATAAAGGCAACAAAGTACAAGGACAAAACCATAAAAGGAATATATATTAGCCTAGGACCAAAGTAGATCAAGTCAAGACTTTTTAGTAGTCAAGCAACACTAAGACTTCTTAAACACACCTTACCAATTACATACCCTCTACTATCTAGAACATATCCAAACACAAAAACCAAGTGAGTTTCTTAACCCACTAAATAAACCATAGAAAAACGAAGATAATGACTATCCAATAGAAAACACAAAAGTTCCTTAAACGGCAAACTTTCTCCTTCTCAAGAAAGAGATCAGCTAGGGATGCTTAGTGAGCAGCCTCTTGCTCATTTGTCTTGTTGGCGGAGTTGACAACTTCCATTGTCTAAGCAATGAGGTCGGCTTGGCATTCTTGTAATACCACCTCATTCTGGTAAATGTTTCTCTGCAAGTAGAGGATCACCTCCTTGCTCTCCTTGACATGGGTGGATCGTACCACCCAATCAATGGACATCTAGATCCTGAAAAAGCAAAAATCAAAAGTTTAAGCTAAAACAAAAAATAAAACTTTAAGCTAAAACAACCATTACACTTGAACCAACATTAAACTATAAACATAACATTTTAACTAAAAACACAACCATTAAACTTTATACTGAAAAAAAATAAAGTCTCGACTTGTATTGGACATGCATAGTACCGCCTTCCGGCGTTGATGTTGTTCTAGCATGTCTTCACCACAGCTCGCCTACCACAACCACAATGAACCATTATTAAGATTTGATGGAAAGATTAAAGATAAGGTTTTATGAGAGAGAGGAGAGTTTAGGGATGAGTGGTAAAAAACTTTACCTATTAATAGTCTAAAATTACTGTAGCTAACCCCAAATGTTGCGTTGTACTTACACTTTTTAATAAATTATCAAAAATTATGAAATAACGATTATGCCCTCGGACTAAAGACAAAATCAAACGGCATATAACAGTGTTGACTGACAAAAAACAGGTCAAGGGACTCATTTGATACCAAAATCTTGAAGAAGGGACTCCCGATGACACCGAGGTCATGGTTCGACCCCGAATGATGTTTTCCAACAAGTTTAGGGACGAACTATTTATTTTTGTCATTAAATTAATATGTATGCATGAAGTTATAAATATCAAATTGAAAGCACGAGTTACTATAACATTTAAGTGAATACATGTACATATAAGAACGACTCGTGTTATTCCTCTTTAAAAGATTAAGTATAAATGTCCAAAAAGTATTTTTTTTACTATCCACGTTAAATAACGACTCATATTTTTCCTGTTTATAAAATCCATGTGTACACAGATTTAAAAATTAAACACTGGTGAAATGATTATTAAATAGAATATCTATACTATATTATAAAGCATTTGGGACATTTCTAAAAGGAAGGTGATCGTGCGAACAGTGCTAAATCACTCAAGCCTCGCCACTGTGAATGGCGGATCAGAATCGACTTAAAACCGCTCAAGCACGAATGCAATGAAGATCCGAGGAGTATAGAGTCTCCCGGTCGTTATGTCCCAAATGAGCTATCTGAATGGATTACCAAACGTATAGTGATCGAGGAATTTGAATGGAAAAGAGATTTGATTATGATTATAACTACAGAAAAAGGACATAAACTACAAGGGCTTAAATGCAAATTAGAGAAGATTAAAAAGATAAAAAATATTAAATAAACGCTATCACTATTTTTACAATGATGTTTTTGTTTTTATGTTTTTACAAAACTGAAATAAAAACTACGCGACGTACAAATAAAAACGTGAAACTTACACAATATTAACCCTAAAAATATGAAAATGATATTTTTACAATCCTAATGATAAAAGAAAATATTTAGAAAAAGAAAATTATTTTTATAACTAATTACCTAATTATTATTAATTAAAAACTAATTTTAACTATTAAATAATTACCTAAAATACAAGAAATTAGGAAATAAAGCTAGAAAAATAAAATTAAGATTTAGAAAAATCTAAAATATCAAAATAGAATTTTCAAAACTATTTTTGTAATTTTCGATTATTTTCTATTTTTATGAATTTTAAATTATTAAAACTAATTAAATTACTAAAATTACAAAATAAACTATGAAAAATCTGGAAAATTACTTTTTTACTTTTTATATTTATCTAAACCTAAGAAAAATGAAAATTTATTTTTTGAACCTTTTTGAATTTTTGTATTAAAAGCTAATTAAAATGCTTAAAACTAATTTAAATTAAGAAAATAGCAAATCAACTTAGAAAAATCTGAAAATTTCAGGAAAACTCTAAAATTATATTAGGAAGCTAGGAAAATTGGAAAAACAAATGGTTATGTGGATGAATTAGGGCTGATGTGCAAGTGCTTATTATTAAGACTCCAAATAAGCCAAATGAACAAAATAAGCCACCAACTGTTTACAAAAGCCAAACTATGCTACAATAACTCAAATGCAACTAAAACAACAGGCCATAGCTCTTTGAATTGCAAGATTAATGATTTGGATTATTTGAGTTTCAAATTCAACAACAGTTTTGGGTACCAACTTTGGACACAAGCACAAGCTTTTAAATAAGCTCAAAATGAAAAACACCAATTGGAACCTAAAGCAGACCTGGGTGAGAGTGTCTAAACCAAAAATCAGACCTAGACCAGTTCTTATGAGCTCTGTGCATAGGCTGCACAATCTGAGAAAACTCAGTTGTTGCTGAGCTTTTGGAGCAGGGCACTTGATACTTAAAAGAGGAGCTTGTTTGGAGCTTTTAAGAAATTTGTAAAATTCCACAAAAATGATGATAAGTAAAAAGACCAGTTGAAGTTTTTAGAATGCCAAGTTTCACTGAATATGGCTAAAAAATGAAGCCATGAAAAATCCTCCTAATCTAGCTCAAATCCATTTTTTTATGTTTTGACTTTTAAAGGCAGTTGAGAAAGTTTGACTTTCATGAAGTTTGATTCCAATTTTATGACTGATGTTGAAGTAATATGATATGATAACACTAATGCAAGCTATGTTATAGACTTCTAAACACAAATCAAGATTTTTGCAAACCCAAATCCACAACAGTTAAGAGCTTAGGCAGTTTCATGGAATGTTGACTTTTTGAACTAAGCGAGCACAAAATAATGACTCAAATGAGTATATATGGACTAAACAAACATGAACAGATTTCAACTCATGAACACACCTTAAGATCAGTTATGACAGTAAACCAAACACCCCTTATTACACTGATTTGCAAATTGAAACTAATCTAACACTGAACAAGCATGAACCATTGATCAAACTAAACTTATTTAGCCTAAACACAACTATTAAAACAGGTTTTAGCAGATTATGAATACAAATACATTGTATGCAAGAACTTGTGAAAATCACTTACAAAGGTCCCTAGCCACTATGGCTTGCCAACAAAGGAACCCAAGTCCTCTAACCTATCGATTCAACCCAATGACTAAAAATCAACCTAACTCCATGTCTCGCATTAACCCATTCCATGCCTGCATCAGATTTGCTCCATTGTTGACTTTTGTTGACCAGGTTTCAATATTGTTTAACTCTTAAACACAAGCTTATAAAAAGCTATTATAAGCTAATATAACTTGTTTTAACTTGGAAAGAAGCTAATTGAAGCTTGAGATTCAGTGTTTGAAATTTAAAAATCCAACAGTTAACATGAAAATTGAAAACATGAACATAAACTGGAATTGAGACTTAATAGAGTTGCAATACACTTTAAACCTTAGTTTGATACAAAATAAACTGGAAAATACACTTAAGAACTATTTAAGACATGTTAAACTTAAAAACGACATACACTTGAAAAAAATAAACTAAGTCCCTTTCTCTTGTTGCTTCCTCTTGTCTTTTATACACCAATCCTCTTTCTCTCACCTCTCTCTTCAAATCCCAGCAATAAAACTAGGCCCTTGGATTGGTTGAAGCAATCTTGGCCATAGGATGAATTTTGGCGCCAATTTTGGTTTTTAACAGCTGGGATGAGTGTTAGGTACAAAGGGTGCATTAAATGCACCTTTGGAGTGCTGTGAGGTGGAGGGGGGTAGGGATGATGATGGTGGAGTGTTAGCAGGGGAGTAGCAGGGTGATGATGGTGGTGGAAGTGGTACACCCGTGAGGGAGGGAAGGGATGAGTCAAAAGTTGGTTTGACTGGATTATTAAATAATAGGGGGGGTCCAAATTGCATTGACAGGGGTCATTTGGTAAGGCAGGGGTCCAAAAGTAGGTTTGTGACAAGTCCAAGTGGTATAGGGGTTAATAATCGAGGACTAATTGTGCAATTTACAAACCCAGGGACCTAGGGCTGCCAATATCTCAAAGTTGCTCCAAGTCTGAAATTGACAAGTGTTAATATTACAAGGACCAAAGTTGCCATTTTCAGATTTTCCAGGACCATTTCGATTCTTAAACTTGAAGGACCAATTTGTAATTTTCTCAAAACTTTTATATTTTTCACCAAAGGACTAATTTTGACAAGTTATGATATTAAAAGGACCTTTGGTGATTTTTCTTTGAAATTTTGACTCGGGGACTATTTTTGACAATTTTAGAAACTTGGGGATCAAAGCGCCAATTATGCAAACTTTGCTCATTTTCATCGATTTTAAACATTTTGCATCTGAAACATATAAAATGTAATTTTGGAATATTTTCATATTTTGATGCATTTACGAGCATTTTAAACGTTTTGCGCTTCGATTAACAAAAATGATGAGTATTTACACACTCATCAATCCCCACACTAAACTATTGCTAGTCCCTAGCAATCTTTGAGAAAAAACATAATGGATTTGAAACTCTTTACCAAAAGCCATTACTCGGAGTAGCCAAATGTTTCAGTTCAAGTAAGAACCATGGTACAATCGATAACCATGTGATTTTGAGCAAACCACCGACTTCAATCTGATTTGATTTGTCTTTACGGTGGCCGTTTGTACGGACTAGCCAACTCTTAGATAAATTATCAATATTATCTTTGGTGAGTCGATTACCAATTATGGCTTTTCCATCGCCTTTACCACAAGCCATAAACTTGCGGGCTAGCCAACTCTTCACTTTTTAGGATATGGTGAAATTAATACCATACAATTTTGGGCAAATTGCAAGTCGTCAACGGATTTGAGATATCTTTACCAAGAGCCGTTTGCTCTGGATTAGCCAATCCTTTTGTTTATTAGACAAAGGCGGATCGATAACCAAATGAGAAAGTGTAAAACACTTACTCCAAAAAATTTTGGCCAAAACGGGAATTGGGCGGTATAATTACATGATAAAATTCGTGAAATTCCCCCACACTTAGAAATGAATATTGCCCTCAATATTCAAAGTACTGCGGTTATGCGAAACAAAAACGTGAAGAAATACTACGGCCATTATTTAGAAAGAAGATTTTTTTTTTTTTTTTTTTTTTTTTTTTTGAAAAGACTTATATACAAAACACGTGGGCAACCCCCCACACTAGGGTGGTAGAAAGTAGAAAGAAGAAGTCGAATCATCAAGTTTTATCACACAAGCTAGCCACTTGTGAATGGCTAATCAGAACAAACTTCAAACATTTCGTAAATATGGGTGACAACCCATATGGCATGCTCTTGTTTGATTCCCGAGTCGCTAGCTTGACTCGATCCCGCATTCATTGGTTCATGGGGAAAGTTTGTAAGTCCGGACAACCATGGATGGAATGTCCTCTCCAAAGTAATGCTTCACTCGATGACCATTCACTTTAAAATTAGGACCATCGGGTTGAGATAACTCAATGGTACCATAAGGATAAACCTTAGCGATAGTAAATGGACCGGACTAACGGGACTTGAGCTTTCGAGAAAATCTTCAATCTTGAATTGAAAAGAAGGACTCGATCACCGACGTTGAAAACGCGGTTTTGATTTTGAGTCATGAATCTTCTTTGTCTTTTGTTTATAGATCAAAGAGTTCTCGTAAGCTTGATCACGGAGTTCATTTAATTCATTCATTTGAACTTTCCGATGATCACCACCGTCTGAATATCGAAATTAGCATGCTTCAAGGCCCAAGATGCCTTGTGCTCGAGCTCAACCGGTAGATGACACGCCTTCCCGTACACCAGCTTGTATGGAGTGCACTCGATGGGTGTTTTGTAAGTCGTACGGAAGGCCCAGTCGTCATCTAACTTATCCGACCAAGAGGCACGGTTTCACCAACCGTCCTCTCAAGAATTCTTTATCCCGGTTAGAAACTTCCACTTGCCCACTTGTTTGTGGGTGGTACGCAGAGATAGAGCGGTGAGTTACACCGCACTTTGCATGACTCTTTCAAATTGGTCATTGCAAAATGCGTACCACGATCGCGATGATGGCTCGTGGAGTTCCAAACCTAGCAAATAGAGATTTCAAGAATTTCACAACAACTCGGGCATCGTTGGTGGGTAAAGCTTTGCTTCAACCCATTTAGACAAGTAGTCAACGGCCACGAGTATGTATTTGTTACCACGGAAGAAGGAAATGGCCCCATAAAGTCAATGCCCCATATGTCAAAAATCTCACACACTTGAATGGCGTTTGCGGCATTTCATTCCTTGCGAGATATTCTCGTGTGACGACAAGCGTCACGTGTTTCAACAATTCATGGGCATCCTTATAAATCGTGGGCCAATAGAATCCGGAATCAAACACCTTCTTGGCGGTGTAGTTGGGCTATGATATCCCCAAGAGGGTCCGAATGGCAAGCTTTGAGAATGTCAATAGCTTCCCGACCATATACACATCGCCGGATGACTTGATCCGCACAAATTTTAAACAAGTAGGGTTAGTCCCGTAAATAGTGTTTCACATCTTTAAAGAATTTATTTTTCGTTGGGACGACATCCCTTTCATAACAAAGTTACCCACATGGTAATTTGCAAAGTCGACAAACCATGGGGTAGAAGAATCTCCGAAAAAGAAACCACATTGAGTGTTTCGAGAGGAAATGTTTCATTAATTTCCTTTTCTCGAACACATTTTGGTGAGGGTTCTCTAATCGGGACAGATGATCGCACCTGTGTTCTCGGCTCCTTTTTATCACGAATAATGATATCAAATTCTTGTAGGAGGAGAACCCAACGGAGCAATCTCGGCTTTGCATCTTGTTTTGCAAAGAGATATTTGAGGCCGAGTGATCCGTATACACCACGCATTTGGTCAAGATAAGGTATGGCGAAACTTTTCAAACGCATACACCATGACTAATAATTCTTTTTACGTGGTGGTGTAATGGGTCCGAGCTTGATCATAGTTTTGCTTGCGTAGTGGATCGGTTGAAAATGCTTAGTTTCGTTGCCCCAAGACCCGCACCGATTGCAAAATCACTTGCATCACACATGAGCTCAAAGGGTAAATCCCAAATGGGGCAACTAGAATGGGTGCTTCGTAAGCTTTTTCTTAAGTGTTTCAAAAGCTTGATGCACTCGGGAGAGAAGATAAAAGGAGCATCTTTTTAGAAGATGGGTCATAGGCGGCGATTTTAGAGAAATCTTGAATGAATCTCTGATAAAACCCAGCATGACCTGAAAACTCCTAATACCTTTGACGGTAGTAGGGTGAGGTAATTTAGCAATGACATCAACTTTTGCTCTATCTACCTCAATCCCGTTCTTGGAAATCTTATGGCGAGGACTATGCCTTCTTTGACCATAAAGTGGCTTTTCTCCCGGTTTAGACATAGATTGGTGTCTTCACACCTTTAGCATTTTGTCTAAGTGGGAGAGACATGTATGAAATGAGTCCCCGATGACAGAAGTCATCCATAAACACCTCCATAGTTTCCGATCATGTCGTGGAAAATTGCCATCATACATCTTTGGAGCGTGCGGGAGCATTACATAAGCCAAAAGGCATACGTCAGTAGGCAAATGTCCGTATGGGCGGTGTGAATGTGGTCTTTTCTTGATCCAAATGGATCAATGGGGATCTGAAGTAACCCGAGAAACCATCAAGGAAACAATAGTATTCGTTCCTGCTAATCTCTTAAGCATCCGTCCATGAAGGGTAGAGAAAATGGTCTTTATGGGTGGCTTCGTTTAACTTCGATAGTCAATACACACACGCCATCCGTAACCAATCGAGTCGGAATTAACTCGTTTTCTTCATTCGTGACAACGATAATGCCACCCTTTTTGGAGCGCAATGAATTGGGCTAACCCAAGGACTATCGGAGATCGGGTAAATCAAACCGGCATCAAGAAGTTTGAGAACCTCTTGTTTGATAACCTCATGAATCTTAGGGTTCGCCTTCTCCGATGTTAATTTCTTTGGTTTGAAGTCATCCTCCATTAAAACAAATCAAGCTAAATCACTCGAGCACGCCACTTGTGAATGTCGGACCGTAATCGACAAACCGCTCAAGCACGAATGCAATGAAGATCGGGGTATAGAGTCTCCCGGTCGTTATGTCCCAATGAGCTATCTGATGGATTACCAAGCGATATAGTGATCGAGGAATTTGAATGGAAAAGAGATTTGATTATGATTATAACTACGTAAAAGGACATAAACTACAAGGGCTTAAATGCAAATTAGAGAGATTAAAAGATAAAAATATTAAATAAACGCTATCACTATTTTTACAATGATGTTTTTGTTTTATGTTTTACAAAGCGAAATAAAAACTACTGTGACGTCTAAATAAAAACGTGAAACTTACACAATATTAACCCTAAAAGTATGAAAATGATATTTTTACAATCCTAATGATAAAAGAAAATATTTAGAAAAATAAAATTATTTTTATAACTAATTACCTAATTATTATTAATTAAAAACTAACTTTAACTATTAAATAATTACCTAAAATACAAGAAATTAGGAAATAAAGCTAGAAAAATAAAATTAAGATTTAGAAAATCTAAAATATCAAAATAAATTTTCAAAACTATTTTTGTAATTTTTGATTATTTTATATTTTTATGAATTTTAAATTATTAAAACTAATTAAATTACTAAAAATTACAAAATAAACTATGAAAAATCTGAAAATTACTTTTTTACTTTTTATATTTATCTAAACCTAAGAAAAATGAAAAATTATTTTTTGAACCTTTTCTGAATTTTTTGTATTAAAAGCTAATTAAAAATGCTTAAAAACTAATTTAAATTAAGAAAAATAGCAAATCAACTTAGAAAAATCTGAAAATTTCAGGAAAACTCTAAAATTATATTAGGAAGCTAGGAAAATTGGAAAAACAGATGGTTATGTGGATGAATTAGGAACTGATGTGCAAGTGCTTATTATTAAGCACTCCAAATAAGCCAAATGAACAAAATAAGCCACCAACTGTTTACAAAAGCCAAACTATGCTACAATAACTCAAATGCAACTAAAAACAACAGGCCATAGCTACTGAATTGCAAGATTAATAGATTTGGATTATTTGAGTTTCAAATTCAACAACAGTTTTGGGTACCAACTTTGGACACAAGCACAAGCTTTTAAATAAGCTCAAAATGAAAACACCAATTGGAACCTAAAGCGAGACACTGGTGAGAGTGTCTAAACCAAAATCAGACCTAGACCGAGTTCTTATGAGCTCTGTGCATAAATTGCGCAATCCGAGAAAACTTCGGTTGTTCTTTGAGCTTTTGGCGAGGCAACGATACTTAAAGAGGAGCTTGTTTGGAGCTTTTAATAAATTTGTAAATTCCACAAAAATGATGATAAGTAAAAAGACCGGTTGAAGTTTTAGAATGCCAAGTTTCACTGAATATGGCTAAAAAATGAAGCCATGAAAATCCTCTAATCTAGCTCGAATCCATTTTTTTATGTTTTGACTTTTAAAGGCAGTTGAGAAAGTTTGACTTTCATGAAGTTTGATTCCAATTTTATGACTGATGTTGAAGTAATATGATATGATAACACTAATGCAAGCTATGTTATAGACTTCTAAACACAAATCAAGATTTTTGCAAACCCAAATCCACAACAGTTAAGAGCTTAGACAGATTTCATGGAATGTTGACTTTTTGAACTAGCAGGCACAAAATAATGACTCAAATGAGTATATATGGACTAAACAAACATGATCCAACAGATTTCAACTCATGAACACACCTTAAGATCAGTTATGACAGTAAACCAAACACCCCTTATTACACTGATTTGCAAATTGAAACTAATCTAACACTGAACAAGCATGAACCATTGATCAAACTAAACTTATTTAGCCTAAACACAACTATTAAAAGCAGGGTTTTAGCAGTTATGAATACAAATACATTGTATGCAAGAACTTGTGAAAATCACTTACAAGGTCCCTAGCAACTATGGCTAAGCCAACAGATGAACCCAGACCTCTAACCTATCGATTCAACCCAAATGACTAAAAATCAACCCAACTCCATATACGCATTAACCCGTTCCATGCCTCGCATCAGATTTGCTCCATTGTTGACTTTTGTTGACCGGGTTTCAATATTGTTTAACTCTTAAACACAAGCTTATAAAAGCTATTATAAGCTAATATAACTTGTTTTAACTTGGAAAAAGCTAATTGAAGCTTGAGATTCGGTGTTTGAAATTTAAAATCCAACGATTAACATGAAAATTGAAAACATGAACATAAAGCGGAATTGAGACTTAATAGAGTTGCAATACACTTTAAACCTTAGTTTGATACAAAATAAGCTGAAAATACACTTAAGAACTATTTAAGACATGTTAAACTTAAAAACGACATACACTTGAAAAAATAAACTAAGTCCCTTTCTCTTGTTGCTTCTCTTGTCTTTTATACACCAATCCTCTTTCTACTCTCTCTTCAAATCCAAAGAATAAAACTAGGCCTTGGATTGGTTGAAGCAATCTTGGCCATAGGATGAATTTTGGCGCCATTTTGGTTTTTAACGGTGGGATGAGTGTTAGGTACAAAGGGTGCATTAAATGCACCTTTGGAGTCTTGTGAGTGGAGGGTAGGGATGATGATGGTGGAGTGTTAGCGGGGAGTAGCGGGGTGATGATGGTGGTGGAAGTGGTACACGTGAGTGAGGAAAGGATGAGTCAAAGTTGGTTTGGTGGATTATTAAATAATAGGGGGTGTCCAAATTGCATTGACAGGGGTCATTTGGTAAGGCAGGGGTCCAAAAGTAGGTTTGTGACAAGTCCAAGTGGTATAGGGGGTTAATAATCAAGGGACTAATTGTGCAATTTCTGAAACTGTAGGGACCTAGGCTGCCAATATCTCAAAGTTGCTCCAAGGACTGAAATTGACAAGTGTTAATATTACAAGGACCAAAGTTGCCATTTTCAGATTTTCCGAGGACCATTTACGCCATTCTTAAACTTGAAGGACCAATTTGTAATTTTCTCAAAACTTTTATATTTTTCACCAAAGGACTAATTTTGACAAGTTATGATATTAAAAGGACCTTTGGTGATTTTCTTTGAAATTTTGACTCGGGGACTATTTTGACAATTTTAGAAACTTGGGGGTGAAGCGCCAATTATGCAAACTTTGCTCATTTTTCATCGATTTTAAACATTTTGCATATGAAACATATAAAATGTAATTTTGGAATATTTTCAAGATTTTGATGCATTTACGAGCATTTTAAGCGTTTTGCGGTTTAGATTTAACAAAATGATGAGTATTTACACACTCATCGGAAGGCTTAAAAATTAAGATTCAACACTTGCTAATAATGACAAATTTTAATAAGTACATCTACAATAGCATTCTTCATGACACTTTAAAGCACTTTTTTAAACATGTTTTTAAAAATAATAAAAAATACAAAGTAATTTAATATAAGAAAAAAAAAAGCGTCAAGTAACATAAATACCAATAAATGTTATTTTAAAACACCCTAATATGAAAAATACATGTTATTATACATATTGTACAAACTAATAAAACACAAATCTTCATGCAATTTATATGTAAACAAGCTCATGATACATATAGTTTTAAAAAGCAGAATAGCCAACAGGTTCAACAGGAACCGGAGTCACCACCTGTTCGGCTAGCCATTAAAGTCGTCCAAAGCGATATTGTTAAATCAACGAGTTTAAAAATGCATATTTAATACAATGTTCAAAAATATTATTAAATCGCAAATCATAGAGAATCAACATATGCACCTTTTGGAATTTTCTTTTTTATTTTTTATAAAACTTACATTAAAACTAAAACTTTGTTTTATAAAAGTCGGACGATTTTTTCATGTTAGGTCACTAGTTTTACAAACACAAGCTTATAAGAAAGAGATGAGGCGATTGAACAAGTAAAACACACACACACACGATAATATAATACGGTTTAATATAAGTGAGGAGATGAAAGAAAAAACTTGAACAACCAACCTTCAAATGAAGGTTTACAAAAATATTTATAGGAGGAAAGCTAGGGCAACACTCCTAGTTTCCATCCTTTCTTAAATGGGCTTGGGCCTAAGCTCATGGGCCTTCTACATAAGCTTAAGGCTAATAACAAACATAAAGGCCATAATAAAGCTAACTATTACATATTAATTACTAACACTTGATTATGGTTTAGGAGTGATTCCAACAATCTCCCCTCAAGTGTTGGTGATGAGCGGTGAAGGCGTTGATGTAATAGTAGCTCGGCGTCTTCGACATTCTTCTTTCTTGTGAGAAGAATTGCCTTGATTCGAACAATCTCCCGGTGTAGAGATAGTTGTCTTTGAGCAGTTATGCTTTGGCGTCATCTTTAACTTTGTTCTTTGATCATTGTTCTTTGTGGTGAAAGTGATAGTATGTTGTTATGCGCATCGATGCGCCTCAGTGCCTTGTTGCTCCGGTGTCTCCGTCATTCTTCAACATGCTCACACGCTCTTTGGCGTTGGAATTCAATCTTGATGAAGTTCTTTAAGTCTTTAACTTTGTAGATTCTTTGGTTTGACGAAGAATCATTACGATGGTTGTGTTGCTTTTGAATAGAACTTCCATTAGTGATGATGTTGGCGTGAGCATGAGAAGAATCGACACGATCATCCCGCTCGGAGCTTCCATAAGAAGAAAACATTTCAAGCGGTTAGTAATAAGCGGTTCCGGCACTTACAAGTTTGAACTTGAGAGTGTTAACGACATAGTGTGAAAACACAACTCTAATTCTTACAAAGGCCGTTCTGAGCTGGAGTCCCACAAGTGAGATAACGCGATGTCAGAAGTACATCTGATTCGAGATAGTCATTGAGGTACACGAAGCATCACCTCACGACGTAGACCGTTTGAGACACACTCCGCGTAATCCACGGGAGTTACCAAAGTGACTTCTTTGTCGAGTTTGTTTGATGTTGACCACGGCGGGAGTTTCCATTCAATCACGAGGATCACGGATGTGAACCTCTCATAAATGTTCTCGACAGTTGCTAAGATCATGAAGGACTCGATATGAACCATTGATAATCTTATTTGTTGATCAACAAGTGATGAAATGTCAAGTGTTCCTAAGAGATCTTTTGATGAATCTCGTGGCTCTAGACTCAATAGTGCGTTTTGGTTTTCTGGCGGAGACTAGGGAGAGGTCTCCTTCTTCAATACCGGCGATCTCTAAGAAAGCCAATAGTTTACGTAGGGTTCCTGTGAGAATGAAACAAGCTTACATTGAGAGAAACTTGAGTGGCTAAGAAGGTTTAGTGCATGCGTCCTTTGGGTCCATGACGACTTTTAATCTTCAATACCGGTGTCACTAAGTGACAACCGGTAGCATATGAATTGAACCGATTATACGCCTAAGTTGAATAATCGGAGGGCTATTTCTTTTCACCCTTTTCTTTGCATTTCTTTTGATTCTTCAACTCCTTCTTTCTCCGATTCTCATTTTCTCCTTTTATAATCATACCTAAGGACTTCTAAGTACTAACTATTTGTGATGTCCTTGGGTAGATCCCTCCGGCTCTGGCGGATCATAGGACGGTTATTCCTAACCTTAGTCACCTTATAACTCCATGACTAACCTATGTTGCCATTAAAACCACAGTTGTGAAGAATCTCTCAAAGGGTTTGTTAATGAAAATCATGTTTGAACCACTGTGAGAGATAGGATTTTGCATAAATACTCCCCCTCCACATGTGCTTAAGAGTTTTAATGGTTTAAATGCACGATGAGGAAAAAGCGCACATTTTGAATTGATCCACTGGAGATAGACAATCCCCATGAGACACGGTTCGTTGCATAGTTAAAGAGTTACATTGTCGACTTTTAGGTGACAACTAGCTCTAATAACTACCTTGAAGGTGTAGACAAACCTCGAAAGGTTGTCATACCCGTCGAGTTCATGTCTACCAAGAGTGTCTCGAATGGTACTTTCTACTTGGACAAGTCCTTTGCGAGACACGTTTACATTACTAGCGAACTAGCTTGAAATTATTACCCGTCCGGGACAAGTCTTTTCGAGTTACTAACGTTTAGTACCGTCAATTCGTTGGTTAAGTCTAAGTACAGATTCATTTGCATTTTGCACAACATATTTCTTATCACACAATTTTCTCCCCTCAAAATGGCATATCAAATGTTATTTTGAAAAGTTGACAATAAATATGACCATTTCGAGTGTTGGGAAGATGACCACTATGAACAATTTGTGAACAAAGTTTTAATTCAAATACTCCCCTCAACAAGTGATATAAGCGGTTGAGGTTTTGAAAATCATATGGGAAGTACTTGTCCTTTTGAGCAAAACCTTGAAAAATGAAAGGTTTGATAGGTTTTACTCAAAAATAAAAGCTTTCGCTCCTTTTATAAGGATTGTGGCAGAGGCGTACCACGGGGTCCTTTCTTGACAATTACGGGTTGTACAACATTATGTGTGCACAAGCCATTGACATAGTTAATCACACATCCAAAATTATATGAAAGAAACAATTCAAGGGGTACCGGGAAGTGCGGTGATGTTCCCGAGTGCGTGCAGGCGTTGAAAGCGGTTATGTTAATCTGGGTGGACCACCAACATAGCTCTCCAATCGTCAGGGCGATCCCTTACGAACAACCGTTCATCAATCATGGTGATGATCCTTCTCACATTCCTCCGATCACGAGAATTCCATCGCTTAGGGTTCCCAATGTTTTCACGTATATCCTTCAATCGATAAGCTAATCCGTCCCTAACCATCTTGAGTATGATCTCCAAATTTGTGAAGCTCATTACGCCATCAAGCAATTGCGATGAAGTTCAACTGCGATAAACGACACCAAGCGGTTTCTTGATGGCGTTAATTGTGATAGGCGGTTGATATCGGGAAGATCAAGGCGTGGTGGAGTGAAGTTGACACGTGTCGATATGATTCAACGGCAAGTGGAGATCTTCAACACGTTCTTTTATGACTATCGTCGATGAAAATGAGCGATGACTTGATGAATTCACGTTGTATTTCGGTTGAAAATTGTCTCATGCGACCACATACTTTGGCAAGGTACATGTCTTCAATATCGTTGAGACAAATTCTCAAAGTCGACTTCACGAATGCATAATCCCTTTCATCACGTCTTTTGACCACAATCTTCTTGAGAAGGTGTAGTCCCATTTGGATGAAAGACCAACATGTTGGATGGCAGCGATGTCTTTAGTACTAAACACGCATGTTGTGACTTGAACTGGCGACACGTAGTAGATTCGTCGGCGTTACGGCGATGATGAATCCCATACAATGCATCTCGGTCGTATGCTTCCAACGTGTTGGAGAACAAGTGATTGGCACGTTCCTCAATGGCAATGCGGTTTGAGTAGATAGGCTGCGGGGAATGGAAGTGTCAAGGATGTAGCATATTTCCTTGAACCATCGCCACCATGGAGAAGAAATTCGGTCTCTGTTGAAGAAATATCGGAAGGAATCCGTGGTTCATCTGGTTGGCCAATGGTCGGTAGAGGTTTGGTCCAATCGGTGTAGTATGGAGGTTGTCCCTTTTGTGAAGTCAATGTTTGCTTCGGGTTGAGCCAATCCATGTTGTTAGACATAGCTCGAGCAATGTTGTCAAGGTGATATTCGACCTCGAGGGCACTTTCGGGCTGTCTTTTAGAAGTTGAAACGCTTCATTCTTGATTCGCTTCAACTCGATTTCGTCATTTTCTTCACATGGAACTTTTCTTGCAAAACTTTAGCATGCTCCAATGTAGAACCTTCGACCAAATCTTGACCTTCATCGGGGTAGGGAGTTTGATTGACAAGTGTGGAGAACCATTCAAATTCTTGGTTTTATCGTCATCTAGCCATGATCGACTTGGTGAGTCGTCTTCTTCTTCTTTTAGAAGGCCTTGATGATGATTACGGTTTACGCACTTGTTTGGGAGAGGTGGGTTGTTTTAGGGGCTCGAGGACCTCTTCATCGTCACCACCCGTATACTCAAATTGATCACGGTTTTACGAGTCGGGGTGGTAACTCGGAATCGTCACGAGGTTTATCTGTAGAAGAGCGAGGAGGAGACCTTTGTTGAGTAGGAGTCCGTTGGAGAGGAGGTAACATAGAAGATGATTCACGGACTTCTTGACGTTTAGCTTTATCATGCTTATCACGATCCTTGTCTTCATCGTCTCTAGGGCGTTTAGACTTTCGACTTGAATCTACATGCTTCTTTGAGTTGGTAGTCCAATGCTTGAAACACTTACCTTCATCGAATTAAATGTCCCGGATCGTTTAGACATTTGTGTGATGAGCTTGGCCACCAATTCATTATCCGAGAAAACTACGAGGATCGGATGGATTGATTGTGACGGTTAAAGGTGTTGATCTTATAGTTTGCTTGGCTATCGCATAAGATTCGGATATAGTTATCGGTAAACATCTCCTTTGTGACTTTAGGAGCGATATCTGAAGGTACTTGTTAGTGTAACCTTGATCATTTCGTTCGAGTTCCTCTTGACGATGACTTTTCATGAACTTGAACAAATTCCCTTTCTTTACGCATCTTGTCTTTCTCATCATTTAAGTCTTGTATTTGGTCGACAAACCAATTCGGTTTTACGTAGAACATGTCCTTCTTTCGACTTGTTGGACGACTTTCACAATTCTTTCATGAGTCGAGAAATCCAAGATCGAGGTGGTTTCTTCACAGATTTGGATGTTGATTTGGTTGATTTCTTTGATGGTGGTGGTGAGGAATGAGATGAAGAATCGATGAGGAGGAGACATGAGGAGACTCGGGGTCCTTAGGAGGTGCGAAGTATCCTCCTTGGAGCGTGTTGGACTTTTGAGAAGATAATCATCATAATTCTCTTCGTCATCTTGTCCAGTTAGCCTTTTCTTCCTTCGAGCCTTAGCTTCTTCATCGATTTTCTCTTTCTCGGTCTTATCCTTTTACGGTTCCTCAATGTTATAATCGTAGACTCCTCCACAAGCGTTTGTTGTTGCACAAGAGTGGTGGCACGGATCCTTATCGGGTCGATTAACGCATCGGGATGCGGTGAGGTGGGCGACACCACTTGATCCTCGGGGCCACCCATTTGGTCTTTTGCAAATTCTTGACCTTTTGAATGTGTCTAACTAATTTAAACTTCTTCTGTAGGATTGATCCGGTAGCTCTTCTTCTTCTTGAGCTTTCATCATAGGGCACAAGTGCGAGTCTTCCTTTTCCTTTATCGGTTTGAGGACTTGGAGGTTTTGGTCTTGAAGGATTGTCATCCTTTGCGGTTTGAGTAGGTAATCTCTTCATACGTGTCGGTACCTTGAGCTTTCGTCCAAAAGCTTTCTTTGCGGTTCGGGCTTGGGGATTGGGATGGGAGTAGCTTCCTTAGATGGAACAATCCTCTTTGAAGGAGGGTTCCTCTTGGGAAACTTCCTTTGACTCTCTATGCTTAATGCACTTCCGCCTTCCTCTTACGGTTCTCCGGTAGGTGTCCCGAAGCCTTTTCATCAAGATGGCCAACTTTTCCTTCTTTTACGGCTACCGATACCTTTTATGCGTTTCCGACTTTTGATTTCCTTTGTAAGAAGGTGATCGGGCAACTCGACACCTGTTTCTTCGTGAGCGATTCTTTGATTCGACGGATAGTATGGGCTCGATCAAGATGTCATGATTATCTTGGTCATTGAGTCTCACAGGGATATCGGGATGAAGTCCAAGAGCTCTCGGATCAACAGTTTGGTGTATCGACATAGGGAATTTTGGAGCCAAGCTTCTTGAAACAACATCATATCTTCCCATAGCGATGCTTCAATTATAATGTCCTTCTTGTTGATCAACGACGGAAAATTTGCGGTTCCATGAGCTTGGGATGCTCATAGCCACTTTATCGCGACCGAGGCGATTGGTGATGATCATATAGAGTGTCCTCCATGGTTGAGGAATATTCTTGACTCCACGTGAGAGTGCTTAGTAATGATTCTGTAGCTTCATCATAACCAATATCTATCAAGAATTGCGGGGCGGTCTCTTGATGGGGGTAGCAAAGAAGTCGGTTGGGCGATGTGCGGAATGATGAGAACAACTCGTAAGTCATCGGGAGTGATAGTGACTTGTTTGTGATTAAGAGTCACATTCACGACATTTTGACCGATGATCCTCGCATAGAATCCCGAATTGTTGAATGTAGACCTCTGGGCGTGGCGGTGTGAGAGCATGTTACGGTAGGGATGATTCACGAGAATATCCACTGCAATGAGACAAGAAGATTACGAGCATGTGAGGGTGTCAAAGTCAACCCTAAGGTTGTTCTTTCCAAGCTTTCTCGGATAACCCTCGGAAAGATATCGACAATTGTAAGAACTTCGATGCATCCACATTCATTTGTTCGACCATGTCGTGATGCGAAATAACATTAGCCAAAAGAACCAACATATCGAAAGACATAATGTTAGTCAACGAAGGTCTTATTGTCTAGTTATTGAATGTACAGTGTCAATGATTATTCTGAGTCCTAAGTCACTTGTTTGTCCAATAGTCCAATGATGTCGTGAAATATTTAGTGAGTTAGTTAACTTTAGGTTTTAAAGTTTATGTTATCACTTATGGTTCACAACATATCAAGCGTTTAAGTTTATTAGTGACATTATTGGATTCGTGATGATATGATAAGTTTATTAACAAGTTTGTACACGTAACAACTCATAATGAAGGTCAATCAAGGCTTAAGCGTAGTTTTGGCAAAGTTAAGCGTAAGCGAGATGATATCTGCGTGAGCGAAAGCTTCGCGTGGGATCCTAACTACAGCGTAAGAAAAGTTCTGCAGCGTGGGAAAGGGGACCTTATGCGTGGAGCTTACGGCGTGGGCGTATAAGGACCTTACGCGTAAGGCTTACTCGTGAGTAGACCTTATCGTGGGGTCCTTGTTCGCATATCCTTCACGGGATCGCGTGGTCCCATTGTAGAACCTTACGCGTAATAGTTATGCGTGGGATTATTCTTCGCATAACTTGACTACGCGTGGGGTAATCCTTATCGTAGAGTTGCAAATGACCTTGATTACGAATATTAAGCGTAGCAAAGCACGAAATAATTTCATCAAATCATTATCATTAACACAAAACTTCATTTTATCAACAAAACATGGCATGAATCATTCGTTTAAAGGTTACGCGTGAAAGTCATACGCGTGGGTCAAAACCCTAAGGGTTAAGATTTACGCGTATCATTTCTAGCCATGGGATTTGCACCAAACAAATTACGGTAGGTCTATGATGTTGAGAGAGTCTATGAAACAAGTTATAACATCTAATTCGTTGAGAATCAAGATTACCCAAAGTTATGAACTTTAAACCCTAATTTCAAATTGTTAAACATTTAGAGTTTACGGGTGGTTAACAACCTTGGAAATCATCAATTCATCAATATGTGAACATAACCCAACAATCTTTTGACCAAAACACTTCACATTCGAAAATACCCAATTCGACTCAAGAACCTAGTTTTCAAAAATCATCAATACGTGTTTACGGGTGGGTTTTGATGGTTAAAATGATATCCTTGATGTATTAGAACCGTTTGACACTATCCATTAATCCAAAAACACACACACATGATTGTGTGTTCATACGCTATCGTAGAACACATAATCACGTGTAAACTGCGTTTTAGCCGTAGGATTAGCATGAAATTTAAAACCTTAGCTTAAAAACATGTTGTAATCACAAAACTACTTACAAAATGATGATCAAAAGGACGGTTTCTTGAATGAATTGTAGGCGTAGATTAGTTAGGTTGAGAGTATTAAATGAGAAGTGAATAAGTTAGGTGAAGGTATTTTATTAAAATTAACTTTAACATTTTGACAGATTTGGTCCCTCCACCTTTCCTTTTTCAAACAAAGCCATTTAACTTCCATTTTGGTTACCAAACAAAGTTTTTAGGAAAGAAACTTGTGACACTCCCCTCGACTTAAGAAATAATGAAAGGTTATAAATTTAGTCCGGGTGTCATTTAACGAAAACATTTACCACCATTGATAAAAGAAACAACGGGATATAATAACATGCAAGTACAGGATGTTTTGAAGCAGTTAAGTGAAAATTTTCTCCCCTCAACACTTGATCGTAAAAATCTTGAATTTTGAAAGATTATAGTGTTGAAGGAAAAATGTACTTGCCATGTTGAAAGATTATAGATTAGAAGAATATTTTTGTTGTTTTATAAGATTTTATATTTTTGTATTTTGTTTTGAAAAATTATTTACAAAAGATGTTTTGGTGTTTGACGGGTTTTAAGGCTGTTTTAAGAGGTCATCAATTCCTCTTGAGTCAAACACCTCATACCAATCCGGTGGATCAACTCATTAAACCTAGCGGGAGGCAAGGCTTTGGTGAGAAGATCGCCAATTGGTATTCTGTACCCATAAAGTATAATTCAACGGTACCACATTCCACGTGGTCTTTGATGAAATGATAGCGAAGATCGATGTGCTTTGATTTGAGTCTTGAGCGAGTTGCGAGATCGCAATGGCACTCCGATTGTCGCGATACATCGGGATTACATCAAATCGTAACCATAGTCTTTGAGTTGTGTTCTCATCCATATGACTTGAGCACAACACGCGGACATGGCTACATATTACTTGGGTTGATGGCGATGATGTACAATCACCTTCTTTGATTGCCAAGACACGGTTTATCACCAAGAAATTGTAGAGCTCTGAAGTACTTTTCCTTGAGTCTAAGCATCCTGCGTGGTCGGCGTCGTCTGGCGATTAGTTCAAAACCGAGAATCCTTGGATACGGATCCCAAGTTAATGGTTCCCTTGATGTATCGGAGGATTCTTTTAGCCTCGAGAGGTGGGTTTCGGTTGGTCGCGACGATAGCGGGAGCATAGATAAGCGGCAAAGACAATATCAGTCGCTGGTTGTTAGATACATGAGAGACCCAATAATACTTGGGTATTTGGTAGGGTCAACTAATTTCCCATGTAAATCGACATCTAGCTTCTTGGTATGAGTCATTGGTGTGGCATAAGTATCACGGTTTTCATTCCAAATTTGTTTAACAATTCAAGGGCATATTTGGGTGACTCAAGAAAATACCACGGGGTGATTGATGAACTTGCGGTCCTAGAAAGAGCGTGAGTTCACCCATCATGGACATTTCAAAATTTTTCTTCATTAGTTTTGCAAAGCGGTTGAAAACTTTTATGTGTAGACCCAAAATGATGTCATCCACGTAAATTTGAACAATTAAGATATGTGCCCGTGATATTGTATAAAAGAGTTGGGTCAACCGAGCCTTTGGTGAAATTATTAGCAATGAGGAAAGATGATAGCTTATCGTACCATGCAGGGGCTTGTTTGAGACCATAAAGAGCTTTGTTCGGTTTGTAGACATGGTTCGGGCACTCTGGATCAACGAATCCTTGGGTTGGTGACATAAACCGTTTCTTTCGGTTGTCCGTTGAGAAGCGCGTTTTGACATCCATTTGAAAGACCGTCATATTCATATGAGCATGACGCGAAATATCGAACGACCTCAAGGCGAGCAGCGGAGCAAAAGATTCTTCAAAGTCTATTCCTTCTTCACGCGATAACCCTTAGCAACTAGGCGTGACTTGTTTGGGATGGCGTTCCTTGACATCAATTTGTTTTCCAAATCCATTTTAGACCAATAGCGTAGACCCTGTTGGTCTTTCAACGATTCCATACTTCAAGGCGTTTGAATTGGTTGAGTTCTTCTGCATGGATTCAATCCGGTTGTCTTTTGTCATTGCGTCTTTAATGTTTTAGGCTCAGTTAGCGGACGGTGAGTGCATAAATGCAATGTTCACCATCGTGTGAAGGCGTTGTCTCGTAACGGTTGGTTGATTCGGGTTGCCAATAATATTAGCGGAGGATGGTCTTTTGTCCATCGATGTGTAGAGGTTGATGTTGGTATACATTGTGCGATTACGAGGATTCAAATGGTTTGTTGAAGATTCGCGACATCAGTGCGGCGATCTCATTAGCAAGCGGGTTGAAGAACGCATTTGGGTCAAAATCTGCGGTGGGGTACATCATTGAGAATATCATCATTTGGTTCATCATTGTTGGAAGCGGTTTGTTCAAGCTGTTGTGTTGGAGTCAAGCGGGTGTAGGTGCATCTTCAACGATGGTTGTTGTAGCAGTGTATCGGTATAGGAATATTATCGGGTTGTGCGGTGAAACAGCGGATACACACAGAGCACGTTCATCAATATCGTCACGAGCGAGGAGCAAATAACCTTTCCATTTGTTGTGAGTTAGTTGGGGGCTTTGTTCGGTGATGATGGGGTTTGAGGAAGTTTAAGCGGTTGTGACGGGTTCTAAGTTGTTATACTCGAAGCCATTTCCGTGAGTTCATCAAAATGAGCATGAATCGTTTCCATCACTGTTTTGTCTGACGATTCGGATCCGGTAACCTTTAGAATTCTCACAATATCCAATAAAGACTCCAATGTCGACTTTGGCTTTGAGCTTTCCAAAATCATCACGATCATTATTCGGATAGCAAAGGGATCCAAATACATGAAAGTGTTTGAGATTCGGTTTATGGTTGTGGACAAGCTCGAATGGTGTTTTGTTGTGGCGTTTGTGATCATAGAGCGGTTTGAGTATAGCATGCGATGAATCGACACGCCCACAAGTGTCTGGAAGTTTAGCATTGATTAACATTGTTCTTGCGACTTCCACTAACGTTCGGTTTAGTCTTTCAACAACTCCGTTTTGTTCGGTGTACGTGCAATAGATGTTTGATCTTTGAATTCCACTTTCTCATAGAATTCACGAAGGGTTTGGTTAACAAATTCGGTTCCTTTGTGCATTCGAATTAGCTTTGCGGTGTTGCGGGCTGAACACATATTTTCGTGAGAAGGTGATGATCATTTGTGGAGCTTGGTCTTTGCTTGAAGAAAGTAGACCCAAGTCCATCGTGAATAGTCATCAACAATTACTAAGATGTAGCGTTTGCCATTGATCGTTTGCAGCGCATTGGGCCACACAAATCCATGTGAAGAAGATGAAGCACATCTTTGAGGCGTGTTCCACCTTTGAAGGAAAATGAGCACGAGTGCTTTTCCCTTGTTCACGGTGAGCAAAGGTGATCTTTTGAATCTGGAATCGTGGGAGACCTTCACTAGTTTGTGTCGAGCAAGGTTGGTGATGGTTTGAAAGTTTAGATGTGAGAGCAGCGGTGCGAGCCGAGATTTTGTTGATGTTGCCTTTGAAAGTAAGCGGATGGGAGATGAAGCAACCATGTCTTGCATAGAGATAGTGTAGAGACTAGAATTACGCGAGCGGACATAAGGTCATTTCCTTGTAGATCACGAATGAAACAAGTTTTCTCCACGAAAGCAACCTCCAAATCTCCATCACAAAGCCGACCTCACGAAAGCAGTTATGACCGGGGCCTTCCACATAGTAAACCTGCGATTTCGATGTTCCCATTGACATAATCTCCGTAGCCCATGATAGGCTGCAGTGATCATTCCGAACACAGCGGTGCCAATGAACTTTGCAATAAAGTTTGATAACAGTTTAAGGTTGCTGTCATGTGTCGGGAACATCCGCTATCAACAATCGAGAGAATGATCATGTATCACTGCATTACACACAGGCGACACGGATGGAATAGAAGTAGATGTGGAACCCGAAATGTTAGAGGTTCCAAGCGGTATATGAGACATGCACACATTAATGACTTTAGGCATCCATTTAAATCCTAGTGTGTTATATATCCATTTCGCCATCTATAACTACTCTTTGCTTTAGTCTTAGTGAATGCACTAGGTGGTACTACATTCTTAGGAGGTGGCTGGAGCTACGATGTGACAATGTTTGCCTTAGAATCTAAAGAAGGCGGTCTACCAAGCACGGACTTAGAATGATTAGTGGGCCTAGAGGTATTCCGATTCTTAGGATTCCGTAAGCGAGAGATTATAGCTTTAGCAACACATTTGTCATGACAATCGAATTCATACTTTTCGACAAATAACACAAGGTGCATCGGTGAATATCAAAAGTGCTTAAAGGTTTAGCATTAGTTACATCACTATTTCTATTACATTTGCGGACCTTAACATCTATAGTGGAAGCAACGTGAGTCTTATTCATAGTCCTAGGGTGTTCTTCTACTTTAGCATTCCTTATTGATCTTTTCTTGGGTCGCAACTTCCTATTCTTGATTGAGTGCTCTAGGCTGTGAAGTGCGGACGTTTGGAAAAAGCGCAACTATTCTGTTTCGATGAAGGAAGCACGTTAGCAACTTGTGATTTGGCGGTAGGGATTCTAGGTGCATGATTACTAAGTGTGGTTGGTGCTAATCTCTTAATGATGGTTGGCGGAAGTTGTTCATACTTTCCTAACATTTCTCTTAGCTTAGAGATAGTGTGAATCAAATCTTGATTTTCGAGCGAATATTACCGGCAAAATTCATGACTTCTCTAGTGTAAGCAAGATAGTGATCAAGTTCGTTTGATGCTTCATGTCGAGTCTTATTGAGTAAATCAAATATGACACCATATTCTGTTTAAGCTGTTACAAGTTCTTGTTCATATTTAGAGATTTGACTTTTCAAAGACACGTTTTGATCATCCAGTTGCTCAATTTTAGGATCGAAGATTTTGCACTCAAGCGGCGATTTTCTTTTGAAAACTAAGTTGATGGTTGTGAATATCTTTTCACACCAATGAAGACGACGTTTTGCATTGTAAAGTTCGTTAAGTAATCGTTTATTTTCGACTTTTAAAGACTCGATCTGAAGCACATTATCAATATTCTCAATAGTTACCACGAGTCAACATGTCGGCGGAGATATAATCGGATGCATGTGGCAAAGAATAGAATAACACAACATTATGGATATCGGCCGAGATAACATCTTCCAAGAGTCGATCAACATCTTTTCTCAACATTTTCTTTTGCGTTTAGTATTAGAAATAGATGTTTGAGTTTTCTCAACGACCTTCATCACTCAAGTTCCTTATGAAAATCCTTTTCCCGAGCTAATGCACAACTTTTCAAATTTTTAACATTTGGTAAAGATTTTTAGAAAAATGTCTCTTTGTTCTCGCTAAAGGCGATTGAAAGTGTTGAACTTTGATTTCGAATGATGTTCTATCTCATGTTCTAAAGTTTTGAGGTCGACCATGAAAATATCAAAATATCTAAAATTTTGCGATTTTCGGGTTTGAGTTTACTTCAGCGATTGAAGGTAAAGGACCATAAATTTGTGCATAATGCGGTTTGGGATTAACATTAGAAGACTCGGTGTTTGATGATAACCCTTGGTGTGTTAGAAGAATCCGTTGGTGTGACAAAAGTGACCGGTTTGAATAATTAAAGGTTTGTTGTAAACAACCGTTTTTAATTTTGATCGACTCTCGTCTTACGCATCTAATTCCTCTTGACGATGATATTCAACAACACTCATAACAGTATCATTAATTTTATATTACGCTTTGGAAACTTGAGTTTGGTTTGAATGTTTTGAGTGAAAGCTTTGGTTTATGTCGGCTAGATTTGGTCCATATCCTTTTGGATTGGGTTTTAAAGTAAACTTTTCAATAGTTTATTCTTGATTCACCATGTTTGTAAACAACAGTTTTAAACTCTTTAATTTTGTTTTGCAAGCCAATAATTTACGCAAGAAGGTCATCTACCGATTCGTTGAATGCTTTTTGTATCTTGAGAAGCTGTTTTTGACAATTTAACAACTCGCCTTAGCTTTTTGATTTTCCAAGGTGAGGCGTTAATTTGCTTTTTATGTTCATGTTTGATTGTTCTATTTGAGACAACAAAGCATTCTTGAGCGGCTAGATCACGCTCTCTCTCTAAATATTTTTCGTTTTGATGAGATTTAGCAAAGCGGCTTCAAAACCTTTTCACGATTTTCTTGAGTTTTGAAAAAGTTGAGTTGCATTTGTAAGCATTCAAAATCCTTGGTTAACATTGCATTTTGCTTTTTAAGTCCTTATTTAATGCATAACATTCCTCCATTTTGATTTGATGGTCTTGAATTAAGCGAGCAAAATCTGGATGAGGCAACATTCGACTTGTTCAGCGTGAGTTACAACATGATCATTATTTAGATCCTCAAGTACAACCAGGAGTCAATTTGATTATCAAAGGAAACCATAAGGTCATCTTGATCGTCAAATGTAACTACGAGGTTAACTTGAAAATCGTCGAGAATGAGATGTAGATGACTCATTTTGAGCAGTCGATCCGTCTGCGGATTCGGATATTGGCGGAGATATTAGTTCGAGATATGATGATGGTTTGTTCGGTGCACGAGACAAGCCATCGATGTCATCTAACGGGCTGTTTCACTCATGTGTAACTCATGCATATTAGCCATCAACATAACGGTGCATTGGCTGCAAGTCCTCCATATCATCATCACAGTGCGCATACGCCATAAAGCTCATTCTTTGTTTGTGAGAGATCCACCGACTTCATCCTTAGAGCCAAAGAAGAGCCTCTTTGAAATAAGCACGCCCTAGTCCTTGGCTTTGGGCATGCATTAGCCAGTGTCCTTCTCATTGCGGTTGTAGCATCGAAGACCATTCAACCCATTACGAGCATTTCCTGTTCCACCATTGGAGCTCATTGTTATTCCTACCCATAGCATTAAACCCTTGACCACCTCCCATTTGGCGACCATAACCACGATTACGAACTTCAACTCGTCCATTGTTACTATGACTGATTTCGTGTATTGGATGAGGAGCGAATCGATTGTTGGATTTGTTTGTATAACGGCTAAAAGCATTAGCAATCATAACAAATCCACATTGCAATCTTGAGCGGATCGGATTCCTCATTAGTTTGACTATGAAGTGCTTGATCATTGTTGTTGTTGTAAGGAACCAATTAATTTTGTTGAGATTCTTTGTGATGGATCGTTTGGTGTGGTAGGCGATTGGTTGAGTTGCTTGTTGAGGAGGATAACTTTGTTGAGCATATAAGGCAAGTTGTTGATTTTCGGATGTGTAGGTGGAGCAATTTGAGCACGGAGTTGGAATCACTCCTAGCAGATTTCAAGTATTTATATTTCATATGTAATAGGTAGCTTTATTATGGCCTTTATGTTTGTTTAAGGTCCGACTTATGTAGAAGGCCCATAAGTGAGGCCCAAGCCCAATAAGGAATAGGGAAGGAGAGGGGTGTTGCCTAGCTCCTTGCCTATATAAACTCTTGTAAACCCTCATTTGAGGGTTGGTTGTTCAAGTTATTCTTTCACTCACTCTCTACGCCTAACGGTTTTACTTATACGTGTGTGTGTGTGTTTAGCTTGTTCAATCGCCTTATCTCCTTCTCTATAAGCTTGTGTTGTAAAACTAGTGACCTAACAGATGGTATCAATCGCCAAATAGTTGGGTGTACTCGTTTGTTTTGAAGTTTTGGTTTGGGTCTTACAGCGTAAAGATAACATCATCTTTGGTTAAGCTTAAAAACTGATTTTTACACTTTTTAATCCAAGATTCTTGTACTTTCAACGTTATTAGGTGTTAAACTATTGGTTTTGGCAAAAGTTTGGAACTTTCGTGTTTTTCCTTGGTTTTAAGCTCGTTTTGTGCTGAAGTGTTATCCTACGCATAATGTTTTAAGTGCTTTAGATCATCAAGTTTCACAATTTTGTGTTATTTTGGTGTTATTGAAGCTATTTCAACACACTAAAGCGGTTTAGAAACACATTTGGATAGAATCAAAGTTACGAGTAGAACTACAGCGTATCAAAACCCTAATTCTCGCATAACTTTATCCTTGGTTTGATCTTCATTTTACGGTTTATTCCGTGTTTTCTTACTTGGATAAGTCGAAAATCGTCGACTTTGGATATCTTTTGCCTTTGTGAAGTGTAAAAGATCACTTGGGATAAAACCTAATCTTACGCAAGCATAAGCTTACGCGTGAAAATATTAAACAAGATTCATCTTACTGTAGACTTAGTCCTACGCATAAGGTAATCCCACGCCTAACTTTCGCCTAACTTCATTTTTACGCATAACATTAGTTTTTTTTCACCTTCGTAGTAAGCTAAATCTCTACGTAACTATTCTTGTTACGCGTAACTTTTGGTGTTTTACGCATAAGTACTACTTGGTTCTTGTCATTTCTATGCCTAAGGATACTTCATCAACAAAGGTTCATTCGACTACAAAGATCCATTCTTACCACACAAGTTTATCATCATGTCTCAACCACCATACTCTAACTATTTCCCTCACACTTATAATCAACAACAACAACAATTAACTCCACAACATCAACAATGGAATCAACAACAAGCCATTTATCAACAACAATTTAATCGACAACATACTCCACGACTTGGTGCAATTCCACAACCACAAATGGTTCAACCACAACCAAGCATTCAAGTTCAACCCTACACAACGATTTCAATCAACATCCATCACGGACAACTATGAAGGAACCCACTTGGTTTGCTAAGATGTGTGAAGCTTTAAGCGACCAACAATCAATTCATGAAGTGGATCCTTGATAGACCTCCAATGCTCACTCCGGAAACTACGATCAATGGGTGATAAGGTTCTTTAGGTTTTGTGATCTAAAGAAGCCACATGGAAAGTTCTTAAAGAAGGTTATCTTGGAAGGTCCTTTTGAGATGCCTCTTGTCATTGTACGGAGATCCAGCTCTTTGTTCCACCAAGAGATGAACAAATCAACATTTCTCTTGTTGCGGATCTTAATGCTCTGAACTTCTACACTATGAAGTGATGAACTTGCAATGGAATACATCCTCTTAGGATTACCAAACCCAATTCTTAGCAGTGTTGATGCTCAAAATTGCACAAAAATGTGGGATCATATTAAGTCTTCTTATGGAAGGATCATACTCAATCGGGAGGATTTGGAATCCAAAATTTACTTGGCTTATGAATACTTCATGATTGAACACGGAGACACTAGAGTCCTATCATCATCGTTTTCGAGATATCATCAATGATTTGGATAAACACAACATCATCATGTCAAGTGCGGTGAATACTAAGTTCTGAGTAGTCTTGGTCGAGAATGGGAGAAGTATGTCATTTTCCTCCGTCAAGCGAAGAATATGCATCATTCTACTTATGGATTGTTGTACGATTACTTGAAGCCTCATGAAAAGGAAGTTGATCGGGAAAGGATTTTCCGTGCTCAAATTGCTAAGCATCACATCAGGACAATCAACAACTTGCCTTATATGCTCAGCGAATTATCCTCTCGACCGGCAACTCAACCAAGCTGCTTCAAACGCACCTTCACGGAACAACCTCAACCTCAACAAAATCAATTGGTTCCATACGGACAACAATGCTCAAGCATATGTCGGTGAAGCTCTTGAAATCGATCCGTTGAAGCATTGCAACAAGGATTTGTGATGATTGCTAATGCTTTTGGCGTTACACCAACAAATCCAACAATCGTATCGTTCCTCATCTAACACACGGACTCAAGTTGTAGTGAACAATGGGCGTGTTGAAGTTCGAAATCGTGATTATGGTCTTGGATGGGCGGTGGTCAAGGGTTTAATCTTGTGGGTAGGAATAACAACAGCTCAGTGGTGGAACAAAAATGCTCGAATCGGTTAAATGGTCTTAGATGCTACAAGCGCAATGAGAAGGGACACAGCTAATGCATGCCCAAAGCCAAGGACTAGGGGCGGTGCTTACTTCAAGAGGCTCTACTTTTGGCTCTTAAGGATGAAGTGGTGGATCTCTTACGGACAAAACGAGCTTTATGGCGGATCGAGACTCGGATGATGATATGGAGGACTTGCGGTGAATGCATTTGTTATGTTGATGGCTAACATGCATGAGCTCCACTTGAGTGATCAGGCCCAGTGTATGACAACGATGGCTTCAGTCGCCGAACAAACCATCATCATATACGAACTAATATCTCCGCCAATATCAGAATCCGCAGCGGATCGGGCCCGATCAAAATGAGTCTTCTACATCTTCTTCTCGATGATTTTCAAGTTAACCACTGTAGTTACATTTGGCGATCAAGATGACCTTATGGTCCCCTTTGATAATCAAATTGACTCGTGGTTATACTTGAGGATCTAATGAATGATCATGTTGAGACTCACGTTGAACAAGATGATCATTGCCTCATCCGATTTTGCTCGGTTAATTCAAGACCATAAAATCAAAATGGAGAAAGTTATGCATTAAATCAGTCCTTAAAAAGTAAAATGCCTTTGTTAACCAAGGATTTTGAATGTTTACAAATGCAACTCAACTTTTTCAAAACTCAAGAAAACCGTGAAAAGGTTTTGAAGCCGCTTTGCAAAATCTCATCAAAGCGAAAAATATTTAGAGACGGATCGTGATCTAGCCGCCTCGAAGAATGCTTTGTTGTCGAATTAGAACAATGAAACATGAACATAAAAGCAACTTAACGCTCTCACTTGGAAAATCAAAAAGCTAAGGTGAGTTGTTAAATTGTCAAAAGCAGTTCTCGCATACAAAAGCATTCAACGAATCGGGTAGATGACCTTCTTGCGAAATTCTCGGTTTGCAAAACAAAATTAAAGAGTTTAAAGCGGTTGTTTACAAACATGGTGAATCGATGTGACTATTGAAAAGTTTACCTTAAAACCCAATCCAAATGGATATGAAAAAATCTAGTGATTACAAACCTAAGCTTTCACTAAAACATTCAAACCAACTCCTGAAGTTTCCATTGCACAATACAAAATTGATAATCTTGTCATGAGTGTTGTTGAATACCATCGTCAAGAGGAATTATATCGAGAGAAGGCGAGTCGATCTAAATTAAAAATGTTGTTTACAACAAACCTTTTAATTACAAAAGCGGTCACTTTCGTCACTGTACGGATTCTTCAAACACACCAAGTTATCATCAAAACACCGAGTCTCTTGTTAATCCCAAAGCAGTCCTTGCACAAACTTATGGTCCTTTACCTTCCATTAGCGAAGTAAACTCACAACACGAAAATCGAAAAATTCTTGATATTTTGACATTTTCATGCGTGACCTCAAAATTTTACAACATGAGATAGAATATCGATCGAAATCAAAGTTGAACATTTTCAATCGCCTCAGGCGCGAGAACAAAGAGACATTTTTTAGAAAATCTTTTTACCTAATGTTAAAAACTTGAAAAGTTGTGCAATTGCACAGGAAAAGGATTTTCATAAGGAACTTGGGTAATGAAAAGCGTTTTGAGAAAGCGAAACATCTATTACTAACACAAAGCGGAAAAAAACTGTTGAGAAAAGATGTTGATCGACTCTTGGAAGATGTTATCTGTGTCTTGATATCCATAATGTTGTGCTATTCTATTAGTTTGCCATATGCATCTGATCATATCTCTGCGATATTGTTGAAATGTATGCTTGTTGAAAACAACGATAATAATGCTTGGATCGAGTCTTTAAAAGTGAAAATAAGCGACTACTCACGAAATTTACAATGCAAGCGTCGTCTTCATTGGTGTGAAAAGATATTCACAACCACCAACTTAGTTTTCAAAAGAAAATCGCTCAATTGAGTGCAAAGTCTTGATCCTAAAATTGAGCAATGGATGATCAAAACGTGTCTTTGAAAAGTCAAATCTCAAAATATGAACAAGAACTTTTAAAAGTTAAGCAGAATATGGTGTCATATTTGATTTACTCAAAAGACTCGAGATGAAGCATCTAATGAACTTGATCACTATCTAGCTCACACTAGAGAAGTCATGAATTTTCTTGGTAATATTAGTTACGAAAATCAAGATCGATTCACACCATCTCTAAGTTACGGAAATGTTAGGAAAGTATGAACAACTCCGCCTCACGTGATTAAGAGATTAGCACCGGTCACACTCGATGTCGTGAACCTAGAATTCCCACTGCCAAATCACAAGTTGCTAATGTGTTTCCTCTCTTTGAAGCAGGAATAGTTGCATTTTTCCAAGCGTCCGCGCTTCACGCCTAGAGCACTCAAGCGAAGAATAGGAAGTTGCGACCTAAGAAAAGATCAATAAGGAATGCTAAAGTAGAAGAACACCCTAGGAATCAGATAAAACTCAAGTTACTTCCACTATAGATGTTGCTTCGGCAAATGTAATAGAAATAGTGATGTAACGAATGATAAACCGTTGAGTACCTTTGATATTCGATCGATGCACCTTGTGATATATGTCAAAGAGTACGAATTACGATTGTCATGACAAATGTGTTGCTAAAGCTATAATCTCTAGATTACGGAATCCTAAGAATTGGAATACCTCTAGGCCCACTAATCATTCTAAGTGCGTGTTTGGTAAACCACCATCTTTAGATTCTAAAGCAAACCATTGCTATCGCTGTGGCTCGCTTCCTCCCAAGAATGTTGTACCACTAGTGCTTTCACTAAGACTAAAGCAAAGAGTAGTTATAGATGGCAAAAATGGATATATAACACACTAAGTTTAAATGGATTCCTAAACTTATGAATGTGTGTATATCGATATACCTTTGGAACCTCTAACATTTGGGTTCCACATCTACTCTATTCCATCCGTGTCGTCTGTGTAATGTCATCGGTGATACAAATCATTCTCTGATTGTTGATAGCGGATGTTCCCGACACATGACAGCAACCTTAAGCATTATCAAACTTTATTGCAAAGTTCATTGGCTTGTCGAGTTCGGGAGCGATCGCTTAGCTGACCATCATGGGCTCTGGAGATTATGTTAATGGGAACATCGAAATCGTGGGGTTTACTATGTGGAAGGCCTCGGTCTAATCTGTTTCGATGGGTCAATTTTGTGATGGAGATTTGGAGGTCGCTTTCGGGAGAAAACTTGTTTCATTCGTGATCTACAAGGAAAGCGACCTTATATCGCTCGCGTAATTCTAGTCTACACACTATCTCTATGCAAGACATGGTTGCTTCATCTCCCATCCTTACTTTCTAAAGCAACATCAACAAAATCTTGGCTATGGCACCGCGTCTCACATCTAAACTTTCAAACCATCACCAACCTTGCTCGACACAAACTAGTTGAAGGACTCCCGCGATTCGGTATTCAAAAGATCACCTTTGCTCGACATGTGAACAAGGAAAAGCACTCGTGCTCATTTTCCTTCAAAGGTGGAACACATCTCTCGACATGTGCTTCATCTTCTTCACATGGATTTGTGTGGCCCGATCGTGTGCAAGCGATCAGCGGCAACGCTACATTTTAGTAATTGTTGATGACTACTCGCGATGGACTTGGGTCTATTTTCTTCGTAGCAAAGACCAAGCTCCACAAATGATCATCACCTTTCTCACAAAGATACGAGTTCGACTCCATAACACCGTCGGGATTATTGAGACGGACAAAGGCCGAATTTGTTAACCAAACCCTTCGTGAATTTTATGAGAAAGTGGGAATTGACATCAAACATCTATTGCACGGACACAGAACAAAGCGGAGTTGTTGAAAGACGAAACGAGCGTTAGTGGGCTGCAAGAACAATGTTAATCAATGCTAAACTTCCAGTTACTTATAGGCGAAGGCTGTATCTCTGCATGCTATACTCAAAACCGTTCTATGATCACAAAACGCATACAACAAAACACCTTTTGAGCTTGTCCGCGACTTCTGAGCCGACCTCGAACACTTTCATGTATTTGGATCCCTTTGCTATCCGAATAATGATCGTGATGATTTTGGAAAGCTCAAAGCAAAAGGCGATATTGGAGTCTTTATTGGATCTGTGACAATTCTAAAGGTTTCCGAATCTGGAATCGTCGTACTAAGGAGGTAATGGAAGCGATTCATGCTCATTTGATGAACTCACGAAATGGCTTCGAGTATAACGACTTAGAACCGGTCACAACCGTTTAAACTTCCCTCAACCCCATCATCGGTGAAGAAAGCCCTCACTAACTCGTCAACAAATGGAAGGTTATTTGCTCCTACATGCTCGTGACGATATTGATGAGCGTGCTCTGGTGTATCCATTGTTTCATTGCACAACCGCGATAATATTCCTATACGATACACTGCTACAACTCTTTGTTGAAGATGCACCTACACCAATTGACTCAACACAACAGATTGAACACACCGCTTCAACAATGATGAACCGGTGATGATATTCAATGAAGTACCCCACTGCAGATTTTGATCCAAATCGTTCTTGACCCGTTTGCTAATGAGGCTAGCTACACCCGATGTTGCGGAATCTTCAACAAACCATTTGAATCCTCGAATCGCACAATGTATATCAACATCAACCTCACACATAGATGGACAAAGACCATCCTATGGCTAACATTATTGGCAACCCGAATCAACCGATCGTTCGAGACAACGTCTTCGCTCGAGACGGTGAACATTGCATTTATGCACTCACCATCCGCCAATGAGCCTAAAAACATTAAAGACCTTGATGACAAAAGACAAGCTGGATTGAATCCATGCAAGAAGAACTTAACCAATTCAAGCGTCTTGAAGTATGGGAGCTGGTTGAAAGACCAGCGGGTCTACGTCATTGGTCTAAAATGGATTGGAAAAACAAATTGGATCTTTGAAGGGCGTCATCCGAAACAAGTCACGTCTAGTTGCTAAGGGTTATCGTCGAGGGAAGAAGGGATAGACTTTGAAGAATCTTTTGCTCGGTTGCTCGTCTTGAGGTGTTCGGATATTTCTTGCATTCATGCTCATATGAATATGACGGTCTATCGGATGGATGTCAAAGCGGCGTTTCTCAATGGGCAACAAAAGCGGTCTATGTCAACCAACGGATGGATTCGTTGATCACGAGTTCCCAACCATGTTTACAAACGAACAAAGCTCTCTATGGTCTCAAACAAGCCCCTCGGGCATGATGCGATAAGCTATCATCTTTTCTCATTGCCAATAATTTCACCAAAGGCTCGGTTGACCCAACTCTTTTCATACAACATCACGGGGCACACATCTTAATTGTTCAAATTCGTGGATGACATCATTTTGGGTCAACACATAAAAGTTTTCAATCGCTTTTGCAAAACTCATGAAGAAAATTTTGAAATGTCCATGATGGGTGAACTTCGTTCTTTCTAGGGCGCAAGTTCATCAATCACCCGTAGTATTTTTACTCGAGTCGGTCAAATATGCCTTGAATTGTTAAACAAATTTGGAATGAAAACACGTGATACTTATGCCACACCAATGACTCATACCAAGAAGCTGAATCTTTGATTTACATGGGAAATTAGTTGACCCCACCAAATACCAAGTATTATTGGGTCCTCATGTATCTAACGACTAGCGCACTGATATTGTCTTTGCCGTTTATCTATGCTCCCGTTATCGATCGCGACCAAGCTGAAACCCGCCTCTACGAGGCTAAAAGAATCCTCCGATACATAAGGGAACCATTAATTGGGGATCCGGTATCCGAAGGATTACGGTTTTGAACTAATCGCTTTTAGGGGCGATCACGCGGGATGCTTAGACTCGAGAAAAGTACTTGAGAGCTCTACAATTTCTCGGTCATAAAGCGGTGTCTTGGCAATCAAAGAAGAGGATTGTACATCGTTGTCATCAATCAAGCGAATATGTAGCCATGTCCGCGTGTTGTGCTCAAGTCATTTGGATGAGAACACAACTCAAAGACTATGGTTACGTATTTGATGAATCCCGATGTCTTTGCGACAATCAGTGCCATTGCAATCTCGTGCAACTCGATTCGGACTCGAAATCAAAACACATCGATCTACGCTATCATTTCATCAAGGACCACGTGGAGCAGTGCAGATTGAATTATACTTTGTGGTCTTGAATATCAATTGGCGGATCTTCTCACCAAAGCCTTGCCTCCCGCTTCGGTTTAATGAGTTGGTCCACAATTGATATGAGGTGTTTGACTCAAGAGGAATTGGATGACCTCTTAAAACGATCTTAAAACACATCGAACACCAAAACCTCTTTTGTAAATAAATTTTCAAAAACAAAATACAAAATATAAAATCCGATAAAACAACAAAAATATTCTTCTAATCTATATTTCTTTCAACATGGCAAGTACATTTCTTCCTTCAACACTTTAATCTTTCAAAATTCATATTTTTAAGATCAAGTGTTGAGGGAAAAATAATCCATTAACTTCTTCAAAACATACGTGTACTTGCATGTTATCACATCTCGGTTGATTCTTTTACAAATGGTGGTAAATTTACGGTTCATTGACACTCCTCGGACTTTAATTAATAACCTTTCATTATTTTCTCAAGTCGGGGGAGTGTCGTCAAGGTTTCTAAAATCTTCGTTTGGTAACCAAAATTGGAAGTTAAAAGGCTTTGGATGAAAATGGAAAAGGTGGAGGGACCAAAGCTGTCAAAAACTTAAAGTTATTTTAAATAAAACCTCCACCTAACTTAACTCTTCTCATTTATTACTATCAACCAAACATATCCTACGCACAAGAATCAATCTTCAAATCCGTGTTTGGATCATCATTTTGTAAGTGATTTTGTGTTTAAACATGTTTTTAAGCAATGGTTTTGAATTTTCAAAAATCAACGGTTAAAACTATGTATAATCTCGTTTTATGATCTCGCATAAGTGTATGATCATATAATCAAGATTGTGTGTTTGTGGTTAAAAGGATTGTTTCAAAGCGTGTATTTAGCATCAATGATAATATCTTTATCCTCAAATCTTACCGAAACATGAATTGATTGATTTTGAAACTTAGGGTTTATAAGTGGATTTGGGTTCTTCCAAATGAGAAGTGTTTTTGGTCTAAATATTCTTGGGTTATGTTCATATGATGTTGAATTAATCATATCCTTGCTCTATAACTACCCGAAACACCGATGAATTCGATTTTGAAATTAGGGTTTAAGGTTCATAAGATTGGGTATTTTTGATTCACCATGAGTTAGATGTTAATACTTGGTATATAAGCTCATACAACTCTCTTGAACTACCGAATAACTTTGGTGCATAATCCATGGCTAGATTTGATCGCAGTAGAACTAGGGTTTAGTCTACGCGTGAAGATATTCTACGCAGAATCGGTTTATACATAATTCATGCCATGTGTTGTTATTGAAATGAATGTATGTCTTGATTTTGATGACTTGATAATTTATTTCGAGTTGCTACACTTATAATTGAGAATCAAGGTCATTTGATTATCTCGCATAAGGATCACCTACGCGTAGATTGTTATCGTAGACTTGTCTTACGCGTAGTACAGGTTCTACATACGGACTCACGCGTATCACAGTGAAGGATATGCGTGGCGATGACCTCTGCGCTTAAGGTCAACTCTTACGAGTAGCCTTACGTAAGGTAAATATGCCTACGCATAAGCTCTACGCATAAGGACTCTTTTTCCCACGCGTAACATTTCTTCGCGTAAGATGGGATTCTACGCGTAAGTCTACGCCTAAGCATATATCATACCTGTCTACGCGTATCTTTACCAAAACTACGCTTAACCATGGATTGACCTTCATGATGAATTGTTACTTGTACAAACTTGTAAATAAACTAATCATATCATCACGAATCCAAAATGTCACTAATAAACTTAAATCGTTTGATATGTTGTGAACAATATGTGATAAAATAAGCTTTAAAACTTAAAGTTAACTAACTCACGAAACATTTCACGATATCATTGATTGAACATACAAGTGACTTAGGACTCGTAACAATCATTATCACTATACATTCAACAACTAGACAATAAGACCTTCTGTTGACTAACACTATGTCTTTCGATATGTTGGTTCTTTTGGCTAATGTTATTTCAGATCACGACATGGCTAAACAAATGAATGTGGATGCACCTGAAGTTCTCTCCATTGCTGATATCTATCCTCATGGCTATCCAATGAAGATTGGAAAGAATAACCTCCGTGTTGACTTTGACACCCTCACTTGCTCGAATCTTCATGTCTTATTGCTATCGATATTACGAAGACTCATCCATATCGTAACATGCTTACTCACTCGCAACCATTCACGAAATCTACATCCAGCAGTTCGGAATACTATGGAAAAGGTCAAAGGAAGGATCACTGACAAAGGACTCAACCACAAACAAGTCACTATTACACCAAGACTTAAGGGTCGCTCTCCTTATTCACAAGTCAATCCAACCAAACTTTATGCCACACTGTCAAGAGCTAACTCTCAAATTCTTAATCGATATCGGTTATGGCGAGGCTACGGAGTAATCACCAAGCACTCTCGTAGAGCTTAAGAGTATTCCTCAACCATGGAGAACACTCTACATGATCATCACCAAGTCATTTGGTCGTGGCGGCTATGAGCATCCTAAGCTCATAGAACGCAAATATTTTGGGCATTCGTCAACATGAAACACATCGCTATTGAAGCTACGATTTGGGATGACATGATGTCATTTCTCAACAAACTTGGCTCAAAGATTCCTACATCGGATATACCAAACTGTTGATACAAAGAGCTCTTGGACTTCATCCCGATATTCCCAAAGGCTCAATGACCCCGACAATCACTTACATGTTGACGGAACCTATTCTCTCTGCCGTAATCAAGGAAGCGTCCACAAAGAAACAAGGTCTTTGTGCTGCAGTTTTCTTCAAGCGAGATGTCGAAGCTCGAACGCGTACAAGAGATATCCGAAGCGGTCGAGACAAGGCAAAGTTGGTCATCTTGACAAAAATCTTCGAACACTGTCGGAGAACCGAGAAGAGGAAGTGCGAGAAGTGTCACAAGTACAGATAGTCAAAGGAATGTTCCTAGAAGAAACCCATTCCAAAGAGGAAACCCACTCCTAAGAAAGTTCTTCTCGAAGCCACTCCGATCCTTTCACTTGAACCACAAAGGCGAAGTTAGGGACGAGGACTCGAGGCTATTGAATCGAGATGAAGAGATCTCATACTAAACCAGCGCAAGGATGAAAATCCCTCGGTACCAAAACCTCCAAGTCCTCAAACTATTAAAGGAAAAGAAGACTACCGACTTGTACCTCGTGATGAAAGCTCGAAGATGAAGAAGAGCAATTGGATCAAGCATACGTGAAGAAGTTTCACAAAGCCGGACACCTTCACAAGGTAGAAGAATTTGCTAAAGATCAAATGGGTGGCCCTGAGGTTCAAGTGGCGCCGCCACTCTAAACCATCTCCGATGCGGTTAATCAACCCGATAGGGTGGTGCCACCACTCTTCGCAACAACAACGACTGTGGAGGACACTATTGTCTATGATTTTGAGAAGCAGATAATCGAGAAAGAAAAGTCTAAGGATGGCGAGGATGATTACTCAAAGTTTCTTCTAGATAGTCCAACACACTCAAAGGAAAACCTCGAAACTCCTAAGGACATGAAGTCTCCTCATGTCTCCTCATCATCGGATTCTTCATCTCATTCATCACCACCACCATCAACAAAGTCAACCGATCATCATCCAAATCGGTGAAGAAACCACCTAAATCTTGGATTTCTCAAGCTCATGAACGGATTACCAAAGTCATCAAACAAGTCGAAAGAAAAAGGCGTGCTCAACAAGAAGTCAATTTCTTTCTTGATCACATACAATCTCTGTATGACGAGAATGAAAAGATGCAAAGGAAAGGAAGTTTGTTCAGAATTCATGAAACAACACCGTCAGAGGAATGAACGAAATGATCAAGGCTACACTAAAAGTACCTTCCGAATACGTTCCTAAAGTCACAAAGGAGTTATTCACTAGACAACTTTATCCAAATCGATGCGGATCGCCAAACAAACTATTCGATCAACGCCTAACCAAGTTAAATCAATCCGACCGATTCGGTCGTGTTCTCGAATAATGAATTGGTAGCCAAGCTTGTGACACAAATGTCGCCACGATCCGCAATGTTCAATCTTGGAGAAGCAAAATCAGATCAAGCATTGCCGGACTACCAACTTCAAGAAGCTTGTAGATTTGAAGCGAGAAAAGCGAAACGTCCTGAGACGATGAAGATAAGGATAAGGATAAAGACTACGCACCTAAGCGTCGAAGCGATCCGGTGAATCTTCT
Source organism: Chrysanthemum lavandulifolium (assembly GCA_022545495.1). Classification (NCBI taxonomy): domain Eukaryota; kingdom Viridiplantae; phylum Streptophyta; class Magnoliopsida; order Asterales; family Asteraceae; genus Chrysanthemum; species Chrysanthemum lavandulifolium. The sequence goes on along the minus strand of JAHFWF010000158.1, from coordinate 239,219 downwards.
TGATGCCTCCTCCTCCCCAGCGGACCCCTACTCAACAAAGGTCTCCTACTCGTTCTTCAACCGAAACCTCGGGGCGATTCCGAAGTTACCACCACGACTCATAAAATTGGTGATTACTTTGAGTATAAGGGTGGTGACGATGAAGAGGTCCTCGAGCCCCAACAACAACCCACCTCACCCAAACAAGTGCGTAAACCAGCTTTCATTATCAAAGCCTTCCAAAAGAAGAAACAGACGACTCAAATTTTGAGTCGTATCATGGCTAGATGACGATAAAACCAAGAGTTTGAATGGTTCTCCACACTTGTCAATCAAACTCCTACCCGATGAAGGTCAAGAATTGGTAGATGGTTCAACATTGAGCATGCAAAAGCTTTGCAAGAAAAGTTCCATGTGAAGAAAATGACTAAATCAATTGAAGCGAATCAAGAATGAAGCATTTCAACTATGGAAAGACATTTCGAAAGTGCCCTCGAGGTCTAATATCATCTTGAGAACATCGCTCGAGCTATGTCTAACAACATGGATTGGCTCAATCCGAAGCAAACATTGACTTTACACAAAGGGACAACCCTCCATACTACACCGATTGGACTAAACCTCTACCAACCATTGGCCAAGCTGACGAACCAAGGATTCCTTCCGATATTTCTTCAACAAAGACACGGAATTTCTTCTCCATGGTGGCGATGGTTCGAGAAAATACACTACATCATTGACTCTTCCATTCCCAAATACCATTTACTCTAATCGCATAGCTATCGAGGAACGTGCAACTCACTTGTTTTCGACAACGTGCAAGCATAATGACCAAGATGCATTGTATGGGATTCATCATTGGCCCGAACATGAAGAATCTACTACCGTCGCGCTCGGTTCAAAAGTCTCAACATGCGATTATAGCTCGAAGGACATCGTGGCCATCAACACATTGATCTCAAGTCTAAGTGGGACTACACATTCTTAAAGAATATCATAGTCAAACGACATGATGAACAGGACTATGGATTCTCCGTCGACTTTGAGAACTTGTCCTCAACGACATCGAAGACATGTATCTTGCCAAAGTACGGTGGTCGATGAGACAGCTTCTCGGCCCGAAGTTCAACGTGAATTTATCAAGTCGGTTCTCATCTTCATTAGACGACGTGATCAAAGAGCGTGTCGAAGATATCCAGATGGTCGTTGAATCATATCGTAAACGTGTAAACTTCACTCCACCACGCTTGACCTTCCGACATCAACCACTCAAACAACTTACGCTCATCAAGAAACCTTTCGGCATTGTTTACCGCGGTGAACTTCGCAGAACTGCTTAATGGCGTGTAGTGAGCTCCACAAATCGGGATCATACCTTGAAGATGGTTGGGATGGATTGGCATCTGATTGAAGGATATCGCAATAAAATTGGGAATCCTAAGCGTTGGAATTCTCGTGAAAGGAGGGATGTGAGGCGTATCATCACCTGATTGATGAACGGTTGTTCGTGGCGGATCGATTCGAGACGACCGGAGAGCTATGTTGGTGGTCGACTCAGAGAAACATCATCGGCTTTCAACGCCCTGCGCACACTCGGGAATATCACCGCACTTCTGGTACCCCTTAATTGGTTTCCTTCATATAATTTTGGATGTATGATTATATATGTGGATGGCTTGTGCACACATAACATGCAGTACAACCCGCAATTGTCAAGAAAGGACCACGTAGTGCGCCTCGCCACAATCCTTATAAAAGGAGCGAAAGCTTATTTTGAGTAAAACCTATCAAACCTTTCATTTTTCAAGGTTTTGCTCAAAAGACAAGTACTTCCCATATGATTTCAAAACCTCAACCGTTTATATCACTAGTTGAGGGGAGTATTTGATGAAAACTTTGTTCACAAATTGTTCACAGTGGTCACTCTTCCCGCAACACTCAAAATGGTCATATTTATTCTCAAAATGTTTCAAAAATAACATCTTATATGCCATTTTGAGGGGAGAAAATTGTGTGATAAGAAATATGTTTTGTAAAGCAACATGTGCAAGCCCTTGGCTTTCTCGTGTGCAAAGACTTAACCAATGAATTGACGATCCTTAATCATACGCAACTCGAAAAGACTTGTCCCGGACGGGTAATAATTTCAAGCTAGTTCGCTAGTGATGTAAACGTGTCTCAAAGGACTTGTCGAGTAGAAAGTACCATTCGAGAAACTTTTGGTGACAGGGAACTCGGCGGTTTGAAAACCTCCCAAGGTTTATCTACACCTTCAAGGTAGTTATTAGAGCTAGTTGTCACCTAAAAGTCGACAATGTAACTCTTTAACTATTCAACGTAACCGTCTCTCGGAGATTGTCTATCTTTAGTGGATCAATTCAAAAGTGCGCTCTTTCCTCACCGTCATTAACCATTAAAACTATTAAGCACATGTGGAGGGGAGTATTTATGCAAAAACTTATCTCTCACAATGGTTCAAACATGTTTTCATCTACAAACCCTTTGAGATATTTTCACTTACAAATGGTTTAAATGGCAAACATAGGTTAGTCATGGAGTTATAAGGTGACTAAGGTTAGGAATAACAGTCTATGATCCGCCAGAGTGAGGGATCTGCCAAGGACACTACCATTAGTTAGTGTTAGAAGTCCTTAGGAATGATTGTAAAAGGAGAAAATGAGAATCGGAGAAAGAAGGAGTTGAAGAATCAAAAGAAATGCAAAGTAAAGGGTGAAAAGAAATAGCCCTCCGCATTATTCAACTTAGGCGGACACCGGGTTCAATTCATATACTCTTGGTTGTCACTTTCGGTGACACCGGTATTGAAGATTAAAAGTCGTCATGGACCCGATGGCGCATGCACTAAACCTTCTTAGCCACTCAAGTTTCTCTCCACGTGCTTGTTTCATTCTCACGAGGAACCCTACATAAACTATTGGCTTTCTCTTAGAGATCATTGTATTGAAGAAGGAGACCCTCTCCTAGTCTCCGCCAGAAAACCAAACGCACTATTGAGTCTAGAGCCATGAGATTCATCAAAAGATCTCTTAGGAACACTTGACATTTAATCACTTGTTGATCAACAAATAAGATCTTCATGATTCAATGGTTCATATCGAGTCCTTCACAGATCTTAGCAATCGTCGAGAACATTTATGAGAGGTTCACATCCGTAATCCTCGGTGATTGAATGGAAACTCCCGCCAGGGTCAACATCAAACGTACCGACGACAGAAGTCGCTTGATAACTCCCGTGGATTACGCTGGAGTGTGTCTCAAACGGTCTGATCGTGAGGTGATGCTTGGTATACCTCGACTCATCTGAATCAGATGTGCTTCGCATCGCGTTATCTCACTTGTGGGACTCAGCTTCAGAACGGCCTTTGTAAGAATAAGAGTTGTGTTTTCACACTATCTTTGTCATAACACTCTCGAAGTTCAAACTTGTAAGTCTGGGAAACCGCTTATTACTAACCGTTTGCAATGTTTTCTTCTTATGGAAGCTCGGGCGGGATGATCGTCTTGATTCTTCTCATGCTCACGCCAACATCATCACTAATGGAAGTTCTACTCAAAAGCAACACAACCGTCGTAATGATTCTTAGTCAAACCAAAGAATCTACAAAGTTAAAGACTTAGAGAACTTCATCAAGATTGAATTCCAACGCCATAGGCGTGTGAGCATGTTGAAGAATGATGTGGAGACATTTGGAGCGGTGACAAGGCACTGAGGCGCATCGATGTAGACAACAACATACTATCACTTTCACCACAAAGAACAATGATCAAAGAACAAAGTCAATGATGACGTCAAAGCGAATCTGCTCAAAGTTAACAATCTCTACACTGGGAGATTGTTCGAATCAAGACAATTCCTCTCACAAGAAAGAAGAATGTCGGGAAGGCGTCACCGCTACTATTACATCAACGCCTTCACCGTTTACACTCATATATACTTGAGGGGAGATTGTTGGAATCACTCCTAAGCAGATTTCAAGTATTTATATTTCATATGTAATAGGTAGCTTTATTATGGCCTTTATGTTTGTTTAAGGTCCGACTTATGTAGAGGCCCATGTCGAGGCCCAAGCCCAATAAGGAATAGGGAAGGAGAGGAGTGTTGCCTAGCTCCTTGCCTATATAAACTCTTGTAAACCCTCATTTGAGGGTTGGTTGTTCAAGTTATTCTTTCACTCACTCTCTACGCCTAACCGGTTTTACTTATACGTGTGTGTGTGTGTGTTTAGCTTGTTCAATCGCCTTATCTCCTTCTCTATAAGCTTGTGTTGTAAAACTAGTGACCTAACATGAGGCTTCAAGTAATCGTACAACAATCCATATGTAGAATGATGCATATTCTTAAGCAGCGGAGAAAAATGACATACTTCTCCCATTCGTGACCAAGACTACTCGGGAACTTAGTATTCACTGCAATTCTTGGCATGATAATGTTGTGTTTATCAAATCATTGATGATGTCTCGAAAATCGATGATGATAAGACTCTAGTGTCTCTCGAGTTCAATCATGAAGTGTTCATAAGCCAAGTAAATTTTGGATTCCAAATCCTCCCGATTGAGTCTGATCCTTCCATAAGAAGATGAATATGGTCCCACATTTCCTTTGCGGTCTTTTGAGCATCAACGTTTGAAGAATTGGGTTAGGTAATCCTAAAAGGATATATTGCATTGCAAGCTCATCGACTTCATAGTGTAGAAGTTCATTGGATTTAGATCCTGCAACATAGCAATGTTTATTTGTTCATCTCTTGGTGGAATAGCGATAGGATCTCTGGGTACAATGACAAGAGGGGCATCTCAAATGGACCTTCCAAGATAACCTTCTTTAAGAACTTTCCATGTGGCTTCTTGGATCACAAAACCTAAAGAACCTTATCACCCATTGATCGTAGTTTCTGGAGTGAGCATTGGAGGTCTATCAAGTGATCCAGCTTCATGAATTGATTGTTGGTCGCTTAAAGCTTCACACATCTTTGCAAACCAAGTGGGTTCCTTCATAGTGTTCCTTGATGGATGTTGATTGAATTCATTTGTGTAGGGTTGAACTTGAAGACTTGGCGGTGTTTGAACCATTTGTGTTGGGGAATTGCACCAAGTTATGGAGTATGTTGTTGATTAAATTGTTGTTGATAAATTGCTTGTTGTTGATTCCATTGTTGATGTTGTGGACTTAGTTGTTGTTGTCGTTGAGGATAAGTGTAAGGAAATAGTTAGAGTATGGTGGTTGAGACATGTTGAAAACTTGTGTTGGTAAAATGGATCTTTGTAGTCGAATGAACCTTTGTTGATGAAGTGTCCTTAGGCGTAAAGAAGACAAGAACCAAGTAGCACTTATGCGTAAAACACCAAAGTTACGCGTAACAATAAGGAGTTCTGGCGTAGGATTTAGCTTACGCGTAAGTAGGGAAAAGCACTAAAGTTAGGCGTAGACAAAAGTTAGGCGTAGAAAGTTAGGCGTAGGATTTTCTTATCGTAAGACTAGGCTTAGGCGTAGGAAAAATCTTAGGCGTGGGATTTCTGGCGCCGAAGCTTATGCTTATCGTAATTTTAGGGTTTTGCCCAAATGATCTTTACACTATCACGGTGCAAAAGATATCCAAATTCGACGTATTTTCGACTTATCCAAGTAAGAAAACACGGAATAAACCACGAAAATGAAGATCAAACCAAGGAAGCACTTACGGCGTAGTTTTAGGGTTTTACTACGGCGTGAAATGCTCGTAACTTTGATTCGTCCAAAAGTGTTTCTAAACCAGTTTTGTGTGATAAAATAGCTCAATAACACCAAAATACACAAAAGTGTGAAACTTGATGAACCAAAGCCTCTAAAAGCGATTCTGCGTAGAACTTTACCCACGTTCAAAAACTAGATGAAAAACAACTATCCACGCATAAAGTTTGAAACTTTTGCCAAAAACAAGTATTTTAACACCTTAAAACGTTGAAAGTACAAGAATCTTGGATTCAAAAGTTTAAAAATACGATTTTGATCAAGCCAAAGGTGAGGTATCATGAAGTTAGGCGTGAGACCAAAACTCACTTCAAACAATACGTTCACTCAACTATTAGGCGATTGATACCACTTTGTTAGGTCACTAGTTTTACAAACACAAGCTTATAAGAAAGAGATGAGGCGATTGAACAAGTAAAACCACACACACGATAATATGATTCGGTTTACGCGTAGGAGTATGAAAGGAAATAACTTGAACAACCAACCTTCAAATGAAGGTTTACATAGAAGTATTTATAGGAGGAAGGGCAACACTCCTAGTTTCCATCCTTTCTTTAATGGACTTGGGCCTAGGCTTATTGGCCTTCTACATAAGCCTAAGGCTAATTGCAAACATAAAGACCATAATAAAGCTAACTATTACATATTAATTACTAACACTTGATTATGGTTTAGAAGTGATTCCAACAATCTCCCCTCAAGTGTTGGTGATGAGCGGTGAAGGCGTTGATGTAATAGTAGCTCGGCGTCTTCGACATTCTTCTTTCTTGTGAGAAGAATTGCCTTGATTCGAACAATCTCCCGGTGTAGAGAGATAGTTGTCTACGAGCGGTTATGCTTTGGCGTCATCTTTAACTTTGTTCTTTGATCATTGTTCTTTGTGGTGAAAGTGATAGTATGTTGTTGTCGCATCAAGTCCGCCTCGTGCGCTTCTACGCTCCGGTGTCTCCACGTCATTCTTCAACATGCTCACACGCTCTTTGGCGTTGGAATTCAATCTTGATGAAGTTCTTTAAGTCTTTAACTTTGTAGATTCTTTGGTTTGACGAAGAATCATTCGACGATTGTGTTGCTTTAGAATAGAACTTCCATTAGCGATGATGTTGGCGTGAGCATGAGAAGAATCGAGACGATCATCCCGCTCCCGGAGCTTCCATAAGAAGAACATTTCAAGCGGTTAGTGATAAGCGGTTCCGGCACTTACAAGTTTGAACTTGAGAGTGTTAACGACATAGTGTGAAAACACAACTCTAATTCTTACAAAGGCCGTTCTGGCTGAGTCCCACAGTGAGATAGCGATGTACCGAAGTACATCTACGATTCGAGATGAGTCGTTGAGGTACACCAAGCATCACCTCACGATCAGTAGACCGTTTGAGACACACTCCGCGTAATCCACGGGAGTTACGAAGTGACCGCCGCGTCGGATTGTTTGATGTTGACCGGCAGAGTTTCCATTCAATCACGAGGATCACGGTTGTGAACCTCTCATAAATGTTCTCGACAGTTGCTAAGATCATGAAGGACTCGATATGAACCATCGAAATTCTTATTGTTGAGCGTCAAGTGATAAAATGTCAAGTGTTCTTAAGAGATCTTTTGATGAATCTCGTGGCTCTAGACTCAATAGTGCATTTGGTTTTCCCGAGCGAAGACTAGGAGAGGGTCTCCTTCTTCAATACCAACGATCTCTAAGAGAAAGCCAATAGTTTACGTAGGGTTCCACATGAGAATGAAACAGGCTTACATTGAGAGAAACTTGAGTGGCTAAGAAGGTTTAGTGCATAAATCCTTTGGGTCCATGACGACTTTAATCTTCAATACCGGTGTCACTAAGTGACAACCAATATATGAATTGAACTCGATTATGCCTAAGTTGAATAATGCGGAGGCTATTTCTTTTCACCCTTTTCTTTGCATTTCTTTTGATTCTTCAACTCCTTCTTTCTCCGATTCTCATTTTCTCCTTTTATAATCATACCTAAGGACTTCTAAGTACTAACTATTTGTGATGTCCTTGGGTAGATCCCTCCGACTCACGGATCATACGACGATTATTCCTAACCTTAGTCACCTTATAACTCCATGACTAACCTATGTTGCCATTAAAAACACAGTTGTGAAGAATCTCTCAAAGGGTTTGTAAATGAAAATCATGTTTGAACCACTCGTGAGATAGGATTTTGCATAAATACTCCCCTCCACATGTGCTTAAGAGTTTTAATGGTTTAAATGCACGGTGAGGAAAGAGCGCACATTTTGAATTGATCCACTGAGATAGACAATCCCGCGAGACACGGTTACGTTGCATAGTTAAAGAGTTACATTGTCGGTTTTAGGTGACAACTAGCTCTAATAACTACCTTGAAGTCAGAGACAAACCTCGAAGGTTGTCATACCGTCGAGTTCATGTCTACCAAGAGTGTCTCGAATGGTACTTTCTACTTGGACAAGTCCTTTGGGAGAGCGTTTACATTACTAGCGAACTAGCTTGAAATTATTACCCGTCGGGACAAGTCTTTTCGAGTTACTAACGGTTTAGTACCGTCGATTCGTTGGTTAAGTCTCAAGTACACATATTCATTTGCATTTTGCACAACATATTTCTTATCACACAATTTTCTCCCCTCAAAATGGCATATCAAATGTTATTTTGAAAAGTTGACAATAAATATGACCATTTCGAGTGTTGCGGAAGATGACCACTATGAACAATTTGTGAACAAAGTTTTAATTCAAATACTCCCCTCGACTAGTGATATAAGCAGTTGAGGTTTTGAAAATCATATGGGGAAGTACTTGTCCTTTTGAGCAAAACCTTGAAAAATGAAAGGTTTGATAGGTTTTACTCAAAAATAAGAAGCTTCGCTCCTTTTATAAGGATTTTGGCACCGAGGCATACCACGGGGTCCTTTCTTGCAAATTACGGGTTGTACATTGTTATGTGCACAAGCCATTCACATAGATAATCACACATCAAATTTATAATGAGAGAAACAATTCAAGGGGTACCAGAAGTCCAAGATGTCGCCAGAGTGCGAGCAGGCGTTGATAGCGGTGATGTTAATCTGGGTCGACCACCAATAAAGCTTTCCATCGTTACGGGCGATCCTTCAAACAACCTTTCATCAACCATTCGATGATCCTCCTCACATCCCTGCGATCACGAGAATTCCATCGCTTAGGAGACCCAATCTTTGACGGATGTCCTTCAACCTATATGCCAATCCGTCCCTAACCATCTTCAAAGTGTGATCTCCAAACTTGTGAAGTTCACTACACGCCATTAAGAAATTTCTTTGTAGTTCACTACGGTAAACAACGCCGAAAGGTTCTTCGATGAGTGTATATTGTGAGAGTGGTTGATGTCGGGAAGATCTAGGCGAGGTGGTGTGAAGTTGACACGGTGCGATAAGATTCAGCGCGGTGAAGATCTTCTACGTTCCTTGATGACTATGCGTCGATGAAGATGAGCGGTGACTTGATGAATTCACGTTGTACTTGGTTGAAAATTGCCTCATGCGACCTTGTACTTTAGCAAGATACATGTCTTCAATGTCGTTGATAGACAAATTCTCAAAGTCGACCAGAGAAAGCATAGTCCCTTTCATCTTGTCGTTTGACCACGATATTCTTAAGGAAGGTGTAGTCCCACTTAGATGATAGAACAACATGTTTGATGGCAACGATATCCTTAATCTTGAACACCGCATGTTGAGACTTACGAACTGGCGGCGCCTGTAGTAGATTCGTCGGCGTTCCGGCCAATGATGAATCCGTACATTGCATCTCGTCGTATGCTTCCACGTTGTCGAGAACAAGTGTTTAGCACGTTCCTCAATGGCTATCGCGATTCGAGTATATAGCCGCTGGAAATGGAAGTGTCAACGATGTAGCGTATTTCCTTGAACCATCGCACCATGTAGAAGAAATTCCGGTCTTTGTTGAAAAAATATCGAATGGAATCCTAGGTTCGCTTGTTTGGCCATTTGTTGGTAGAGGTCTTGACCGATCGGTGTAATATGGAGGGTTGTCCCGTTTAGTGAAGTCAACGTTTGCTTCGGGTTGAGCCAATCCATGTTGTTAGACATGGCTCGAGCAATGTTCTCAAGGTGATATTCAACCTCGATGGCACTTTCGAGTCGTCTTTTAACGGTTGGAATGCTTCATTCTTGATGCGCTTCAACTCGGTTTCGTCATCTTTTCACATGGATCTTTTCTTGCAAAAGTTTTGCATGCTCCAATGTATTACCGTCTACCAAATTCGACCTTCTTCGTGGTAGGGAGTGTTGTTAACAAGAGTAGAGAACCATTCAAATCCTTGATTTTATCGTCATCTAGCCATGATCGCCGTCAACCATGGGTGCTTCTTCTTCTTCTTCTTCTTCTTGAAGGCCTAGATGATGATTACGGTTTGTGAACTTGTTTGGGAGAGGTGGGTTGTTGTAGGGGCTCATGGACCTCTTCATCGTCACCACCAGTATACTCAAAGTAATCGCGGCTTTCGAGTTAGGGGTGGTAACTCGGAATCGTCACGAGGTTTATCTGTAGAAGAACGAGGAGGGACTTTTGTTGAGTAGGAGTCCATTGGAGGAGGTAACATAGAAGATGATTCACGGACTTCTTGATGTTTAGCTTTATCATGCTTATCCCGATCCTTGTCTTCATCGTCTCTAGGACGTTTAGACTTTTCTCGCTTCAAATCTACATGCTTCTTTGAGTTGGTAGTCCAAAATGCTTGAAACGACTTTCCTTCCTCGAGTAAATGTCCCGGATCGTGTAGACATTTGTGTGACAAGCTTGGCTACCAATTCATTATCCGAGAAAACTACGAGGATCGGATGGATTGATTGTGGCGGTTAAAGGTGTGGATCTTATAGTTTGCTTGGCTATCTCGCATAAGATTCGGATATAGTTATCTGTAAACATCTCCTTTGTGACTTTAGGGCGAAATCTTGAAGGTACTTGTTAGTGTAACCTTGATCATTTCGTTCAGTTCCTCTTGACGATGACTTTTCATGAATTCTGAATAAACTTCCTTTCTTCTTTCATCTTTTCATGCTCGTCATACGAGATCTTTGTATGTGATCGACAAAAGAAATTCAACTTCTTTTGGAGAATGTCTTTTTTTCGATTTGTTTGACATTCCCAATTCGTTTATGAGCATGAGATATCCAAGAACGAGGTGGTTTCTTCAGATTTGGATGAAGATTTGGTTGATCTCTTTGATGGTGGTGGTGATGAATGAGAAGAAGAATCCGATGAGGATGAGACATGAGGAGACTCGGGGTCCTTGGGCGGTTCGAAGTTTCCTTCGTGATCGTGTAGGACTTTCGAGCGACTTGTCATAATCGGCATCTTTATCTTTCTCGGACTTCTCGGTTTGGTTTTCTCAAACTCATATTCGATAGTATCCACCACAAGCTTTTGTTGTTGCACAAGAGTGGTGGCACGGATCCCTTATCGAATCGATTAACGCATCGGGACACGGTGAAGAGTGGCGACATCACTTGATCCTCGGGTCCACCCATTTGGTCTTTTGCAAATTCTTGAGGTTTTGAAGGTGACTAACGAATTTAACTAGTCTTCTGTAGGATTGATCCGGTAGCTCTTCTTCTTCTTCGAGCTCTCATCATAGGGCACAAGTCGATAGTCTTCCCTTTTCCTTTATCGACTTGAGGACTTGGTGGTTTTGAGTGCGGAAGGATTGTCATCCTTGCGGTTTGAGTAGGTAATCTCTTCATCCGTGTCAAGTACCTTGAGCTTTCGTTCAAAAGCTTTCTTTGTGGTTCGGTGTGGGTATAGGTTCGACTTCCTACGGAACAATCCTTTACGAGGAGGATTCCTTTGGGAAGTTTCCTATAACTTCGAACTTCTTGCACTTCCAAGACTTCCTCTTACGGTTCTCCGGTAGGAGTTCCTAAAGGTTTTTCATCAAGATGACCAACTTTGCCTTCTTTATTGCTACAAGATACCTTTTATAACGTTTCAAGCTTCTTGAGTTCTTTAGGCGTAAGGTGATCGGTGTCTGAGACCTGTTTCTTTGTTGTGATTCCTTGATTCGGTGATAGTGTAGGTTCGGTCAACATATCGTGATTATGCGGGTCATTGAGCCTCATGGAATATCGGGATTAAGTCCAAGTGCTCTTTGGATCAAAAGCTTTGTGTATCGACATAGGAATCTTTGAGCCAAGCTTCTTGTAAAATAGCATCATGTCCTCCCATATCGATGCTTGATTTGATGTCCTTCTTCGATCGAGACGAGAAGATTTGCGGTTCCATGAGCTTTGGATGCTCATAACCACTATCACGACCAAAGACCGATTTGGTGATGATGAGGTAGAGGGTTCTCCACGGTTGTGGAATTTTCTTAAGCTCCACATGAGAATGCTTAGAGGTAACTCAAGCTTCATCATAGCCAATATCAAGCAAGAATTGTGAAACAGTCTCCTCGATGGGTGAGGCAAAGTCGATTGCCTCGATTTCGTGAATGAGAAGCCTGACCCATGAAGTCGGCATGAGTGATGGTGACTTGTTTGTGATTAAGTGTCACTTCACAAGACTTTAACGATGATCCTCTGCATAGAATTCCGTAATTGCTTGAATGTGAATTTACAGTACGATTGCGAGTGTGAGAGCATGTTACGGTATGGATGATTCCTTAGAATATCCACAATGAGACAAGAAGATTACGAGCATGTGAGGGTTTCAAAGTCAACCACGAGGTTATTCTTTCCAATCTTTCTCGGATAGCCATTTGGGAAGATATCGGCAATAGTGAGAACCTCGGTGCATCCACATTCATTTGAGCGACCATGTCGTGATGCGAAATAACATTAGCCAAAAGAACCAACATATCGAAAGACATAATGTTAGTCAACGAAGGTCTTATTGTCTAGTTAATGAATGTACAAGGTCATTGATTATTCTGAGTCCTAAGTCACTTGTTTGTCCAATAGTCAAATGGCGTCGTGAAATGTTTCATGAGTTAGTTAACTTTAAGTTTTAAAGTTTATGTTATCACTTATTGTTCACAACATATCAAACATATAAGTTTATTAGTGACATTATTGGTTTCGCGATGATATGATTAGTTTATTAACAAGTTTGTACACGTAACAATTCATAATGAAGGTCAATCCGGGCTTAAGCGTAGTTATGGCAAAGTTAAGCGTAAACAATAATGACATATGCGTGAGCGAAAGCTTGTCGTGGGATCCTAACTTCGGCGTAAGAAATGTTACGGCGTGGGAAAGGGGCCTTATGCTTGGGGCTTCTGGCGTGGCGTATAAAGACCTTCAGCGTAAGGCTTACTCGTAAGAGTAGACCTTATGCGTGGAGTCGTCGCCACGCATATCCTTCACGGGATACGCGTGGTCCCATTGTAGAACCTTATGCGTAGTAGTTCGGCGTAGGATTTCTCTTCGCATAGCGCGCCACGCGTAAGGTAATCTTATGCGTAGAGATTCAATGACCTTGATTACGAGTTTTACGAGTAGCAAGCACGAAATAAAACATCATAACATCAATCTTAACACTTATATTTATTGTAACATCAAATCATGGCATGAAAACACATTTAACATTTATGCGTGAGAAGTCATACGGCGTGAGGTCAAAACCCTAAGGGTTATGAATTACGCGTATAATTTCTAACCATGGGATTACACCAAACAATTTCGGTAGTTCTAAGATGTTGTGAGAGTCTATAAACCAAGTTATAACATCTAAATCGTGGTGAATCAAAATGCCCAAACTTATGAACTTTAAACCCTAATTCCAAATTTTTAATCATTTAGAGTTTCTGGGTGGTTATAGAGCTTGGAAATCATCAATTCATCATCATATAAACATTACACAACAATCTTTTTGACCAAAACTCTTCACATTTGTAAACACCCAAATCGACTCATAAACCCTAATATTCAAAAACCATCAATTCGTGTTTCTGGGTGGTTTTAGAGGGTAAAAATAGTATCATTGATGTAAAAGACACGTTTTGACACATTCTTTTCAACCACAAACACACTCACATTGATTGTGTGTTCATACGCTTATGCGTAGAACACATAATCACGCGTAGAATAATCGTTTAGCCAAGGATTTGCTTGAAATTCAAAACCTTAGCTTGTATTCTTGTTAAGATCATGAAAACACTTACAAAATGATGATCTAAAGTACGGATTTCTTGAGCGAATTCTAGGCGTGGGATGTTTAAGGTTAAGTGTAATAAATGTGAAGTAAATGTTAGGTAGGAGGTGTTTTATTTAAAATAACTTTAAGATTTTGACATTTTGGTCCCTCCACCTTTTCCTTTTTCAAACAAAGCCATTTAACTTCCATTTTGGTTACCAAACAAAGATTTTAAGAAATAACTTTGACGACACTCCCCCTTGACTTAAGAAAATAATGAAAGGTTTAAGGTTGCCTGTCATGTGTAGGGAACATCCACTATCAACAATCCAGAGAATGATATGTATCACTGCATTACACACAGACGACACGATGGAATAGAGGTAGATGTGGAACACGAGATGTTAGAGGTTCTCAAGCGGTATATTAGATATACACACATTAATAATTTTAGGCATCCATTTAAATCCTAGTGTGTTATATATCCATTTCGCCATCTATAACTACTCTTTGCTTTAGTCTTAGTGAAAGCACTAGGTGGTACTACATTCTTAGGAGGTGGCCGAGCTACAGGACAACAACGCTTGACTTAGAATCTAAAGAAGGCGGTTTACCAAGCACGGACTTAGAATGATTAGTAGGCCTAGAGGTATTCGATTCTTAGGATTCCGTAAGCGAGAGATTATAGCTTTAGCAACACATTTGTCATGACAATCGAATTCATACTTTTCGACAAATAACACAAGGTGCATCGATGAATATCAAAAGTTCTTAAAGGTTTAGCATTCGTTACATCACTATTTCTATTACATTTGCCGACGCAACATCTATAGTGGAAGCAACGTGAGTCTTATTCATAGTCCTAGGTGTTCTTCTACTTTAGCATTCCTTATTGATCTTTTCTTAGGTCGCAACTTCCTATTCTTCGATTGAGTGCTCTAGGGCATGAAGTGCGGACGTTTGGAAAAGACGCAACTATTCTGTTTCAAGAGAAGGAGGCACGTTAGCAACTTGTGATTTGGCGGTAGGGATTCTAGGTGCATGATTACTAAGTGTTCTTGGTGCTAATCTCTTAATGATGGTTGGCGGAAGTTGTTCATACTTTCCTAACATTTCTCTTAACTTAGAGATAGTGTGAATCAACTCTCGATTTTTAGAGCGAATATTACCAAAGAAAATTCATGACATCTCTAGTGTGAGCAAGATAGTGATCAAGTTCGTTTGATGCTTCATGTCGAGTCTTATTGAGTAAATCAAATATGACACCATATTCTGTTTAACTTTTACAAGTTCTTGTTCATATTTTGAGATTTGACTTTTCAAAGACACGTTTTGATCATCCAGTTGCTCAATTTTAGGATCGGAAGATTTTTCACTCAATCGAGCGATTTTCTTTTGAAAACTAAGTTGATGATTGTGAATATCTTTTCACACCAATGAAGACGACGTTTTGCATTGTAAAGTTCGTTAAGTAATTGTTTATTTTCGCTTTTAAAGACTCGACACGAAGCACATTATCGGTATTCTCACGAGTACCACATAGTCAACATTATCGTGAGAGATATAATCGGATGCATGTGGCAAAGAATAGAATAACACAACATTATGGATATCGGCCGACGATAACATCTTCCAAGAGTCGATCAACATCTTTTCGCAATGCTTTCTTTTACGTTTAGTATTAGAAATAGATGTTTCGGTTTTCTCGGCGACCTTCATCACTCCAAGTTCCTTATGAAAATCCTTTTCCCAAGCTAATGCACAACTTTTCAAATTTTTAACATTTGGTAAAAGATTTTCTCAAAAATGTCTCTTTGTTCTCGCTAAAAGCGATTGAAAGTGTTGAACTTTGATTTCGAATGATGTTCTATCTCATGTTCTAAATTTTGAGGTCGACCATGAAAATATCAAAATATCTAAGAATTTTGCGATTTTCGTGTTTTGAGTTTACTTGATGGAAGGTAAAGGACCATAAATTTGTGCATAATCTGGTTTGGGATTAACATTAGAAGACTCGGTGTTTTTGATGATAACCCTTGGTGTGTTAGAAGAATCCGTTAGTGTGTGAAAGTGACGGTTTGAATAATTAAAGGTTTGTTGTAAACAACAGTTTTTAATTTTGATCGACTCTCGTCTTACGCATCTAATTCCTCTTGACGATGATATTCAACAACACTCATAACAGAGATCATTAATTTTATATTCTTTGGAAACTTGAGATTTGGTTTGAATGTTTTGAGTGAAAGCTTTGGTTTGTTATCACCTAGATTTGGTCCATATCCTTTTGGATTGGGTTTTAAAGTAAAATTTTCAATAGTCATTCTTGATTCACCATGTTTGTAAACAACAGTTTTAAACTCTTTAATTTTGTTTTGCAAGCCAATAATTTACGCAAGAAGGTCATCTACCGATTCGTTGAATGCTTTTTGTATCACGGAGAACTGTTTTTGACAAGTTAACAACTCAACCTTAGCTTTTGATTTTCCAAGGTGAGCGTTAATTTGCTTTTTATGTTCATGTTTCGATTGTTCTATTTCGCACAACAAAGCATTCTTGAAGCGGCTAGATCACGATCTGCTCTCTAAACATTTTTCGTTTTGATGAGATTTAGCAAAGCGGCTTCAAAACCTTTTTCACGGTTTTCTTGAGTTTTGAAAAAGTTGAGTTGCATTTGTAAGCATTCAAAATCCTTGGTTAATAGTGCATTTTTGCTTTTTAAGTCCTTGTTTAATGCATAACATTCCTCCATTTTGATTTGATGGTCTTGAATTAAATGAGCAAAATCTGGATGAGGCAACAGTTCGGCTTGTTCAACGTGAGTAACAATATGATCATTATTTAGATCCTCAAGTACAACCACGGAGTCAATTTGATTATCAAAGGAAACCATAAGGTCATCTTGATCGTCAAATGTAACTACAGGGTTAATGATCTCGTCCGAACCGTCAAGTCTAACAGACTTAAAACAGCTTAAACACAAATGCAATGAAGATCAGAGAATACAATGAATTCCCGGGTCGTTTAGTCCCACGGAGACTCAATGGTGTGCAAACACTTGATCAGACGATAGAATGATCACTAATGATAGTGATCAGCAAGGAATTGGATAGATAATTACACTACTGAAAAAGTTAATAAATAACAGCGACTTAAATGCAAATTAAGAAAATTAAAAAAAATAAAATATATTAAATAAACGCTATCACTATATTTACAATGATGTTTTTTTGATTTTATAAAATAAAATAAGTTAAATAAACTATTTTAACTAAAACGTAAACTTAACATATCTAAAAACGTGACTTAAAAAGAAAACGTGCGTTAAATATAAAAATTACGCTGGAGCGCAAGACAAAACGTAAAATTTATGAAATAAAAGGCCTACGAGTTTGAAACCAATTTTATTACGTACTATATGATAAAAGAAAATTTTAGAAAAAAGATTTATATTTTTTTGACTTTTATATTTTTTATTATGAATTAATTACTATAAAACACTAATTAAATGATTAAAAATACTAAAACTAATTAGAAAAATCTGAAACTTTTTGTAAAAATACTTTATACTATTACAGATTTATGAAAAATGCAAAACTCGAAAAAGCTACTACGAATAAGCTACAAATAAGCTAAGAAACTAAATAAGCCAAACTGGCCAAAACGTGTATAAGAGGTTATTTTGTGCAAGAGATGACAGTCAAAGTCCCAAGGGCGCAATGGTTATAGTGTGTGTGGTTGTGGTCGTGGGAGGCTAGAGGTCACAGGTTCGAATCCTGGCCTCTACCTTTTTGCAAAATATTTTTATTTTTGGATTTTCTTTTTGCAACTTATAAATAAGACCAAATCAAGACTTTTTTGTGAAAACAACTTTTACCAAAACCTTGGAATAAGCAGTTTAGAACTGCTTATCCACAACAGTTAACAAAAGCATAAAAAACAAACATCCCTTAGCAGAATTTAGCACAAAGGAAACCAAGATAAGCAGTTAGACTTAGGAATAAGCTAAAACATGTAAAAGGTAATCATGATAAGCTAGAGTTCAGCAGGTAAGCACAAAAAGAGGGAAGCAATAAGCAGTTCTAGGGGAGTCCTAAGTTGAAAAAAATTGAGCATGCAAGAGTTAATCTAATGAATATTGATAAGCTACTCTAACTAGCTAAATAAGCAAGAATATGAACTAGCCTAACCTATGGGACTAATAAGCACTAAAGATACCTAAAATAAGCTAATGGGAAATGTAAATAAGCTAAAACAAGGACTGCTACAGTAACAGTGGGTTTTTGACAGATTTTGAATGCAATTTAAGCTATGCTAGAGTGATGCTAAAGGGAAATAAGCTACACATACATTGAGGTGGGTATGTGGAGATATAAGAGAAGCTATTTGGGAAAAGTTTTGACTTAAAATAAAATTGGAAAAAGCAATCAAACAAATTTTGTGGTCATTGCTTAAAAACAACAGACGAAAGCAGTTGAGCTTTTTTTTTTTTGTTTTCAAAACCACTTGCAAACTTTGTATCTAAGCTAAACTTGTTTTACAATCTTGTTTAAACCTTAAACCACTTTGACTTTGAGAGTCAAAGTGGGTAAAAACAGTTTTAGACAAAGAAATAAGCTTAAACCAAACACCCCTTTTAACTTATGTTTTGCAACTAAAACACTCAAACTCTTAAACTGACTTAGCCCAGTGATCAAACTAAACTTTCATGACCTAAACTCAACTATATAAACATGTTAAAATTAACAATGATCAAAGAAACAGATACAAGCAAGATATGCAAATTGGCTTGAAAATAAGAAAATGAGATAGAGACTCACAACTGTCCAGTTGATGTGCAACTTAAAACCAAACTCCAAATCAATATATTAAACCATTTCCAACCCAAATCCAAGTCCTGCTTCTACCCAAACCATGCTCAAATCCCAATGAGCTTAGACAGTTGACTTTCGTTGACTTTTTACTACATTGCTTGAAGCGTAATAAGAGCTTATAGAAAGCTTTAATAAGCTAGCATAAGCTTGTGAGATAGAAATTGAGCTTTACAAGCTTGTAAGTGAGAGTTTGAACCGAATAATACCACAAGAAACACTAAACTTGGATTTTGAATGAAAACTTTGATTGATACTTAACAACACTTCAAAATGAGAATTTAACTTGAATGTGATACAAAGAAATGAAATTACAACATTTTTCTACTAAACTAAGACATTTAGGTAAAAAACGACATTAAAGGGAATAATAAAACTAACTAACTACCCTCTTTTACTGCTTCTTCCTCTTCCTTTTATATGCCAAAAACTTTCTCTCACTTCCCTGATTGAATCCCACTTCAAATCCAGACCATTGGTTAGCTAGAAATAATATTGGCCATAGGATGGTTTTGGCGGGAATTTTGGTTTTGACAGATGGCTATGGTTGAGTGATATGAGGGGGATGGAATTTAATGCATCTTGTTTTGTGTAAAGGTGGAGGGGACAAGGGTGTTGAAAGAGTGAGCTGGGGGGATGGGAGGAGTGATTTCAGGTGAAGCAGGTGAAGAAGGAGAAGAAAATGGCGCCAAGTGGGTTGGGTTTGACCACGTGGTTGGTGAGGCGATATTAGTAATGAAAGGGGTTCAAATTGTTTAGTGATTGTGGGTCACAAAGGTTTGTGACAAGGTCCAAAATGGGTTTAATGGGTTTAATAAATGACAAGGACTAGTGTGTAAATTCGAAATTCCAGGACCGATTCGCCAAATCTCAAAGTTGCTCCAAGGACTGAAATTGACAAGTGTTAATATTACAAGGACCAAAGTTACCATTTTGATTTTCCGGGGACCATTTCATCATTCTTAAACTTGAAGGGCGATTTGTAATTTTCTCAAAACTTTTATATTTTTCACCAAAGGACTAATTTTGACAAGTTATGATTTAAAAGGACCTTTGGTGACTTTTGCTTTTGAAATTATGGCTCGTGGACTATTTTTGACAATTTATGAAACTTGGGGACTAAAAGCGCCAATTTTGCAAACTTGATACGTTTTCATCGATTTTGATAATTTTGCATTTGAAACACATAAAACACCGATTTGTGATATTTTGATCGGTTTGATGTGTTTCGAGTTTTCGATGATTTTGCAGTTTATATTGTACAAAATGATGAGTATTTAGACACTCATCGCTTAACTTGAAAATCGTCGAATGAGATGTAGATGACTCATTTTGAACGATCCGAGCTGCGTGGGATTCGAGATATTGGCGAGATATTAGTTCATATATGATGATGGTTTGTTCGGCACTGAGTCGAGCCATCGATGTCATCACCTGGGCTGTATCACTCATGTGTAACTCATGCATATTGGCCATCAACATAACAGTTGCATTGGCCTGTAAGTCCTCCATATCATCATCTCGAGTCTGCATCGCCATAAAGCTCTGTTCCTTGTTTGTGAGAGATCCACCACTTCATCCTTAAGAGCCAAAGAAGAGCCTCTTTGAAGTAAGCATCGCCCTAGTCCTTGGCTTTGGGCATGCATTAGCCAGTGTCCTTCTCATTGCGGTTGTAGCATCGAAGACCATTCAACCCATTCTCGAGCATTTCCTGTTCCACCACCGAGCTCATTGTTATTCCTACCCATAGCATTAAACCCTTGACCACCTCCCATTTGACGACCATAACCACGATTACGAACTTCAACTCGTCCATTGTTCACAACACTGATTTCGTGTATTGGATGAGGAACGAATCGATTGTTGGATTTGTTTGTATAACGGCTAAAAGCATTAGCAATCATAACAAATCCTGTTGCAATGCTTGAACGGATCGGATTCCTCATTAGTTTGACTATGAAGTGCTTGATCATTGTTGTTGTTGTAAGGAACCAATTGATTTTGTTGAGATTGCCGTGATGGATCGTTTGGTGTGGTCGAGGCGCTTGGTTGAGTTGCTTGTTGAGGAGGATAACTTTGTTAAGCATATAAGGCAAGTTGTTGATTTTCGGATGTGTGGGTGGAGCAATTTGAGCACGGAGAATCCTTTCCCGATCAACTTCCTTTTCATGAGGCTTCAAGTAATCGTACAACAATCCATATGTAGAATGATGCATATTCTTCGCAGCGGAGAAAATGACATACTTCTCCCATTCAGACCAAGACTACTCGAGAACTTAGTATTCACCGCAATTCTTGGCATGATAATGTTGTGTTTATCCAAATCATTGATGATGTCCGAAAATCGATGATGATAAGACTCTAGTGTCTCTCCGTGTTCAATCATGAAGTGTTCATAAGCCAAGTAAATTTTGGATTCCAAATCCTCGATTGAGTCTGAGATCCTTCCATAAGAAGATGAATATGGTCCCACATCCTTTGCGTCTTTTGAGCATCAACACTTGAAGAATTGGGTTAGGTAATCCTAAAAGGATATATTGCATTGCAAGCTCATCGACTTCATAGTGTAGAAGTTCATTGGATTTAGATCCTGCAGTAGCAATGTTTGTTTGTTCATCTCTTGGTGGAATAGCGTAGGATCTCCGGTACAATGACGGTGAGGCATCTCAAATGGACCTTCAAGATAACCTTCTTTAAGAACTTTCCATGTGGCTTCGGATCACAAAACCTAAAGAACCTTATCACCCATTGATTGTAGTTTCTGGAGGTGAGCATTGGAGGTCTATCAAGTGATCCACTTCATGAATTGATTGTTGGTCGCTTAAAGCTTCACACATCTTTGCAAACCAAGTGGGTTCCTTCATAGTGTTCCTTGATGGATGTTGATTGAATTCATTTGTGTAGGGTTGAACTTGAAGACTTGGCGGTGTTTGAACCATTTGTGTTGGGGAATTGCACCAAGTTGTGGAGTATGTTGTTGATTAAATTGTTGTTGATAAATTGCTTGTTGTTGATTCCATTGTTGATGTTGTGGACTTAGTTGTTGTTGTCATTGAGGATAAGTGTAAGGGAAATAGTTAGAGTATGGTGGTTGAGACATGTTGAAAACTTGTGTTGGTAAAATGGATCTTTGTAGTCGAATGAACCTTTGTTGATGAAGTGTCCTTAGGCGTAGAAAAGACAAGAACCAAGTAGCACTTATGCGTAAAAACACCAAAGTTACGCGTAACACTAAGGAGTTACGCGTAGGATTTAGCTTACGCGTAAGTAGGGAAAAGCACTAAAGTTAGCGTAGACAAAAGTTAGGCGTGAGAAAGTTAGGCGTAGGATTTTCTTATGCGTAAGACTAGGCTTAGGCGTAGGAAAAATCTTAGGCGTGGGATTTCTGCCGTAAGCTTATCTTATGCGTAATTTTAGGGTTTTGCCCAAATGGTCTTTTACACTATCACAAAGTGCAAAGATATCCAAAGTCGACGTATTTTCGGACTTATCCAAGTAAGAAAACACGGATTAAACCACGAAAATGAAGATCAAACCAAGGAAGCAATTACGCGTAGTTTTAGGGTTTTACTACGTAGACATGCTCGTAACTTTGATTACGTCCAAAAGTGTTTCTAAACCGGTTTTGTGTGATAAAATAGCTTCAATAACACCAAAATACACAAAAGTGTGAAACTTGATGAACCAAAGCCTCTAAAACAGTTCTGCGTGAGAACTTTACCCACGCTCAAAAACTAGATGAAAAACAACTATCCACGCATAAAGTTTGAAACTTTTGCCAAAACAAGTATTTTAACACCTTAAAGCGTTGAAAGTACAAGAATCTTGGATTCAAAAGTGTAAAAAATACGTTTTTGATCAAGCCAAAGGTGAGGTATACGCAAGTTAGGCGTGAGACCAAAACTCACTTCAAACAATACGTTCACTCAACTATTAGGCTCTGATACCACTATTAGGTCACTAGTTTTACAAACACAAGCTTATAAGAAAGAGATGAGGCGATTGAACAAGTAAAACCACACACACACACGATAATATGATACGGTTTACGCGTAGGAGTATGAAAGGAAATAACTTGAACAACCAACCCTCAAATGAGGGTTTACAAGAGTATTTATAGGAGGAAAGCTAGGGCAACACTCCTAGTTTCCATCCTTTCTTAAGTGGGCTTGGGCCTAAGCTCATGGGCCTTCTACATAAGCTTAAGGCTAATAACAAACATAAAGGCCATAATAAAGCTAACTATTACATATTAATTACTAACACTTGATTATGGTTTAGGAGTGATTCCAACAGTAACAATAAATACCTAATAAATGTTATTTTTAAAACACCCCTAATATGAAAAATACATGTTATTATACATATTGTACAAACTAATAAAACACACAAATATTCATGCAATTTATATGTAAACAAGCTCATGATACATATAGTTTTAAAAACGGACCGGGCAATCTGGTTCAACCGGAACCGAGTCACCACCGGTTCGGCTAGCCCATTAAAGTCGTCCGAAAACGATATTGTTAAATCAATAGAGTTTAAAAATGCATATTTAATACAATGTTCAAAAAATATTATTAAATCGCAAGAGTGCCTCTAGAATCAACATATGCACATTTTGGATTTTTTTTTATTTTTTTTTATATACTTACCGTAAAAACTAAAAACTTTGTTTTATAAAAGTCGGACGATTTTTTCAAAGCAAATGATGCAAATGTGTAAAGTCCTAATTATATGATTATACACATTTACACATATCTATACTATATTATAAAGCATTTGGGACATTCCTAAAAAGGAAGGCTTAAAAAATTAAGATTCAACACTTGCTAATAATGCAAATTTTAATAAGTACATCTACAATAGCATTTGCTGCAACACTTTAAAGCACTTTTTTAAAACATGTTTTTTTAAAAAATAATAAAAAAATACAAAGTAATTTAATATAAGAAAAAAAAACGTCCGTAACAATATATACATAATAAATGTTATTTTTAAAACACCACTAATATGAAAAATACATGTTATTATACATATTGTACAAACTAATAAAACACACAAATCTTCATGCAATTTATATGTAAACAAGCTCATAGTACATATAGTTTTAAAAAGCGGACCGGCCAACGGGTTCAACCGGGAACCGGAGTCACCACCGGTTCGGCTAGCCCATTACTGATCATCCAAAACGATATTGTTAAATCAATAGAGTTTAAAATGCATATTTAATACAATGTTCAAAAATATTATTAAATCGCAAGAGTGCCTAGAGAATCAACATATACCTTTTGGAATTTTTTTTTATTTTTTATAAAACTTACATTAAAACTAAAACTTTGTTTTATAAAAGTCGGACGATTTTTCCAAGCAAATGATGCAAAGGTGCAAAGTGCTAAGTACTAAGTGCTAATTATATATATATTTGAATATTAATAATTATACCTTTAAAGTAACCCACATGATTTATTGAATATTTATGTTTACTTTATTTTTATAAGTAATCTTTTATTTGTATCATCCGCTACATGTGGACAAATTTAACAAACATTATTTTGAGAACTAAATTTTCTTAGTATAATGTAAGTGATTTTAAAAGTCGCATGGTGTTATTATTTAATGATAACTTATGACAACGGCCACACAACTACTTTTATCTCATACCTTACAATATCCTACTACCAACTTATTATCACACCACATCACGGGATAATCTACAATTTTATATGAAAATTTTGTTATTACATAACAAGATTCAAAACTAAAATTATCGTCGTCTCAGATATCTATCAGATTGTCAAATATAGATATAAAAAATTATTGAATATTTTAATTGTATGGTGCCATGCATTTATGACGTCTTGGCTTACTCGCTAAGAATATCATAATGAAGGCACAACCCCACTGGTTATCACGAGATAAATATAAATACGCGAGATTGTACAACGATGCACGTAATTCCTTTTTAAAATTTAAAGGAGGGATATATGGAAAAACCTTTTTTCAAATGTTATTAGATGCTATTAAACACGCATAATGTCTAAAACATGATATCAATAGTTAAATTTAAACAACACCATCTTCAACAAGATATCAGTTAAACAAAGTAAAATCTTTCATCAAACAAAATCTATAAATAAATAATTTATGTAAAAAAAAAAAAAAGAAAAGGTAGTTGTAATATATACCAAAATAGGGTTTTTTTTTTTTTATATGAAAGGAAGGGTATATAATAATATTTAACTTTTCGCCTTGGTATTTCTCTTACTCCCTTTATATCCCCAAGGCAAGTAAATTGACATCCTCCCTACTAAGAGGCTTAAATTAGACGTGAGACTCACATATATCCTCCCATATATATAAAGAAAGGCCCCTAAATTTACCTTCAATAAAAGCATCATGCTTGAAAGGCAATTTTGCCTTCCAAAAGTAAGGCAATTTTGACCAAGTTACCGATCAATGGCCGATTGAGCTTCATTTATCCTAAAAGGATCAAATAGAAATAGCTAAACAAAAGGTTATTGGAATCTTTTAAATCAACAAATTGGATTATTATTGTGGTTATATTGTACTCTAAGCATTAAGATTAAAAAACAACAACAAAAGTGTTTGCAGGTCAAGCGGACCTACTCTATCCCCTCATGTTCAAATGAACATGAAAAGTCATGTTATGCTTGATGTGATTGTACATTACTATTATTGCAAAATATTTACTTTATTTTAATTTAAATGTATAGTCACATCAAGCATATCATGTCCTCTCATGTTCATCTCATGTTCATTTAAACATGAGAGGATCTTTATCCTATCCAACGCGTTTATCAAGCAACTCTAGTCATCAAGACAGAAAAAAGGGGTCAAAAACTGTTTGCCAATAACATGCTGGAATATAACTACTAGAAGACATGTATACCATAATAGTTAGCTGTTCATGTTTGACTTAATCCAAAGATTAGTCGAAAATTACAAAAAGAGAGGTCATGCAGTCGATATTACTAATGGCAATATATTATCAATAATTCAATATTGCTCCTCATAATATGGTGGCGTTGCCTGGACATAAGGTTCTGAATCCTCCCCTTCATCATCATCCTCATCGTCAACCCAATTACTGTGATGTCGCTGTGAGACAACACCTTGACCATTGATTTCAACCTCACCTGGACATAAAAATGCTAATATTAGCTCATCATCACAGAATGATAGCATCAGAAGGGTTGAACAGATCAAACCATGACTCTGACTAACCTTGAGGTTCTTCCACATGTTCCGTTTGCATTGGTTGGTGTCTAATATAGAATCAAGGATATAGAAAACTGAGTCACATACATTCTAATTAGCTTTTTTTTCTCAATTAGAAACAGACTATCGTTCTTCAAAAAGTACAGGAAAACACTACTTATTTTGCAGAAATGATTGATTTTGGAAAAAATAAATATGTTTCAAATAGGATGTTTTTTCTGCCCTTTCATTTCCACAATTTCTCCAAAACTACTTATTCTTGCAAACTTTAGCACTCTTTTACATTTAAAAAAAAAATAAAGAACAAAAGAAAAGGGTTAGTACTTAGTAGTGACAAGACGAAGTAAAATGATACAAAAAGTCCATCACTCTCTTAGCAATAAATAGTGAAAATTCCAATAAGAGAGGATAATCGTTTGCCATTTGAATATGAATTCACTTTCGACGTCTTGGTTACTTTATGATCAATTTTAAATTAAAGTATATTTCTATCTGGGAAAAATATATGATGAGTAACAAAAGAGGCCTTACAATCCCCAGGTCAAGTGTTAACCAGTGCCCTAGTAGGACCCTTAGTTGTGGGAAGATGGTCAGGTAACCCTTACAAGCTACAACTAACAAGTCAACAAGGTTTTAGGTTGAAACAGGTCAGTTATTATGGGCCAACCTGCACTCACTTTTATGTCCAGATCTACTCTTTATATATAAATATTGCCTTAACTATGATTACACAATGATCTATGTATCGTATGCATATTATTAAGCCATGCGACCCATTTGGCTTGTTCCTCATTTAGGTGAAAAAGATTATTATTTGACCCGTTTTAGACAACTAACAGCCTAAATCGACCCATTCAGAAGTACCTGAGTCGAAATTGCCACTTTAACTAATAAGTAATAAACAAACATAACATTATAGGATACGTGTTGTTCTGGAAATTTCTTCCTTCTTCCCCAGCATTAGAGATGTTGATTGTGCTAATCCTTTGAATATCCAGATGTTTATTTGTATTAAGATCTCTTTCCCTTCGTGCGCGGCCACTAGTTCCGGTTGCACTTTTTGCAGCACTGGCTGTTATTTATTTTTATTTTTTCAAGTTAGGATATTTTGTGGTTCTGGATGCATACTGGTCGGCGAGAATTAGTATTGAAAAAAGTTTACCTGAAAGTTCTGACCAAATTCTAGTGTGATCAGACGGATGCTCAGAAACATTTCCTTTTGGTCTCTCTTGGACAGGTTCCTCTGTTCCATGAGCTGCATGAATCGGTTCTGTTGAAGTTGTTCTGTCATGTAGCTGAGACACCAACATGGTTGCAAGTACCAACGTGGCATCAAAGTTTGAAACAGAGACATCCTCCAAACCGAATTTTGGTGCCATCAAAATAGGCCTGCTTATCCCAAAACCATGGTTCATCAACTCTAGTATACGAAAACACATATTTCAAAGTGGCCGTTTAAATCAAATTTACTTAAAAAAAGGTCTTTAAAGATTATATAAGTTATCTCTAACAGATCAAACAGGTTGAATCAAATTTACTTATCAAATAGGTCACTCACGATGTACATTTAAAATGCATAAAACCTCCTAAATCATTGTATTCAAAAGTTAGATTCTTAGTGAAAGTGAAAATGATTTAACAACTAAATAGTTTTTGTGATCACATTTAACACATATTATATAGAGATAAATTTACTTAAGAATGTATCACCCATTTTGCCACCTCCAGTTGTAGGGCTTATGATTTTAGACCACTAAATAAATAAAGCAGGTGCTTATAGTTACCTTTTATTGTTTTATATTTACAAAGTGAACATGACATCACATACAGGGCCTGGATAATTCCTCTAAGGGCATCAGGTATCATGGCTCAAGCCGTTTTGCCACATGAACGCCACCTCACCATTCCCCTTTTCACATTCACACACCAAATTACCCCCTCACTCATCACTCAAGCCAATTCACGCCTTTTGGGACCCACCATACCCAATTAAAACAAAAACTCTACAACAAAACCCAATTATAAATAAAAAAAAAAAAAAAAAATAAAATAAAAAGTACACAATGTCGTACGCCAGTTCAATGGCTTGGACTATGGCACGACCGGGGCGGGGGATGGGTTAAATACTCTAATGTTTTGCATTGTTACATCAAACAATAATGAAATACCCGCATTTCTAAATCACAGAAGCGCACAATACTAATAACATAACAGAAGTACTGAGTTTTTGACCAACTAGTTGTGTTTGAAAAAATTATTTACCATAGTATTGTGCGTTTAAAAATATTAACTATTCCATGGTATTTCTTGTCTTTTTTAACATATGATATATTTTTTAGTTTTTACTCAGATTTTACTATTGTAAAGAACAAAAACAGTAAAAAGAGAAGAAAGCCCTAGCAACTTGGCCGCTCCTTGCCACACTCACTCTTCTTTGGATTTAATCGTTTATCTATAAAAAAAAGTCTCCACAAAGTTCAATTTCGTATTCTCTGTATTGTTTTTGCTACTTTAAGATATGTATAATTTGTGGGTGAGTTCTAGTTGAACTCATAAAATCTAATTGGGTGATTGTACAAATGTGTCAAGTTTCGGGAACACATAAGATTACGGTTGACAAATGAATCAATCGTGTTATATTTCGCTTTTGGAATATGCATTTGTTATTTAAATGCGTATGTGGATGAACCTATTGTTTTGTTTAAATGGTCCTATGCTTTGCTAATATTTTACAAATATGCTTTAATAGTTTTTTGGTTAACATCTATGGAGTTTGTTCAATATAAAATACAGTAATGTATCATGTTGAAATACAATCGATGTATCAATTGTCGGCTAATAATATATGTAAGTGTAAGGTTTTGGGTGAAGAAAAAAATAAATTTATAAATGAAAATTCAGGTATAAAAGAGCACTATACAATCGTCACTATTTCTAGAAACACCATAGAATGGAAAAATATGTTTTGTAAGAACCATTAAATGATAAGAGTTTCCTAAAATACTTAGAATTTTAAACTTGAAAGCAAACACTATGTTTTGTTGGTAGTATTCATTTTAGAATTGAATGTGGCTATTAGTTATTCCTCTACAACCCCAATTAATACTGACTTTGAAGTCAGAAACTTATCTGTTAGAACTCAAAAGTAAAAGTAGACTATACTCTAGAGGACAGAGGTAACACCAAACCAAGGCAAGTTCACATGTCAACTAATGCCTCCCAGTTCCAGTAATGTCAACTTCTAGTTATATTTATTATCAAAAGCCTTCTATAAAGAAGATTAACGGAATAATTCAAAAGCAAGCTACAGCATGTACATATGAGGATAAGATGTCTTACTCGCCAGCTTTCTCAAAATATAAGTGTATGTCGACTTCACATCCCTCACAGAATGATAGAAACGCCTGTCAAAACAGGCCATATAAGATTTATAACTACTTCTCAGATAGAGAATGTATGATATTAAGATTAAATAACAAATCCCCCTAGTGACATACATGTTTTATAAACAAACAAACTATTATAAACATGAATCAAGGAAAAAAAAAAAAAAAAAATATCTTATGTTGCACAAACTCTTCACAAGGATCATAGTACCTTCAATTCCTTCACACCAAATGTTACATCAACAGGGTCTCCAGTGTGTGTATACTGCACAAACTCTTCACAAGGATCTATCCACAATTGCGTGTGTAATGATGAATCATTTTCTACGACAAAAAGAATTTAGTGAGTTTCGGCATAAGATGAATAGCTAAGAACAGGAAGAAGGAAGCCACCTTTGGTGGGGTCTATATAGCTTCTAAGTTCAACAGCTTTTCCTCCAACTTCATCAGCAGCTGCATCAGGTGGTAACAATGTAGGGTCCGTTGCTATGACAGTTATTTCCTGAAGGGTTGACTGAAAATTAGCAAGTAATCTGTTGAGATCACGAGGTCTGACTACAAAGCTGCTTGGGAGCCTTCTTCTATCAAGAGAGAGTTGTTGTACATCTGCTTCAACATTGCATGTGATCCAATATGATTTTTTCATACCTGAAGAAGTCAAACTCAGTTATTACAGGATGCTAATACAAAAATACTATCCGACTAAGATGCTGCAACTATGCTCTAACATGTAGCAACTTATTAGTCTGCATATTAACTACGAGAAACCATATGGAATGTCCAGTAAGATTAATAATGCTTAGATTTTAAGGTGCCATACATCATTCAAAATAGACAAACTATCTACCAGAATGCATAACAGAAAGACAGGATATGCAGATGTAAGTATGTAACGCAAAGGGAACAACACTGGCCATTGTCTAGGTTACAGTATATGTTTCATTGGGTAGTATCCTTGTAATTAGAATTTGAGGACTTAGCACAATTTAGTCAGAGGACCATATTATGCATAGAACTATGGACCGTAACTATTTTTCTTGTTTTCTAAGTAGAAGTGTAGCACAAATCCACAAGCAGTTTAATTATACTAGTTCTTAAAATGTCCAGATAGTACAGACCAACAAAACTTCAATATATATCATTTAGCCAATATAAACTGGCAACATTGTTTTTGCCTAATTAAATGCCACTCAAGCAAGCTTAAAGGAACTATACATTATGTAATCATATACATTTACTAGGTATTGAAATGAATTGCAAAGGTAAAATTGCCGACCCGTTTACTTATGAAAAGGAAATTTAAGTCATGTTTATCCTAGCAGGTCAAAAGGATTAAATAAGAATACAGCTTATACAGAAACTTGTCAAACAGATCAACCAAAGTGTATTTCACTGCATCAAATCTCCTAGCTCGATTTACTTAAACCTTTAGATTATGAGTTTAATAAGTTCAAGAAAAAAGTGTTTTGACCCGCTGCGCAGCCCTGTGCCCACCCCTTTTACCACTAACTTATGACTTCATGATCATGATCTCTTGTGGCACTATGTGCAAGTGCAAAACAATCATCAAAAGACAACTATGAATAGTAGCTTCACCCCTAATCTCATTTTGTTTAGAACTAACAACATAACAGCATCCTAAAACCAAGGAGATAACAGAGAGAAAAGTTCACCATTGTAGCAGTCCAAAGTCCACTGCACTTTTGATGCATCAGAATCGGTCAATATCACAGTTAAATGGTCGATACTTGTTAACGGAGTCCTAAGTACAGAACAAACCGCCTGCACATAGAATATTAGTATAGTCAAACTTCCTAGTTCAGTCTCATATATTAAAAAATAATCACATAGGCATAAAACAATACCTTCAAAAGCACACTGCATTGCACTTGGGCTCCGGTAATAGTATAAGTATCAAAAAAAGCCGGCTTAAGTGTAATAGACTGATACGCAGATCTTGAAGAGTTCAGGGCGTGCAAAGCTAACTGATGGACACCCGCTTAGATTAATAAAAAATAACACCGCCATAGCATTGCACCCACTAAATGAGTAAATTAAAACGCTTGCCAGATTTGGACTATAGATAATCACTCGATAAACTGAATTGTAAGCACCACAAATCTCCTCAAGGAAATATCTTTCAATGAAACTAAAATGGCAGAATTAAAACCAGAAAGCTAAATTTGGATATGAAAAAACGGTTAAGCCAAATTAACAGCGACAATTATTTGAATTCTTCAAGAAGAACAAACACATAGTGGACTTTGTTCTAAAAGAAACAAAAATTGAGCTATTGAGATTTGAACTCAAAGACAAGATAACAATCAAAACCGAGAGTAAAGTAAGGTAACTGAGAAACAAAATAACATTATGATAACAGTGTAGTAAAAGTAAAATAAAAAGCAACTTTGATCTTTTCAAGTGATGTCACATCATCGTGTTTGTTTAGCCCTAGCATTATACAAACAATTTGGTTTGCAAGGCTGACTAATCCACGGGGTTTGAGCCATAGTCACTGGGAAAAGAGATAGAGAAATTTTGGTACGGAGGGGGTAGGCTCATTTTGGATGGATCAATTGGGTAAAATGTTGATAGTATAACCGTAAACCCTAAGTTTTATTTGTTAGAAATGAAAGTTGAGTAAATTAACCTGTGAAGGGGAAGCTTGAAGAGTGAGTTCGTTGCCGATGCGTGCGAGACAAGTGATTGATCGAGCGAATGTCTTGAGAGCGTTTCCACTTAGACTCCATTCCATCTCTTTTCTTTTCTACCACAACTAACTCTGCTTATGATGATGATTGTGCCTCTGGAGGGAAACAAGAACCTTTCTTGATTTTATTTGGGGAGGGAGTCAGGGTTATGGCCTTCAGTAGCCTTTTCGATGAATAAAGGAAAACCTATACACCATATCAAGGCCCAAAACACACTGAAAATTTTCGTTATGGGTTTTTCGCAAACACAGAAAAAAAAAAGGAAAAAGACGCGCGTATATTTTTTATAGAGTAAATTACACGGATGGTCCTTAAGGTTTGTCCAAAGTTTCATTCATAGTCCCTGAAAGTTTAAAGTTGCATGGATAGTTCCTATCTCTGAAAAGAATAACACCTACGGTCCCTTATTTAACTGTTGTTAAGTAAGTTCCGTTATAATTTGCACTTTTAGCCCTTTTGGTTAACAATCGTTGCCTCGTCAGTCCTTTATCATAACAGACGTATATAATTTAAAGATTTTCGAGTTTAGGCACGTTTTTATACGTTTTCTTACGTTTTCATCTGTTTTCGTCCGTTTTTATACATTTTTATCCGTTTTCATCCGCTTTTATACGTTTTCGTCATTTTTATACGTTTTCATCCGTTTTCCATACGTTTTCATCCGTTTTAATACGTTTTCGCTCGTTTGCTTATATTTTTTCACATTTTGGTCCTTTTTATAAGTTTTCATCCGTTTTTATACATTCTCATACCTTTTTATCCGTTTTCATATAATTTCATCCGCGTGTCGTTTTTATCCATTTCGTCCGTTTTACGTTTTCTCGTTCTCATAAGTTTTCATCCATTTTATCCATTTTCTTATGTTTTAACACGTTTTCATCCATTTTATACGTTTTCGTCCGCTTTTATATGTTTTAAATGCGTTTAATCCGCCTTTATACATTTTCTTACGTTTTATATGGTTCATACTTTTATAATGTAAGATAAACAAACGAAAATATATAAAAACGGATAAAAGCAAATTAAAACGTATCGAAATGGACGAAAACGTATAAAAATGTAAGAAAACGTATAGTATTTAAAAAAACGTATAAAACGGATGAAAAAGTACAAAAAAGGACGAAAGCAGACGAAAACGAATAAAAATGAACGAAAATGGATAAAAACGTATAAATACGGATGAAAACATATAAAAACGGACAAAAACGAATTAAAACAGACAAAAAACGAATAAAACGGACGAAAACAGATAAAAATGTATAAATACAGATGAAAACGTATAAAAATGGACGAAACGAATAAAACATATGAAACGAATAAAATGGACGAAAATGGATAAAAGCGATAAATACGGATGAAAATGTATAAAACGGACAAAACAAATAAAAATGGATGAAACGATATAAAATATATGAAAGCGTGTAGAAACAGAGGAAAACGGATAAAACGTGAGAAAAGTGTATAAAATCAAACAAAAACGGACCAAAATATAAAAAAATGTAAGCAACGGGCGAAAACGTATAAAAACGTATTAAAACGGATGAACACGTAAGAAAAACGGATGAAAACGTATAAAAACGAATAAAACCGGACGAAAGCGTATAAAAACAGACAAAAACGTAAAAAACATACGAAAATGGATGAAAACGTAAGAAAACGTATAAAAACGTGCCTAAATTCGAAAATCTTTAAATTATAAATGTCCCTTATGATAAAGGACTGACGAGGCAACGATTTTTAACCAAAAGAGCTAAAAGTGTAAATTATAACGGAACTTACTTAACAGCAGTTAAATAAAGGACCATAGGTGTTATTCTTTTCAGAGATAGGGACTATTCATGCAACTTTAAACTTTCAGGAACTGTGAGTGAAACTTTAGACAAACCTTAGGGACCATCCGTGTAATTTACTCTTTTTTATATTTCACAAACAATTTTTACTCTTAACATGTTAATTTATGTTACAAAAATAATTCGAGCTAAAAGGTAGGAAGAAGCGTTTAGGCAAATATTAAATTTCACAAAATATAAATTTGCAAGATAAACTAAACTATAGAGACCAATTATATAAGTTTATGTTATATAGATGCCCTTACTCTTTAGGGATGAATTTTGTAACGGCCGTTAAACGGAAGGGACTATTTATGTAGATAAGAGATTATTTTCGCAATATAAGATTGACTAAAGTAGGGTTGAGCATATTGGACCAAACATTGAACCAAACCTGAAAACTGAGGTGAACCGGATCAAACGAACCGAACCAACCGTATTTGGTTCGATTTCGGTTCTATATACTAACGGTTTTCGGTTTTGGTTCGGTTCGGTTCGACTTAAAACTGAGAAAAACACGCCCAAAACATATAAGCCGAACCGACACAAAACGAACCGAACAGACCATATTCAGTTCCGTTTCAGTTCTAGATATTAATGGTTTCGGTTTCAATTCGGCTCGGTTTTCGTCGGTTTGGTTCCATTTCAGTTCTATATATTAATGGTTTTCTGAATGGACAGTTTATGTAAATTTATGTTATATGCTTGGTCCTTGGGAATTGATTTCTGTTACAAAATTTTCCTCGGGGACCTATTTTACAACGGTAGATAAACCGCATGGACTTTTAGGTACATTTTCAAAAAAAGACATAATTTAGTTGTTATACGTTTGGTCTCTGAGTACTGATTTTTGTTACATTGTAATGATAGCTAAACCTCAGGGTTTATTTGTGTAATTTTTGGAAAAAGACATAAGGTCACAGTTTACTGAGCCGTGATACTTCTCGAAATTATATACATTTAAATTGGTGAAAGAGTAAATTTAAGCAAAACTAAGATAATCAGACAATGTGTCAAATACAAATATTTACAGTTACTCAATAATTCGCTCAAAAGAAAATGTTTGAGGCTTTGGAAAACATGAATATTCTGTGAGTAATTTTATCCTTCAAACTAACTAACCTATACGCCTAAATGTTGTCTTACCTTGAGCTTCTGTTGTACCACTATGCTTGTATCTTTGTGGTTATAAGTGCAATTGATCAATTGAGTTTTTGGTAAGGATTTAAAACATACATTTTTAGGGGCTCATTTAAGCCTTAAATCGTTGCATTTTATATCCGTTACTGCTTAAAATCGTTCTTTTTCACATTTTAGGTCATTTGGAAGCAAAATGTTGGAATGAAGCATTTTTGGATGAAAAGAGACGAAAACATGAAGAAAATTGTGAAGTCAAGAAAACAAGGCTGAAACAGTGGTCCGAACGGCGTCCCAAACTTAAGGCGATGCCGTCGCTTACAACGTTGTCCAAACTTTCTCAAGCGATGGCTCAGGTCACTTTTTGAACCTAACAAGTGACGAATGTAACACCCCCGAAAATCTTAATGACAACGGAAGACTAATTCGGGTGTTACTCGAATGGAGATCATAGTCAATAATTATATAAAACGACTCGAAAGAGGCATTTTATTAAAAGTAGCTATCATTCATCGAAAACTCATAGTTGTTACAAAACATTGTAAATTGTTCAAGCGTTTTTCCCAAAATAAAGATAATGAGTTTGAAAGAAATGACAACTTTATGTTTTAAACCACCAGAAAAGCCTTGCCATGCCTCACTCCATGCCTTGGTCATAATCTTCACAGATTACCTGAGATAACATGCTTAAAAAGGTCAACAAAAATGTTGAGTGAAATTCATAGGTTTAAATAAAGTTGAACACAAGTATAAGAGCATGATCATTGTAAACTAACGACATCATAAGGAAAAATCACATATTATTATGTGATAAGCTCATGCAACCAAGACTCAATTGCATACACCGAATTACCAGTGTACGTAAGTTTTGCCCCAAAGGAGGTAATAGCCAATTACCTAATTTAATTCAAATATCGTGCGCCCCAGTTATTTCTCTATAACCGAGGCGGGGTCGTTACTCCCCATAGTACTGTTCACTCGCGGTGACTAATGGTTCATAATACAAGGGACTTATGGCTAATTACTTAGGCAATTCCAATAATCAAGAAGCGAACATTTATGAAAAACCTTGTGTTCTAATTTAGAGCATGTATCTCCCTCGCGGGGTTTGCAAAATAAAGTAAAAGCGAGGCTATGAACTCACTTTGATGATATAGACAAGCACAAACAGATCAAGCACAATGTAGCGGAGGTTCCAAACCGAAACCTAAAAATGATGAGATGGCGAATCTCAGTTATGATGAACATTTTGGTTCGCGACCAAAATAATAGAGCCTTGAATATTCTTATTCAATAGATCATTGGATTGTCCAATCCAATAGTGTGCGTGCGTGCTTAACGTTTTAAGTTAATTTTACTTGCTACATTGCCTTAGTTAATGATCCTCACTTACGCATAAGAGAAATGTTTTCCCCCGTTGTGATCTTGATAGTGTTGTTGAGTATTTTAGCTTGTTTAGATCCCCCGTGCATTTTATCGGATTTTATATATATAATTATATTCTTATAAGTGTGTATATATATATATATATATATATATATATATATATATATATATATATATATATATATATATATATATATATATATATATATACTAGTAGCAAAACCGTCCGATGGACGGGTATGACTTGTGATTTTTATTTTTAGAATTTAGTAGAACAAATATATACTAAAAAGTAATTAAAAGCTAAATGAAACAGTTAAAATCTACAATTGATGTTACCATAATCCATAAAACGGCTAAAAGCAGGTAAGTACTTTGATTACGAGCATGTTTTTCTTTTTCTTGTTGATCATGGGATTCCTCGTTATGAACAACTAACACATAAACGTTAAACAAATGTAATATAATATCACAGTGAGTACTTGGGCATGAACCGAACGTATCCTAACTACTTTATTCAAACATTTAATATATATATAAATACAAAAACGTCAACCAAATCTAACACAGGGTTACTACTACCTCATTTTCAACATTAACGGCTTCCCTGGATTTTAGAATATTGCAAGATTGATCTCTTTATAAATCAGAAAAGTAAAGTTTGAGTTTTTAAGTCAGACCTTTGACTATGTAGAGTCCAAATTTTTTTAATTTATATTATAGATGTACTGAGGGTTATTCATATGCGAAATAAGACTTCTTTGTATATAACGTTTGTTGTGTAGTTACATATGACACAACCTATATAACGTAATACAATGTTTTATTCCAAATATTGATAACCTAATATAAGAGTGAACTAAGTCTACAAAGCATATCCTCACTTTTAAGTGTAAGCATTACAACAATAATGTTCAAAATGCATAAACCCAATTATTGAGCCTCTTTAACTGAATAACTGAACTTGCTTCCCGGTCTTGTTTGTCCTTGCATGCCATCATTTGCAACTTTATTAGCAAACAATCTAAATCAAAGATAAACTTAGTGTAAACCGCCACACAAACAAATAATAAAATAAATTATTTGTAGATATATAATCATTAGTGTAATTTAACATGTAAATTTTCAAACAACCATTATCTGCCAAAAAATGACAAACATCATAAGGACATCTAAACATGCCTATCAAAACGGACTATAGGTTGCAGATACCATACTATAGGTTTGATTACTTACATATAGCTATATGATAGATTATTTGCACCATGGTAAACAATGATAGTCATGTCACATAAGCCATAGGTTTATTATAACAATCTCTATTATAAAGCATCATAGGATGTATCCCTGTAACCCCTAAATGTGAAACCAAACAAAAAATCATGTTAACTAAATTTAGTTACTTAACTCGAAAGATCCCTTAAACAATATTTTTTTATGAGATATGGTAAAGGATCCACACTTTTGGAGTTGCATGAAAATGTATAAATTTAAGGTACTTTCACCTGATTATCACCATGGCAATTCTTTTTTAAAGGGTTATTGGTGCATAGAAATATATTGTTAAGTTGAGAAATGATGGGCTAACCGAAGACATAACGTTGATGCCATCAAAGATGTCTGGTGTCGAAGGACAATTTGGAGGCATGTTGCTTTATATATTCTTCCTGAATAAAACACCCTATACCAGCTAGTTTTTCATAGGTGGCATCAAGGATTTTCTTTATAATTATCAGCACGTAACAATTGCATTTCATTTTTTTTACAAGAATTCAATGGAAGGTGTTTAAAGATTTCAGTTTCTTGTTTCTGATGAAATAGTAATATCATTAAGTATGTATTACCTTGGATGGAAGTAAAGGGTGAGCACTATCAAAACTAACTGTTTAGCAACTTTAGATGTTTGGCATACGATGTTTATCTCACAGCAAAATGCAAAAGCTCTTTCAAGCACATTGGCGTTCTTGGACTGCAGCTTGATAAGTGTATATTAAACACATTTTCGCCCTTGATAACTATCTCATGTTAGATTCGAAGGCATCCACACAAAAGTTGTCAATTTTGAGTTAAAAGAATCTAAAAGCCTCAAGAGGATACTGAGAAAGCCATCAAGATTAGCTCATCTTCTAAATAGTTAATGATTGTATGATAGAACTGTTGGGTTCAGTAAATACCCAAACCCCTTAATCTTGGATTTGAATAGAAAATATCCTAAGTGTTTAATCCGTTAAACACAATCAGGTCACTGAGCGCATAGTCTCTCAGTGAGCCATCTTCGAGATACTTAGTATGAGGCAAAGTATCGCCTCTCAACTCGCAAGACGGATCTTAAAGGGTGAAGACTAAGTCAAGAAGAAGATGGTGGATTGGTGGTGATGACAATAACTCACTGAATCCTCGACTCTCTCAACTGTTAAACATCAAGACAAATGAAGGAAGAGATCAAGGCCTTAAAGATCGAAGAATGAGTTTGGATAAAGCGGAAAGTTTTACCCGATAAAACTAAGTCCTCAAGTCTTTATCCGGTCTACGATGGTCACAATCTTCTAAATCATATCTTTCCATTTATAGTAGCGGCGATTCTCTGTCAAAGGAAATAGTCTCGCCGCCTACTATAAATAGAAAGACAAACAATAACCGAATCCTTCAAGATTCATGTTTCTTTGTGTTCTATGTTTTTGTCTTCTAGGTTAATGTTAAATATCATACTTGTATAAATAGCATAAGAAGAAGAGTGAAAAGTTTAAGCTTGTGATTGTAAAACACACATACACACAAGCCAACTTTTCACTCCTCCAAATCAACTTTATCCTTGAGCTAGCTCAGGTGGGTTCTAAGAGTTGTGCTTAGACTTAGCCTAAGCTTAGAGAGAGTCACCCAAACTTTGTCATTTCAATCCCAAGTACTATTCATGAAGTACTTGGGTAGCGATTCTTTGATTTATTTCTAATAAGAATATGATGTTGAAAATTACCTCGTGTGTTTTACTTATGTTAATTTAGGTCATTATTCACTTTATTAATATTGTTTCACGTACTTAATTGATTTTAAACAATAGTGAATAGGGAACAACAAGTAGTATCGAGCAAGGCTAATTATAAAACTCATTTTAATCCGCTCTAAAAGTTTTAAATTAGGATCCTATATGGTGAAATCGATGTACCCCAACTAGTCGATAAAAGGGTGGAGCTTTCTCATTGTTGCCCTAGACTTGAAGTTGGAAAATTCAACAAATGGAAAAAGCGTATGCTTTGCTATTTGATTGGGATGGAACCTTACTATATCAAGTGTATAAATGAAGGTCCATTTGTCCCAAAGGCGCTAAAGGTTTGCCCAATCAAGCTCGGTGGACCCGTGGATGAAAGGAGAGTGGTCAACTAGGACCAAAGACTCAAAAGTATCATCATATCATGTCTCCCGATGATATAATGGAGTCGATTATAGTATGTCTGACTAAACAAACTGGGATGACCTAGTCCATAGCCATGAGGGTCCGTCGATACCAAGGAAAGCAGGATAATGGACACGAAACTTGAGTATAATACCTTGAGGCTAGGGACTCGAAACACTCTCTCAAACTTACACCCGTTACAAAACCCTTTTAAATGAACGGCTAATGATGGTGTTGAGTTGTCCAAACATGAGATTAATGTTGGTTTTGTCAACTGTCTTCACGAGAAATGGTTAAACTTCTCTCGGGGACTTAGAAATGCAAATCATATCCAAAACCTTGATCTTCACGAAATTTATGGAAATTTGTCTATGAGGAAAACCTCATCAGCAGACGATACTACGACTTAAAGAAGTCTCGGGATGTCAAGAAGTCCCCGACCACCTCTCACCTATGTCAATCGCTTTCTTTTCTAACATTACCGGTATGTTGACTATTCCCAAGCCCAGTGGATTGGATTGAAAGACTTAATCCCGAGTAAGCTTCCCAACTTTGACTCGGGAAAATTATAGAGCTCGAAAGTCAAGCTCTAAAGAGCATACTTGGACTCCGATGTGTCTAGTAGTCTTGAACACATCTCGAGTCGAAGATGAATCTCATGCACCCTTCCACCTTTGGAACCTCTTGAGGTCTTGATCCTAGCTCGAGCTTACTCCATTACATTACAATCCACACTCTCCTAAAGAAAGGTCTGGACTTGGTAGAACCATTTTGAAAAGACAATCAAAACCAACTCAACAAGAATCCACCCCATTGAAAATTCCACATCCTCTCGTCCCAGCAAAGTCGATCGATTCAAGAATCGATGAACTTGTGAGGAAGCTAACCGACAAAATGGAATCTATTGAAAAGGTCCCTGAACCTATCAAGGAGACAAAGTCGCTTCCTCTAGTTCTTCAAAGTCAAAAGCCACCACAAAAACAAGCGAAGTGTGATCTATGCCACTATACCGGTCATACCATCGACAATTGTTATAGAATCCTTTTTGCATGATCGTAAAAGGATGATCACGGGATAACGACCACTTGCAATATGTGAGTTCTCTCATCAAGAAAACTACACAAAGTTGGTCATCGGTATGCTTCTTCATCCAAAGCTCAAAAGCGAGAGCAAAGCCTTTTCCTCCTTGCCCTACACCGTGGCTTTAATGATCACCCGATGATTGTCTTATGAACATATCTTTGTGATATTTGAGGCAACACAGCTCATAAGACATCTCGACATGACAACGTCATCCATGCAAGGAGAAGTTCAAAACAACCAAATTCCACCGAGTCATCCTCGGTCTCAAATGCAAAACTGCGGTAGCTCATTGCACTCCACCACCGACCATGAACAAAGAGACCATGAGACCCAAGCCCACTAGTAAGTGGGTCACGAAGAGAAACTAATGTTGTTTACTACTTGTGCGAGGCATGCCGGGAGCCTATCGGCATCTGGACGATGGATGCTCAAGAAGCATGGTGGTGTAAAGGAATATCTGCACAAGTTTGTAAAGAACCAGGACCCAAGGTAGTGTTTGGTGATAATTCATCATGTCCCATCGAGGTTATGGTTCATGAACTCGCAATGGAATAGTTTTCTCTAGAATAGCTTATGTCAACGGTCTCAAATACAATCTCATCGATGTCGATCGACTATGTGATGCAAAGTACATTGTCGAATTCAATGACAAACAAGGTACCATTTTAATGCCAACAAGGAAGTTGTGTTGATTGCCCCAGGAGAGATGATGTTTATGTCTTAGACATGTCAACGCTCTCTAAAGATGGAACTTGTCTCTTTGCCAAAGCCACTGAAACCATCAACTGGTGTGGCACAAGAGACTCGCACTTAAACTTTAAAAACCTCAACAACTTGGCAAAACAAAACAAGGTCCTTGGCTTACCATCACCGGTTTTGCAAAAGATAAACCATGCTCACTGTGAAAAGGCAAACATCAAAGAGCATCCTTCAAAACCAAGCAAAACTTCTCCATCAAAGCGCCTTCACTCTTGCATATGGATCTCTTTGGACCGCTTAGTCCTAGATCAATCCGACATGAGAAGTATACACTTGTCATTGTCGACGAGTTTCAAGGTACACTTGGGTATACTTTCTTTCCAAAAAGAGTCAGTACTAATACCATAATGTCATTCATCGTGAACATTGAAAACCGTAATGACATTACGATGAAACAAATCGAGGCGACAATGGTCTTGAATTTAGAAATCTTGAGCTTGAGAGTTTCGTGATGAGAGGAATCTCCCAAAATTTCTCATCTCCTTATACCCTTAACAAAATGGGGTGGTGAAGGAAAAAGAACTCTCATCGAGGTCGCAAGAACCATGTTAAATGGCTCACCCTCTCAAAGCATTTACGGGTCAAGCGGTCAAAACAACTGCTACACTCAAACAGTCAATCATTGTCAAAAGACATAATAAAACCCCATATGAGATATTCAAGGTAGACTTCCTAATATCACTACTTTCATGTATTTGGGTGTCCTGTGTTTATTCATAATCACAAGGATCATCTAGGCAAGTTTGATGCTAAAGGCGATGATGGATATTTTCTAGGTTACTCACCGATCTCCAAAGCCTTGGTATTTAACACAAGGAGACAACAAGTTGAGGAAACCTTTCATGTCACCTTTGATGAAAGTGTCGAAAGCATTAGGTTCTCCAACACCTCGATCGAGGAGATAGGAATTGATAACTCTTCAAGATATCCTCGATGAGTTTAACATCAAATCAATTCCTCATACCAAGTCGATCTTGACATCTCATATTATGTCTTGCTTCACAACTGTCACAACCAACCATCGGTGAATTCATTGATAACCAATCGGTCCCCGATGGGATAGGTATCACTAAATCAAATGTGTGGAAACGTAGAGGGGGGTGAATACGTTACCGTTTAAAAACTTTAGATCTTTAGTATCAAATCGCTTATGAAGCTTATTATAATATGAAAGTTCCAATTATTGTGTGTGACCAATGTAAAGCATAGTAAACCATGTTGTCACACAAGCATTAACATCAAACCACATCACAAGCAATAGTATAGTGCAACTATGAAAGTAAAGAGATAAAGAAAGGAAAGTGCAAACCGAACACGATGATTTATAGTGGTTCGGTCACGGATCTCCTTTCCGCCTACTCCACTCCCCGAGTACCCAACTCGAGAGTTACTTCACTAAATCAACAAGCTCCTTCTCGTGGAGAAAACCTTACAATCGTCGCTACACACTTTTTCCGGTACAAAGCTAAATACCGGGTTCTAGTTCGAGGTAGAACCAACCTAACGTCGCTTATACAATATTTCCGACACTAAGCTAGATGTCGAGTTCTTTTCAAGGTACAACCACTCCCACTATGTTTTATGGCCCAACATAACAAACCTTGTGTTTTATGGTATAAACACATAAACCATCTAATCTAGTTTGGTGAAAATGTTGTGAGGATGCAATGATGTTCTACTAATGATCCATGATACAAATGTCTAATGGATATGAATAACTACTTCTAAATGATCTTCCATTGATAGGAAGCCTTCATGATGAAGATCACAAGTTCCTTAAACTTGTTGTGATAGATCTTCACTTGTGGTGAGTGTGGATGGCTAGATCACCAAGCTTTCCTTGGTTGATCAATGTAGAGTATGCTTACAACAAAGATGAATGTTAGAAGCATTATGATCATGATCATTAGGGTGTTTAATGTATGTTACTACATTGTTAATGATAGATCTAAATGTATGCAAGAAGGTGGAGAAGATGTGTTTTTAAGTGGTGAAGAAATGGGAAAACAATGGGCTTCTATTTATAGCCAAAGTGGACGTGAGCGTCCACGGACCACGGACCCTTAAAGGGTTCCGTCCTTTATACAATTTGGTGCCGTGGTACCGACATAAAATCTAAAAATCTTTCTTCAAATCTTTCCAAGATATTACCAAATCTTACTAAGATCACATTTGATATATTGAGTGTCAATCTAACCAAAATATTCAAGTGATCTTCCAAGGATTTCAAAGATGATGCATGACATGATGTAACATGTATTTCCATTTTAGATTAAAGGTTTATCAAAGTAAACTTGGAAAATGTATTATGTAACTAGTTGATAAAATGTCTAGTTACCTTTTGAAATACTTGTGAATGCAAAATGTAAAATGAGGTTCGAAATAGAATGGTTAACCTATTAAAATACTTAGTGACTCTAGCGTATTTTAAACATTCTAAATGATTTGTTAATGGGTTTGATCATAATGCCACATAACAAACATGTACGAACCTGTGTTGTAACATCACGAGGACTTGAGACATCGAGAGGTGTTGAATGTATGTTGAGACAAATGTAATTACAAGTAACTTGTACATTTCGTTATGTATTACAAGTTACATGTTTGTCATCAATCAAAACAAACGAGGCTGTATAGATTAAATATCGTAATATTTGCACTAACAATCTCCCCTTTTTGATGATGACAAATATATGTAAACGTAATATAAAGTAAAATGTAAAGGTTACTTATATCCTTACTACCTTTACATTACCTTCTCCGTTTACACTCTTCTCCCCTTTTGTCGAAACAAAAGGCGTGTCATGAGTTTAACTTTATTTCTTCCCAATGGCGAGCTTGCATCATCCTAGTGAAGTTAAACCGTCCACTTCAATCCGTCCCTTGTTTGGTAGCGGATCCATGGATCAAATAAAGAGGCTTAACCTACATCAAGGTTAGTTTTATGCAACAAAATTATGAGAAATATATGAAAAGAAAATGCATAGCAATGTTAGCCTATTTTCTCCACT
The DNA here is from genome assembly GCA_022545495.1 of Chrysanthemum lavandulifolium. NCBI lineage: Eukaryota > Viridiplantae > Streptophyta > Magnoliopsida > Asterales > Asteraceae > Chrysanthemum > Chrysanthemum lavandulifolium. The sequence continues at coordinate 194,552 of JAHFWF010000158.1, read as the reverse complement.
TTTATCAAGCACAAATGCTTGTTTGAAAAGTGAGAATGATGCTAAATCGTGCATGCTCCCCATGACGGTTGCTCCCCTTGTTTGAGGCGTCGGGGTATGATTAAAAACCTACAAAACAAATATTAGTGCAAAACTATATTAGTCATAGGACGAGTAAGTGTTATACAACAAAGTGTGTATAAGATGCATTCGATGAATTATTGACGGAGGCCCCTTGCTCTAGGCGTCAAGATGAACCTTCAAAATAAATATTAGTATAATAGAAGCTTTGTCTTTAGACAAATATGTCATATATAACCAAGTGTATAGGCGATGCAATATGAGTGCTTAAAGGATATTCCTCCTTGTTCTAGGGTGTCAAGAAGCACCTAAAATAAGAAAAATAATTGATGCAAACTTCATCCTTAGATGAGTAAGTTATATACAATCGAGTGTATATGATGATGAACCTACAATGAAAAACATTAGTGCAATATATTTCATCTTTTCACAAAGAAAAATGAGATGTATATATGTGATAAATGATATAATCAAAGATCTCATGAAGTGTAGTCTCTAATTACAATCATAAGAAAAGTGAGAATATAATATGATAAAAACCTACAAAATAATTCCTAGAAAGAAGATATAAAGTGCTCCCATAGGGTGTGCCACTAGTGGTGCTAGTGTTGGTGTCGGTTTACTAGTAGGATTCATGTGGTGATGGTAGATGACTTGACATTTACAAAAGCAAGTTTTAGCTAATCCATGGTGGTGATGATTAGTGAAAGTGGTGATGGAAGGTGGTGGTGATTAGGTAGGAAGCTATTAAGGAGTTAGAAACTCGTATGTATAGCAAATATAAAAATATGGACTCATGCAATCCTTTCGTCATGTCAAGTGATCAAAGCTAAGAGGAAAAAAATGTGAATGGACATTGCATTTCAATGATGCATAAGGGTTATGATTTGAATGATTTATTGATGCTAACAATCTATTGTTTTGAGCAAGTTCTCATATGCTTCAACCCAAGAGTAATCAATAATGTGTTCTATCTAAGAATATTATAATGAAGATACCAAAAGATATAAAAGTGATGAAGATAAATTTGTTCATTGATTGACACGAATTATAAAATGACCTATTCTAGGTGACAATGGGAAGGTAGTATTAGCATGGTTTTGACCGACATGGATGATTATCACTTTGAAAAGAAGTGAAGACAATATGGAAAATACTAATAATGAGTACCTATATGAGGATGAGAATGACATCATATGAGTGAGAGTTGGATGGACCAACGTGTTGGAGATTGCTATTTTGATTAATATATCGTTTGCCCGACAAGGACATGCATGATAAGCGAGAAAGGATAAGATCCTATGATGGTGTTCTAGCTAGTGAAGTTGTAAGGTGCTAGTCTAAGGAAAATCCTATATGTGGAGATGAAGGCGTTTTGTAAAACACATGATCGTTTTCACTTGATGAGGTATTGGTGCGAAAAGGTTGAACTAGTTGTGGTTTCATGAACCGGCTTTAGCTAAGTGGTGTTTACCTATGTGTTGGTATTGTAGAGTCTAAGAGACATAAAATTTGACAAAAGACAATTATGTGAATGGATTTCTCTCCCTTAATTGGTGGACATCCAACATAATGTGTAATGTATCAAATAAGGAATGACAACAAAGTGTTTAGGAGGTTATTCGGGTTAACGAAAGAGATGAGCTTAGTGAACTTCATCCTTAAAGTCGCGTACCTCTTCTTGATTAATCTGAGATGATCGTATTATGAGGCATGTGGTTTCTAATAGGAAATGAAGAGGATTAGAGTATTGTTATAACTAAATAATGATGGAGGTGATTTTTGAAAGCGGAAGCAAAATGAGATTTGGAAGAGGTCGGTTGAAAGACAAAATGCAAAGCCAACCCTCTAGAACTTAATTCTATATGCTTTTAAACTATATGCAAGTGTAGGGATCCCATAAAGCATAGTACTAATCTACGTAGCAATAAGCGGGATTATACAAAATGAGCATATAAAAGTTAGAACCAAGTGAGATAACAAATAATTTGTTATCAACCTACAAAACAAATTTGTTAGTGACAAAAGATGTTAACATGATAGAAATCAAGTGATAACATATTATATAAGCAAAAACAACACATTGCACTTAGTAGACAAGAAATCACCGCACAAGATAGCATCAAAACAATCATATTATGCAAGAATGCGATTTTATTCAAGACATTTCATTATGAGATTGTTTTGTCGTTAGACTTAGCTACTTAAGCATACTTGGATATACAATAATCTATGTGATTAATTTGTAAGATAAAAGCCTCAAAAGTTTGTCATACCAAAAGCACTTTGACAGATTATATGTGCTACGTAGCAAACAAATAGTGTGACAAGAAGCAAAAGAAACAAAATGAAAGATTCATGCAAGCCATGTTTAAGACATAACAATTTGGAGCATGTATCATTTGGATCGTACTACACATAGATGTAATGAATGCCAACTAATAGCTTTCAAACACAAATATATCATATCAAAATTATCACGTATCAAAATGGCATATTATGAGTTCATAATTAACATGTGAATCATGCTAAAAATAATTCAAAAGTAAGTATCATGCAAATAAAGTTTTAGGTTTAAACGTTTAGTAGCATGAAACAAGAATACAAGCATTAAAAAGATAAAACCGTACTAAGGTTTACACATTCGACTAGTTATCAAATACTAAGATAATGTCAAATCAACTTATCGTATCAAACAAGAACATGTAATCAACACATGTAAGTGCAATGCAAGTAGTTTTAAAGGAAAAGTCATATATACTACTTGTTTGATTAGTATTCCTAAGGCGAGGCAAACTATCAATGTTTTAACACTTACTTTAGGCAAGTATAGGAATACAGAATTTTCAAGTTGGAGAATGAATATGAGACTATTACTAGCGGTGCTCAATTAAGGCTAAACACGACCATTTTTACGGGTGATTCCACATACCCAACTTCTCCCGAAGCAATTCAACCGTTAGGTCAAATTGAGTTTCTAGTGCAATAGGTTCTCCGATGAGTCATTCTCATGTTAGAAAGATGGGAACTCCTACTTTTGCCTATTAGCGTGCATAAAGATGATAGTTTACCAATACTTGACAATGTGACACAACTAATATACAATATAACTAAGGTGATGAAGATGTCATGTTATACACGTGAATTTTAACAATGGTGTGTTGATAAACAATATGTTTAATCTTGTGTTTAGAATCTAAGGTCATTTAAATTACATAGCTAATTTTATGATCTAATGGATGACATCTTTAATGTTGAAGTGTACACTTTAAAGTGATTTGATTTATCTAAGACTAGGGAATGGAATATGTTAAATTAAGAACGTTCTCAAGAAAGCTCTATGGTATTTTATTTAACAATAATCTAAGTAAGGTTACCAACTTCAATAGATCTTGTGTATGCTCTAAAGATGTGTAGTTTTAACCTTGGATGTGCACTCGGTTTGAGCAAGGTTAGGTTATGATGTGCGCTTGAAGGAAATAGATACAAATAGTATCTTTTAATAAATGAGATTCTCACATGGGATAAAGTTGTCATGCTTATGAAAACAAGTATGACAAGATGAATTGGATATGCTAGTTCATAGAACTTGTAGATGTTTGTTTCAAGATCATTTAGCCAATGAGGTGTAATGAAATCTCTTGTAACACAACTATTTATGTCATAAGAATGATGCATAGGATATACAATATCCTTTTAACAAGATGAAATCTTAACGCATGAATCTTAGTCATAATGTTCTTCAAAACATCATGTTTTCCTAAATGAAGATATGAAGCCAAAGTGTTTGAATCGAGATAGTCCCATCTAAATAAACTTGGTCTCAAGATTATATTCACTAGATGATGACAAGAGGAATTCACCGAGTTTCTTATGTATACTCCTCAAGAGTCATTGTTGCTTGGGGTGTATGATGTTGGCTTTGAGATTGCATTTTAACATATGTTGTTAAAATGTTGATTTGAGTTTAACGAAATTTATGCAGAAGTTTAACGACAAAGTATTACTAATACTTTGATAATTTGTGAAGGTAGTACTACTTATACCTAGTGAAATTGACAACAATTACCAAGAGCACCATGCTTATTTGATAGTTGAGGTTCTAGCCATAATGAATTATCTAAGTCCTTATATGTGGGAAAGGATGTTTGAGTTTGAGTTAATTCGATACAAGTGTTGGACACAAGGGCTTTTGAGCAATACACTCAGCAATTCAAATGATGGTAAGGATGGTGGATTGGTTGATCTAGGTGGTAGGTCTTCTAGTGTGTCTAAATAAGGATGTGGTGATGTAGGGGTTTGTTGTGCTATGGGAGTACTTAGGTTGATTATTTGTCCATAGATGTTGAACACAAAAATACGGATACTAATTCTTATGGTTCATTGGTTGCTACAACTAGTGGGTGAAGTGCTTGAAGTTTTGGTTATGTTTATGAAGCTTAGGGGCTGAAGTATAGGTTCACCTTGAAAGGGCACGTTTGATTTAAAGTATACTCTTGAAGTTCATGAGCAATACGGTTAATGGTGCTAAAAGATGGAAGAGGATAGTAGGTGTCAAAAGGGATAAGTGGCACCGTGGGTTGTTTGTTTTGGATAAGTGTTTCAACATGTGTTGTTAAAATACTTGGGTGTTGATTTTCGGATATGACTTTTAATGACTACAATCGTAAGTCGCATATACTTGAATATTTCGGATGAAATACTTAAGTTGTCAATCCTAATTTGTTGAGATTATAAAGCTTAGATTGAACTCAAGGATAACAAGACTTGATAATATGTATTTAACATATGTGTGAGTTATGACTCGATGTAAATATATTATCGTCTTGAAGGATGACACATTATTTTCATGTTAACCAGGTGAGGCAATACATGTAGATACAAAACAATATCTATAGTCATATGTTAGACTTGTGTATGATATCTTTGCAAATAATGAGTCCAGGTTTATTAGTCTCGGTAAGTCATCTAAGTCATCCGAAAGCGGGTAAGGAGATGTTGGTGGTGTTGCACAAAGTTTGATAGGTACAAGCTTTGGAGACTTTAGTAGTGAAGTTGTTTTGGATGATGGTGGGTGATTTTGGTGGTGGAGTTGGAGTACTCAAGTTTAGAAAGTTCACATCTTGAATGGTTGATGAGATGTTGAGAGATAATGAGTCGAGGATGAAGAGCTCAAGTTAATGAAGCAACAAGATCGAATGCTAATCCTAGTGGTTTTCTTAAGTGGCTTATTTGAGGTTAAGGATTTAGTCATTTGACTGCCTTTAAGAAATGCTAAGCTTGAGGAAAAGTAACGATGAAGGTGTGAAAATGATCATCTTGAATGTGTCGATTTATGGAACTAAGGATTCATGGATTTGATGTTAATCCATACAAAGATGGTAGTTTCTAATGAGATGGAAGTGTCTAAAATCATGTCAAACATCCTAAGTTAATCCATTGAGGATGTGTTGAGTGAGGTATGAAAGATATACATTAACAACTATCCTAGAAACGACGTTTGGTAAATTAGATTGCGGGTTTAGTAAAATTCAATAACTTACCTAGGATTCACGGTACCAATTTTTCACAGTGGAACCAAAATAATGGTGTGAATGCGGTCCGCTAACTGTCTGGTATGGCGGTGCCAAAAGCTATAACGGGCGGAACCAAATAATTGGTGCCGTCGGTCCGTGGTGACCAAATCTTCCACGAGACCCATATTTTAACTATCGGGGACATTTCCGAAACACGAAATTTTCTCAAAACATATGGCATTAACTATTTCTAGTTAGGAGCAGATCAATAACGCATACACAAACATAGTGGAGCATTGATTTTGAACAAGAGCTAACGATTTTCACATATAAGTGAAAATGGGTAAAATTGATAACACCGTGTGCTATCCCCTGCATGAACCGGTTAGCATACATCAATGTTTTTAGTTAGTTTATCATCCTACGAAGCAAAACACATAAATGACATCATACAACATTGTTTTTGTCCTTGTACCAAACACTCTCTTAAAAACTCCATTTTCAAAGTACTTGACTAATTTTAGTTAGTACTCATTGATAATTGAGTTATGACATTTCATAAGTTATGCGAGATTTTAGTATAACCTATGCAAAGAAAGTTATCTAATTCTACAAGTGATGGTAAAATCATTTTCTAACTTATTGCACAAAATCTAGCAAAGACCTATTGTGCATAAACAAGAAGTTGCCAAACAAGTGAATAAAAACATGGCAAGATTGACACTTATATTATGCAACCAAACAAATGTAAACAATAATTTGAAAATAAGCAAGCACCATATATGCAAACAACATAAGCAGTAGGTTATTTAGCATAGCATAAAATGAAAAACACTTTTAGTCATCTAGCGTTTAAATATGACGATGTATACCAAGCTTGATTAGTTTCCTTTAAACATATTACCAAATTAATTAGTTTCAAAAGAAGTTGTATCAAAGTTCTAAGAATACCAACTTATATTGTTTGATTCAAAATTTGAGTTTTTATGTTAAAGCGAAACTTAATATTTTAGACATACTGTAGTATTTGGTCTATTTCACTTATTTAAAATTAGACTCAGACCATGAGAGTATTTTTAAATGAAAGTAGACTTAATTCCCTTTAAAATGATAGGTGGCTCGACTTGCGGACTTACGGTTAATTAGTTATGATTTTTGAAGTTGCCCGAAAAATTGCATCTTGTCAGACGGATCCCACGGAACCAAATAAAGGGATCCGCCCTTTATAAGATTTGGTGCCGTGGTCCTCGAGACAGATTCACAAAACTAGTATTTGACATAGAGAAAGCGTGTGTGACTTACTAGATTTCATAGTGAACATATAATACACATATTTAACAACATATCTACTTATGTAACTTATCTTAAACATTTACTGAGGTGATTTTTCAACTAGATTTATAGTTATCCCAAACACTCCTTTAAAATCATATTTCTTCGTAAATTTTCTATAAGCACACAATACAATACTTACTAGTTCTTTCAACAAACTTTTATTTTATTTTTCAAGAAAACCTTCAAGCTTGTATACAAAGTTACATTTAACAACAAAATTTCTAAGTATAACAAGCAAAGCATTTTTCCTATTATTTTTCGCTTCAATGGTAATTTGATACATGGATCGTACTCTATTTTAAAAACCATTTGTTTTGAAAATAAGAGCTACGTGGCTCTGATACCAATTGTGGAAACGTGTGGGGGTGAATCGTTCTGGTTTAAAAACTTTAGATCTTTAGTATCAAATCGCATGAAGCTTATTATAATATGAAAGTTCCAATTATTGTTTGTGACCAATGTAAAGCCTAGTAAACCATGTTGTCACACAAGCATTAACATCAAACCACATCACAAGCAATAGTATAGTGCAACTATGAAAGTAAAGAGATAAAGAAAGGAAAGTGCAAACCGAACACGATGATTTATAGTGGTTCGGTCACGGATCTCCTTTCCGCCTACTCCACTCCCGAGTACCCAACTCGAGAGTTACTTCACTAAATCAACAAGCTCCCTTCTCGTGGAGAAAACCTTACAATCGTCGCTTTACACTTTTTGGTACAAAGCTAAATACCGGGTTCTAGTTCGGTAGAACCAACCTAACGTCGCTTATACAATATTTCGACACTAAGCTAGATGTCGAGTTCTTTTCAAGGGTACAACCACTCCCACTATGTTTTATGGCCCAACATAACAAACCTTGTGTTTTATGGTATAAACACATAAACCATCTAATCTAGTTTGGTGAAAATGTTGTGAGGATGCAATGATGTTCTACACTAATGATCCATGACGCAAATGTCTAATGGATATGAATAACTACTTCTAAATGATCTTCCATTGATAGGAAGCCTTCATGATGAAGATCACAAGTTCCTTAAACTTGTTGTGATTGATCTTCAGCTTGTGGTGAGTGTGGATGGCTAGATCTCCAAGCTTTCCTTGGTTGATCAATGTAGAGTATGCTTACAACAAAGATGAATGTTAGAAGGATTATGATCATGATCATTAGGGTGTTTAATGTATGTTACTACATTGTTAATGATATATCTAAATGTATGCAAGAAGGTGGAGAAGATGTGTTTTTTTTAAGTGGTGAAGAAATGGGAAAACAATGGGCTTCTATTTATAGCCAAAGTGGACGAGGCGTCCACGGACCACGGACCCCTAAAAGGGTTCCGTCCTTTATACAATTTGGTGCCGTGGGTACTTGACATAAAATCTAAAAATCTTTCTTCAAATCTTTCCAAGATATTACCAAATCTTACTAAGATCACATTTGATATATTGAGTGTCAATCTAACCAAAATATTCAAGTGATCTTCAAGGATTCAAAGATGATGCATGACATGATGTAACATGTATTTCCATTTTAGATTAAAGGTTTATCAAAGTAAACTTGGAAAATGTATTATGTAACTAGTTGATAAAATGTCTAGTTACCTTTTGAAATACTTGTGAATGCAAAATGTAAAATGAGGTTCGAAATAGAATGGTTAACCTATTAAAATACTTAGTGACTCTAAGCGTATTTTAAACATTCTAAATGATTTGTTAATGGGTTTGATCATAATGCCACATAACAAACATGTACGAACACGTGTTGTAACATATCGAGGACTTGAGACATCGAGAGGTGTTGAATGTATGTTGAGACAAATGTAATTACAAGTAACTTGTACATTTTACGTTATGTATTACAAGTTACATGTTTGTCATCAATCAAAACAAGCGAGGCGTATAGATTAAATATCGTAATATTTGCACTAACAAAATGTTCGGGACCACATGATTCATGAAACCCAACCTGAACAAGACATCTCAACAGATGCTCTTGATAATACTATGGGTCCTGCACCCTATCTCACAGATGAACTCCGAGTGACATCTTCTAGCTCGGATCCCGACCACAAAGTAAGTGGACAAGATCTCGGGACATTGAGCTTGTAAACATCATTGGTGAACCCATTGAAGGCATGCTCACTAGAAGCATGGCCGCTAACTTAATCTGACTTGACCAATGAATGTCTATATCTTGATTACCTATCCGAAATAGAACCCAAAAGTGTCATGAGGCTCTAAAACACCTAAGTGGGTTCGAGGCCATGCAAGAAGAATTGCAACAGTTTGATAAAAACAAGGTCATGACCTTGATCAAATGTCCTCGGGATGTCATAGTCATAGGAATGAAGTGGGTTTTAAAAAAAAAAGCGATGAAAAGCAGCCTTGTCATTAAAAACAAAGCGGACTTGTAGCGAAGTTCTTGTCAACAAAAGCCTATGACAGTTTGGAAGAATGCTAAAATTGAAGAGGTTAATGGGTTGGAGTTTTAGTACTAGGGTGGATGAGCATGATATTTGGTTTAAAGGAGCTTCTTGAAAGTTTTGAGGCTTGATGATCTTGATGGTATTGATAATCTTTACGATGTTGAGATTGTGGGTGGTTTAGAGATTAGGATATACATACGAGTGAAAAGGTACAATTTTAAGAGTATGTTTTCTCACAATGGAAGTTTTGATTCATACTTTGTTGATGTGTATGACAATAAGACCACGAGGCTTTAATGATTTTCCTTCCAAAATTACTCTGCTATTATTTGTTTGTCGATGGAAGGAAATTTAAGCGGTCTAGGATGATATATGAGGGGTTAGTAGAATATTAGGAAGAAGGGTAAATATTTTTTGTATCCTAGGTTTTTCAATTGCTTGTGGAACATCAAATTCGAGGATCCTATTGAACATATTACACTTATGAGGTACATCGTATGCTTCCTAGAGTGTTTGCCCATATGAGGAATCGACCAAAATGTTGTCATTAGAGATGTTCCTTTATTTCCTCACATGCTAAATTTTCCCTCACGATTACGAGTTTAATGAAGGTCTTGCTTCATGGTCAAGCGAACACAGGCACTCGGCTTCGAGCTAGTGCTAGTGGTATGGTTAATGAGGCATCACCTGGGGTGGAGGTGACATGATTGGAAGGGCTTCCATGCGATTCATGCTTGATCTTTGGTCGGGATGGTGGAAACATCAATAAGACCAACCTTTGGCAACTCTAATGTGGAAAGTTCTTTAGAGCTTACCACGGTGGAAGTATCTAACCCATTTCTGAGTACATAGATGATGAGGCTCGATGCGGTACCATGTCTTCTAAATCCAAGTTCACCGCTCGGGCGTTCACGGCTAGTAGTGAGGATAGATTGGAACACGACAATGAATTGATTTGATGACTATGTACATGATGACTTTCGATGAACCACCTCTCGGACGGATAACCAAGTGAAGTGGGAGGATATTCTTGAGCGTATGGCGATTAACGGTCCAGTGTGCTAAAATGGAGGATAAGATTTACGGTCTGAGGAGGTCCGTTGGCAAAACTATTCGGAGATTAAAGCATAGGGTCTTGGTTTTGGAGAGGTGAAAAGACACGGACTTCTTTTTAAATCTTTGGTATATGGAAAAAGGTGAACTTTCTTCTCTACACAGATGTGAATGATGTATCAAGGGAGGAGTGATGGCATGACTTCGAGGGAGGAATGTATCTGTTGGTGTTACTATGGAAGAAGATGTTGGATGGAGATCAAGAATTTGTAGTTTACGATAAAGTGGGAATCTTGTTGTTCTTGAAGAATTGAAGAATGTTGACATAGTCTGAGAACACTGACCGATGAGTATATCGAAACCACAGTTAGTACTTTTGTAACCTCGATGTTTGATTTGGCTATTGTTTCTCTTGTCATACCATTGCTATCACAACTACTTCTCTTGTTGTTACACTCTTTGAATTACCATCTAAGCCTAAAGAAGTAGAAAGAATTTGCAAGCACATTGATTAATCTGAGCAAAACATCATCTATACCTACATCAATAATTGCACACTTTATCTATTGGTCTCGCTACTAAATCAAAGGTAAACCAAAAGGTAAAAGTTTGGTTATTGGTGAACCTTTGAAGAAGAAAATGGTCAAATCTAATGTTGGAAAAGGCAAAGTAATCTTGAAGTTCAAAATAAAAAGCAGAAAGAGGCTTATGATAGAGTTTGCTAGAAGTTTAGAAGAGGAGGATAGGCGGTTTTGGAGAGAGAAGAAAGATGAAGAAGAAGAGTCGAGAAGATATTAGCTACATGGTATGAATCTCAAAACTATCTTAAAGCTTGAATTGATCAATGATGAATATCTGATACAAGAATGGGCTTTGTTCGATGATGAAGAAAAGGCTAGACTTACGAGAATGTTGGCAAAGAGGTTAGTAAAGAAAGAAGGCGATTGTGAAAAGAAACCTCCTTCATTGCTCGGTTGAGGAATGTTTTGATGAGGATTATCAAGAATTACGGTATATATTTTTACGAAAATCTTAGTACTGTTCATTTAAAGAATTTTGGAAATCTATGAGACATGTATCGAATTAATAATGATTTTACGTCCGATGGATTCTCGAAAGGAGAAAAGTGGATTAAAGAGCATGATGCATGGATGCAAAGTAAGCGAAAAGAACATCGAGGATCGAGACATCGATTCTAAGAAGTTGAAAGTTGTTGAGATGTGAATCAAATCATTTCTTATGAGTTTAATATTTTAGATGGAAGTGAAGGGTGTGGAAAATTCAAGACTCAATAATGAAGTTTAAGGTATAATAAATTTTCACAAATGCTTGATATTTTGATAGAGATGATTTGATGAATCTTTGGGTACTTTATAAGAATAATTTTGGTGAAGTACATCCGGATGATTATCATGAGAGGCGATGTATCATAATTTGAAGATTCTATTTGAGCCTACTCATCTTGAACACGAATGGCAAGGACTCTACAATGGTCGAGTTACTCGTTGGTTTCTATATCAAACACATGGGTTCATGTTTTAGCATTTACAGACAGATTATTCATATGCTTGTAGAAGGTGATTATCCTAAATTGAATAATCATCCGGGAATCATTACTCGAATGTTTGAAGCGGTTGTTTCAAGATGTTGTTGTCCTATGATAGTCAAGCTTATGACTTGTTGATGAAGTATGAAAGATACTTAAAGTAAGTGTTTGGTTACATCCTCCGCATCGGATGTTTTGAGTTTAAAAGAAACTTGAGAATGCATTAGAATTTATCAAGTTTGGGGAGGATGTTGGGTTTAGGTCCTTTGATGAATTACTTTAAGTAATGGAACCACGGACAAGTTTGAAGATAACCACGGATGAAGAGTGTAACCGATGAAGATAACATGACTAGTAGTATTGAGTAACTCGATAGTACATTGTAAACACTTTGCTAGTTTTCTATAGTCGGTTAGTTTATTGTATCGGATAAATATGGAAAGATATTTATCTTGTAGGTTCGTATTGTATATTGTATAGGATTCCTTAGCCTATAAAAGGAGGTCCTAGGCTAGGTTAGATATCGTATGTTTTATATCTAAGGTCGATACACTTCAGGTTGCAAAACCCTAATCTTGTAAATATTCGTATTAATAAATAATATTGAGGTGTTGAATGTTAATTGTTCTTCTTCTTAAATCAAGTGTTAAATTCGCGTAATACTTGATAAGCTTTTGTTCAAGTCGGTTTCTATATTAGATCGTTTGCTCATTGGGATCAGCGGAGGGTTGTCTGTTTGGTGAAATCGATGTTTATACAGGTTGAGCGATCCATGTTGAGACATAGCTCGAGCAATGTTTTCAAGGTGATATTCGACCTCGAAGGCACTTTCCGAGGTGTCTTTTAAGTTGAAATGCTTCATTCTTGATTACGCTTCAACTCGGTTCGTCATCTTCTTCATGGAACTTTTCTTGCAGAATCTTAGCATGCTCCTATGTATTCCGTCTACAGATCTTGACCTTGGCGGGGTAGAGTTGAGTTAACAAGTGTAGAGAACCATTCAAATTCCTCATTTTAGTCATCTAGCCATGATCGGCGTCGACCATGGGCGCCTTCTTATTCTTTTGTTTAGACCTAGATGAGGATTACGGTTTACGAACTTGTTTGGGAGAGGTGGGTTGTTGTAGGGTCAACTTCCATCGTCACCACCAGTATACTCAAAGTGATCACCGGTTTTGAGTCTCGGGTGGTAATCGGAGAATCTGAGGTTTATCGATGAAAACGAGGAGGTGACCTTTGTTGTCTTTGAGTCCGTTTGGGTGGAGGTTGCAAAGAAGATGATTCACCGAGACTTCTTGACGTTTATGCTCGTCATTCTTATCTTGATCCTTATCTTCATCGTCGGCGTGGGCGCTTTGGCCTTCGACTTCTTACCGACATCTTGTTTTGAGTTGATATTCAATGATGTAAGCAATTTACGCCTGAGAGGAAGTGTTGCGGATCGTTTGGGCAGGTTGAGCTACCAGCCGGTGTTCTTCGACATCGAGAATATTATGAGATCATTGGATTGATGTTCATGTGCATCGGTGTTGATTTCATAGTGCTTGGCGGGTGAAGTAGATTCGGATAGAGTTGTTTGGTGAACAACCTCCTTTAACTTCGGAACAATGTCGAGGAGGTAATTGTGAGTGTAACCTTTGATCATTTCGTCCATTTTCACTTGAAGACCATCTTTCATGAGCTTGTGAACATACTCCTTTCAACTTTCATCTCGTCGATCTCATCATGAATATCATGTCGATCGGTGAAATTCATCTTCTGTAGAGCATGTCTTTCTTTCGACTTTGTTGACAACATTCACAATTCTTTTATAGAGTAGAAATCCAAGATCGAGTTGGCTTTTCGATTTGGATGTTGATTTGGTTGATCTTTTAGATGGTGGTGGTGAAGAATGAGATGATGAATCGATGATGAGGAGACATGAGGAGGCTCGGGGTCCTTTGGAGGTGCGGCGGTATCCTCCTTGGGCAGATACATTGAAGATAATCATCATAATTCTCTTACGTTATCTTGTCAGTTAGCTTTACTTCCGTGCGAGCACGGGCTTCTTCATCGATCTTTTCTTTCTCGGACTTGTCCTTTTACGGTTCCTCGATGTTATAATCAATAGATTCCTCCACAAGCTTTTCTTTGTTGCACAAGAGTGGTGGCACGGTTCCTTATCGGATTGATTAACGCATCGGGATGGTGAAGTGGATCCACCACTCGACCCTCAGAACCCGCATTTGATCTTGTTCAAATTCTTTAGCTTTTGAAGGTGTCCGATTTTAAACTTCTTCGTATGATAAATCGGTTGCTCTTCATCACTTTGAGCTTTCTTCATATGGCACAAGTCTGAGTCTTCCTTTGCCATGTTCGGCTATTGGACTAGGAGGTTTCGCTATTGAGGAAGTGGTTCGGTTGCGATTCGAGTAGTGGACCTCCCAAATACGATTGTGTATCTTGAGCTTTCATCGATGTAGCTTTCTTGGTGGTTCGGTGAAGGAATAGGAGCGACTTCACGAGAGGAACTTTCTTATTTGGAGTAGGTTTCCTCTTTGGGACCTTCCTTTGACTCTCTGTACTTCTTGCACTTCAACACTTCCTCTTACGGTTCTCCGGTAGGTGTTCGGAAGGTTTTTCATCGAGATGACCAACTTTGCCTTCTCTTGCTACCCGATACCTTTTATGCGTTTCAAGCTTCTTGATTTACGTCGATCGGTGGGTGGTCGGGTAACACAACACCTGTTTCTTTGTTGGCGATTCCTTGATTACGGCAGATAGGATAGGCTCGATCGACATGTCGTGATTGTCGGGGTCATTGAGCCTCTTGGGGATATCGGGATGAAGTCAAGTGCTCTACGGATCAGCAGTTTTGTGTATCGACATAGGAATCTTGAGCCAAGCTTTTGAGAAATGACATCATGTCATCCCATATCGAACTTCAATTTCGATGTCCTTCTTGTTGATTAATGACCAAAATAATTGCGACTCCATGAGCTTGGGATGCTCATATCCTTTGTCACGACCGAGAGACCTATTTGGTGATGATGATGTAGAGGGTTCTCCGGTTGAGGAATGTTCTTAAGCTCCATGAAGTGCTTGAGTGGCAATTCTGAAGCTTCATCATAGCCAATATCAGGGAATTGAAGAACTATCTCCTCGGTGGGTGTGGCAAAGAAGTCGGTTGGCTCGATTTGGGAATGAGAAGAACAACCCGTAAAAGTACGCTTGTGTGATGGTGATTTGTTTGTGAATGAGCGTCCTTGTCACCGCACTGACCTTGATCCTTTGCATTGAATTCGGAATTGTTGAATGTAGATCTCGGTATTGGCAGTGAAGGCATGTTACGGTAGGGATGATTCTTGAGAACATCCTGACAATCAAGCAGGAAGATTACGAGCATGAGGGTTTAAAAGTCAACCAAGGTTGTTCTTTCCAATCTTTCTCGGATAGCCATTAGGGAGATGTCGTGAAACTTACGGTGCATCCACATTCATTTGGCTGACCATGTCGTGATGCGAAATAACATTAGCCAAAGAACCAACATATCGAAGAGACATAATGTTAGTCAAAAGGTTTTATTGTCTAATTATTGAATGTAAGTGTTAATGATTCTAGTCCTAAGTCCTTGTTTGTCAATAGTCCCATGGCGTCGTAAGCGTTTAGTGAGTTAGTTAACTTTAAGTTTTAAAGTTTATGTTATCACTTATAGTTCACAACATATCAAGCGTTTAAGTTTATTAGTGACATTATTGGATTCATGGCGTTATGATTCATTTATTTACAAGTTTGCCCGTAACGGTTCAAGCGAAGGTTTGATCAAGGCTTATGCGTGGGAATAGTAGTTTATGCGTAAGCAGGGAGAATACTGGCGTGAGCGCAAGCTTATGCGTAGGATCTTATGGCGTAAGAAATGTTCTGGCGTGGGAAAGGACCTTATCGTGGAGCTTACGGCGTGGGCGTATAAAACCTACGGTAAAGGCTTACTCGTATAGGTAAACCTTGTCGTGAAGTCGCTGTTCGCATATCCTTCACGGGATCGTGGTCTTGTTAGACACGCGTAATAGTTCCGTAAAATTTCTCTTACGTAACTTTCTACGTAAGGTGATCTAATCGTAGAGTAACAAAGACCTTGATTACGAGTTTTAAGCGTAACAAGCACGAAATAAAATCATCATATCATCAATCTTAACATATATTCATTTTAAAAGAGTTATGGCATGAAAACTTGTTAAGCAGTTTGGCGTGAAAGTCATACGCGTAAGTCAAAACCTAGAGTTTAAAATTACGCATGATTTCTAGCCATAGGAATTGCACCAAGCGTTTTGGTAGGTATTAGGTGTTGTGAGGTCTAATAACCAAGTTTTAACATCAAAGCGATGAATCAAAATACCCAAACCTAAAACATTAAACCCTAAATTCCATTTTTATTCAATTAGTGTTTGAGTTTGTTATAGGGCACGAATATCATCAATTCAACATTAAATTAACATTACATCAATCTTTTGACCAAAAACCTTCACATTTAAGCCCAAAATTACATAAACCCTAATTTTGAAATTCACTCGATTCGTTAATATACGGGTTCGTTTAAGTGATGAAAATGAGGTTATTGATGTAAAAACATTTTAACACTATCTTTATAACCACAAACACGATTATGTGTTCATCATACAGCGTAGAACACAAAATCATCCATAGTTTAAGATCAGCCGTTAATTTTAAAAAGCGATTTAAAACCTTTGTTTGTAATCTTGGGAACACAAAGACAACACAAATTGAAGATCTGAAACCTGTTTCTTGAGCAATTTTAAGCGTAGGATTTGTTAGTTGAGAGTAATAAATGTGAAGTGAAGAAATTAGGTGGGGTGTTTTATTAAAAATAACTTTAAGCTTTTGGCGGTTTGGTCCCTCCACCTTTCCTTTTCATCAAAAGCCATTTAACTTCTATTTTGGTTACAAACGAAGATTTTAAGAAAGAAACTTGTGACACTCCCGACTTAAGAAAATAATGAAAGGTTATAAATTTTAGTCAGGGTGTCATTGAACGAGAAATTTTCCACCATTGATAAAAGACAGCAGGGATAGGATAACATGCAAGTACACGAATGTTTTGAAGCAGATTAAGTATTTATTTTCTCCCCACGACACTGATCGGAAAATCTGAATTTTGAAGGATTATAGTGTTGACGGAAAAATATTACTTGCCATGTTGAAAGAAAATTAGATTAGAAGAATATTTTTGTTGTTTTATCGGGTTTTATATTTTTGTATTTTGTTTTTGAAAAATTATTTACAAAGATATTTTGGTGTTTGTGAGGTTTTAAGGCATTTTGGAGGTCATCCAATTCCTCTTGAGTCGAACACCGCATACCAATCCGGTGGACCAACTCATTAAACCTAGCGGGAGGCAAGCTTTGGTGAGTAGATCATCAGTGGTATTACATGCCCAGCAGTATAATTGTACCACATTCACGTGGTCCTGATGAAATGATAGCGAAGATCGATGTGCTTTGATTTTGAGTCTTTGGCCGGGACTGCGAGATCGCAATGGCACTCGTTGTCGCGATACATCGGGATTACATCAAATCGTTACCATAGTCTTTGAGTTGTGTTCTCATCCAGATGACTTGAGCCAAACGCGGACATGGCTACATATTACGCCCGGTTGAGGGCCGATGTACAATCACAGCTTCGATTGCCAAGACACGGTTTATCACCAAGAAATTGTGGTGCTCACGGTACTTTAGTGAGTCTAACATCTGCGTGATCGACATCGCAGCGATTAGTTCAAACCGAGTCGCCGGATACGGATCCCAAGTTAATGGTTCCCTTGATGTATGATTCTTTTAGCCTCGGAGGGTGGGTTTCGATTGGTCTTGATGATAGAGAGCATAGATAAATGGCAAAGACAATATCGGGCACCTAGGTACATTAGGTACATTAAAGACCCAATAATACTACGGTATTTTGTAGGGTCCTCTAATTTCCCATTAAGTCGACATCTAGCTTTTGGTATGAGTCATTGGTGTGGCATAAGTGTCCAGGGTTTTCATTCAAATTTGTTTAACAATTCAAGGGCATATTTGGGTGACTAGAAAATACCACGGGGTGATTGATGAACTTGCAGTCCTAGAAAGAGCGTAAGTTCACCCATCATGGACATTTCAAAATTTTCTTCATTAATTTTGCAAAAGCGATTGAGTACTTTTTATGTGGACCAATGATGTCATCCACGTAAATTTGAACAATTAAGATATGTGCCCGTGATATTGTATAAAAGAGTAGGGTCAACGAACCTTTGGTGAAATTATTGGCAATGAGGAAAGATGATAGCTTGTCATACCATGCCGAGGAGCTTGTTTGAGACCAAAGAGCTTTATTCGGTTTAGACATGGTTAGGAACTGGGATCAACGAATCCGTCGGTTGGTGACATAAACCGTTTCTTTAAGTTGTCCATTGAAAGCGGTTTGACATCCATCGATGAACCGTCATATTCATAGCGCGAGCGAAAATATCGAGCGACCTCAAGGCGAGCAGCCGGGCAAAGATTCTTCAAAGTCGATACCTCTACGGCGATAACCCTTAGCAACTAGGCGTGACTTGTTTGGATTCGTTCCCTTGACATCAATTTGTTCTTCCAAATCCATTTTAGACCGATGGCGTAAACCTGTTGGTCTTTCACAGTTCTCATACTTCAAGCGTTTGAATTGGTTGAGTTCTTCGCATGGATTCAATCCGGTGTCTTTTGTCATTGCGTCTTTGATGTTTTAGTCTCAGTTAGCGGACGGTGAGTGCATAAATGCGATGCTCACCATCTGAGTGAAGGCGTTGTCTCATCTTGTTGGTTGGTTCGAGTTGCCAATAATATTTTCGAGGAGGATGATCTTTTTCCATTTATGTGTAGAGGTTGATGTTGGTATACATTGTGCGGTTACGAGATTCAAATGGTTTGTTGAAGATTCGCGACATACAGTGCGGCGATCTCATTAAGCAAGGTTAAAACGCATTTGGATCAAAATGCGGTGGGGTACTTCATTGAATATCATCGTAGGTTCATCATTGTTGAGCGGTTTGTGCAATGTTGGTGGAGGTCAGCGGTGGTGCCGTTGTTGTAGCGGTGTCGGTATAGGAATATTATCGGGTTGTGCGGAAACACCGGATACACAGGAGCGTTCATCAATATCGTCGAGCGAGGAGGAGCAAATAACCGTTCCATTTGTTGTGGTGGTGGGGGCTTTGTTCGGTGATGATGGGGTTGAGGAAGTTTAAGCGGTTGTGTCCGGGTTCTAAGTTGTTATACTGAAGCCATTCCGTAAGTTCATCAAAATGAGCATGAATCGTTTCCATAACTTTGTTTTATGCTGCGATTCGGTCGGTAACCTTTAAATTCTCGCAATATCCATGAAGACTCGATGTCGACTTTGGCTTTGAGCTTTCAAAATCATCACGATCATTATTCGGATAGCAGGATCCAAATACATGAAAGTGTTTGAGATTGGTTTATGGTTGTGGAAGCTCAAACGGTGTTTTGTTGTGGGCGTTTAGTAATCATAGAGCGGTTTGGTATAGCATACGATGAACACGCCCATGCAGTAATCTGGAAGTTTAGCATTGATTAACATTGTTCTTGCGGCTTCCACTAGCGTTGGTTTAGATCTTTCAACAACTCCGTTTTGTTACGGTTCTGTAGCGATAGATGTCGATCTTTGAATTCCCTTTCTCATAAAATGCACGAAGGGTTTGGTTAACAAATTCAGTTCCTTTGTCATTCTTATTTGACGGTGTTGGAATGAACTTGAATTTTCGTGAAAGGTGATGATCATTTATGGAGCTTGGTCTTTGCTTGAAGAAAGTAGACCAAGTCCATCGTGAATAGTCATCAACAATTACTAAGATGTAGCGTTTGCCATTTATCGTTTGCAGCGCCGGACGCACAAATCCATGTGAAGATGAAGCATATCTTTGAGGCATGTGTTCCACCTTTGAAGGAAAATGAGCACGAGTGCTTTTCCCTTGTTCTGGTGAGCAAGGTGATCTTTTGAATCGGAATCGTGGGAGACCTTCAACTAGTTTGTGTCGAGCAGGTTGGTGATGGTTTGAAAGTTTAGATGTGAGAGCAGCGGTGCCATAGCAGGATTTTGTTGATGTTGCCTTTGAAACTAGCGGATGGAGATGAAGCAACCATGTCTTGCATAGAGATAGTGTAAAGACTAGAATTACGAGCGGACATAAGGTCATTTCCTTGTAGATCACGAATGAAACAAGTTTTCTCCGGAAAGCAACCTCAAATCTCCATCACAAATGACCCTCTTAAAATAGATGTGTGAGGCCTTCCCACATAGTAAACCACGCTAATTTCGATGTTCCCATTGATATAGTCTTCGTAGCCCATGATAGGCTGCAGTGATCATTCCGAATCGGCGATTGCCAATGAACTTTGCAATAAAGTTTGATAACAGTTTAAGGTTGCACAATATGTGGAACATCCGTATCAACAATCAGGAATGATCTGTATCGCTGCATTACACGACGACATAGATGGAATAGAAGTAGATGTGGAACCCGAAATGAGGGTTCCGATCACGAGATATAGTGAACATACTCATAACTTTAGGCATCCATTTAAATCCTAATGTGTTATATATCCATTTCGCCATCTATAACTACTATTTGCTTTGGTCTTAGTGAATGCACTAGGTGGTACTACATTCTTTTGAGGTAAAAGCTGAACTACGAGGACAATGCTTGCCTTAGAATCTAAAGAAGCGGTCTGCCAAGCACAAACTTAGAATGATTAGTGGGCCTAGAGGTATTCGGTTCTTAGGATTCCATAAGCGAGATTATAGCTTTAGCAACACATTTGTCATGACAATCGAATTCATACTTTTCGAAAAAACCACTGATTATCGGAAGATGTCAAAAGTACTTAAGGTTTAGCATTAGTTACATCACTATTTCTATTACATTTGCTAGGCCTTATATATACGTAGTGGAAGCAACGAGTCTTATTCATAGTCCTAGGGTGTTCTTCTACTTTAGCATTCCTTTGATCTTTCTTGGGTGCAACTTCTATTCTTGATTGAGTGCTCTAGGTGTGAAGTGCGGACGTTTGGAAAGATGCAACTATTCTGTTTAGAAGGAGGCGCGTTAGCAACTTGTGATTTGGTGGGTATTCTAGGTTCACGATTACTAAGTGTGGTGTGCTATTCTCTTAATCACGGTGAGGCGGAGTTGTTCATACTTTCCTAACATTTCTCTTAACTTAAAGATAGTGTGAATCAAATCTTGATTTTAGCCGAATATTACCAGCAAAATGCATTACCGCTAGTGTGTGCAAGATAGTGATCAAGTTCGTGTGATGCTTCATGACGAGTCTTATTGAGTAAATCAAATATGATACCATATTCTGTTTAACTTTTACAAGTTCTTGTTCATATTTTGAGATTTGAATTTTCAAATACACGTTTTGATCATCGGTTTGCTGATTTTGGATTAAAATTGTTTGATTGCAGCGGTGGATTTTGGTTTAAGCAAGTTCATGATTTTGACAATCTTTTGACACCATTGAAGGCGACGTTTTGCATTTGGCTCGGTAAGAGGGCGTTCGTTTCAACTTTTAGACTCTCGATGCGACATTATCGGTATTCTCATGATTTACAACATTATCAACAGTATGAGCGAGATATAGTCGGATGCATGTGGCAAGAATTGAATAACACAACATTATGGATATCGACCTGAGATAACATCTTGCAAAGTCGATCAACATCTTTTCTCAACATTTTCTTTTCGTTTAGTATTAGAAATAGATGTTTACATTTTCTAAAGCGACCTTCATCACTCAAGTTCCTTATGAGCGAGATATCGATGCATGTGGCAAGAATTGAATAACACAACTTTTCAAATTTTTAACATTTGGTAAATTTTTGAAAATGTCTCTTTGTTCTCGCTGTAGAGGCGATTGAAAGTGTTGAACTTTGATTTGAATGATATTCTATCTCATGTTCTAAAGTTTTGAGGTCGACCATGAAAATATCAAAATATCTAAGAATTTTGCGATTTTAGGTTTTGAGTTACTTCGATGGAAGGTAAAGGACCAAATTTGTGCATAATCTGGTTGGGGATTAACATTAGAAGACTCGACGTTTTATGATAACCCTTGGTGTGTTAGAAGAATCCGTTGGTGTGGAAAGTGACGGTTTTGAATAATTAAAGGTTTGTTGTAAACAACAGGTTTTTAATTTTGATCGACTCTCGTCTTGCATCTAATTCCTCTTGACGATGATATTCAACAACACCTATAAGATTATCAATTTTATATGCACTAGAAACTTGAGTTTGGTTTGAATGCTTTGGTTGAAAGCTTAGGTTTATGTCGAATTAGGTCCATATCCATTTGGATTGGGTTTTAAAGTAAACTTTTCAATAGCGATTCTTGATTCACCATGTTTGTAAACATGATTTTAAACTCTTTAAGTTTGTTTTGCAATGATGATTTCTTCAAGAAGGTCATCTATTCGATTCGTTGAATGCTTTTTGTATCTGAGATTTTTTGACAAGTTAACAACTCGGCCTTAGCTTTTGATTTTCCAAGGTGAGGCGTTAATTTGCTTTTATGTTCATGTTTGGTTGTTCTATCTCGAACAACAAAGCATTTTTCGAGCGGCTAGATCACGCATTGTCTCTCTAAATATTTTTCGTTTGATGAGATTTAGTAAAGGCTTCAAACCTTTTCACGTTTTCTTGAGTTTTGAAAAAGTTGAGTTGCTTTTGTAAACATTCAAAATCCTTGGTTAACGATTGCATTTTACTTTTTAAGGTCGATTTAATGCACAACATTCTTCAATTTGGGATTGATGGTCTTTAACTAAAGAGCAAGATCGGATGAGGCAAAGTTCGGCGTGTTCAGCGTGAGTCACAACATGATCATTACTTAGATCCTCAAGTATAACCACGGAGGTCAATTTGATTATCAATGGAAACCATAAGGTCATCTTGATCATCAATGTAACTCTGGGATCTAATTGAATCGTCGGAATGAGATGTAAATGACTCATTTGAACGTCCGAGCTCTGCAGTTCGAGATGTTAGCGATATATTAGATCGAGATAAATATGGTTTGTTCGGTACACGAGACAAGCCATCGATGTCATCTTTGGGCTGTGTCACTCATGTGTAACTCATGCATATTAGCCATCAACATAACAATTTGCATTGGCTGCGAGTCCTCCATATCATCATCGAGTGCATCGCCATAAAGCTATGTTCTTTGTGCGTGAGAGTTCCACGCTTCATCCTTAAGAGCTAAAGAAGAGCCTTTTTGTGATAAGCACGCCCTAGTCCTCGGCTTTGGGCATGCATTAGCAGTGTCCACTTCTCATTGCGGTTGTAGCATCGAAGACCAGACCCATTACGAGCATAGATAAGACATCACTTTATTAGAGATTGTAATGAGAAAAGGTTGATTCAAATGGTAAAATCCATACCGATTTCAATGTTCTTGATCTTCTCACAAAAGCTTTGATGTGGGAAGGTTTCAGATTCGTTGTTAATATTGGAATGATAAATCTCTAAAACTCTCAAATTGTTTTGTATAAGTTTGTGAAAGTATTGAACCGTTATTATGTAATCTTAGTATTCTTTGTTTCTTTTATATCCATGCGATGTGATTACTAAAGGTTTATATCCACCGATAGAATTGATCTATCCACCGCTAGTTGTTCGTGTTTCCACTAACTTTTGTGCGGTAAAAGACATGTCATTATAGAGATGAAGAATCTTGAAATTTCATTGTTCATTCAACAAAGCAGTTTCGTACCATGTACTTTTACAATGAAACTTCAAGTGCTAATTAAAGACTACATCTATACATGGTTTCTACTACTACTATCCTTCGATATCGTTTGAATGTCGATATGCATTTATCATATGCAAACAAGCGAATAAGGATCAAAATGGAAAGGATGGATTGATGCAAACGAAGAAGTCAAGTCGATTGTGGCGAGATAGATGGATGATATGATATTCTTCTTGTGCTCCATCTTCTCTTACCACCATTCAAAGAACTTACTCCATCTTCCCTTTTCCTTCCCGGTTACGATAAGTGAAGAAGCACCATGACTTGGTGCTCTAAGACCAAGAACCACCTCTCTGTCACTAGGAAGTGGTGGGTTTCTTGCTTGAGGTCTTGGTTGGGGGTTAGAAGATGAAGGTTTGGAGTTTGAAGTCCTCGTCTTAGAAGAATCATCAGAGTCTTCAGAGGCATTACTTGGATTCACCACACTATCATCTTCAGATGATGGAAGAAATGGAGATTTTCTTGGTCTTGGTTCTAGTGGAGGCAAATAAGTTAGCCATGGGTTTCCATCTTCACTTGATGATGATGATGATGAAGATGATGAAGAGGATGAGGAGGTGGTTAGATCAACCACTTCTGGTTTGTTCCAACTAGGGTTCCACATTTTTGATTGATTGGGAATTTTGGAGCAATTAGGGTTTTATCTCTTGATTGGTTTGGGCGTTATATGATATTTGGGTGCTTTTTATAAGTGAGGATTAGGGTTCTTGGAGTAACTAAGGGCGGAGTTAAATGTGGTTGGAAAGTTAATGAGGTTCTTGGGATTGGACCGAGATATATTCTAGAAGTTGACTATGTTGACTTTACTGTTCTAACCTCGGATAGGTTGTTTGTAACCACTGCTATTACTAACCAGCAGCGCCTATACTCTTTGTCTTTGTGTTTGTTTTGTGTTGTCTTGCGGAAAGAAGGATGTGTGTGCATAAGGAGCTAGTGTGTTTGCTGCTTATGTTTGTGTTAAAAAAAAAATTGTTTTTGTGTAATAGATGGTTTTTGTGTAAACCTTCATATCTTGTGAGATCACTTTTCAAGAGGCATGAATTTGCTTGCTTTAATTTGGATCTGTTGGAGAGGTGCTTATCTGTATCCACTGATGGTGTGTTACAACCGCGGACAGTTGTTGTGGAACCACGGATAGTATGTTACTTTGTTTTGATACTTCAGGGGTTGTTTTGACACTTTGGCAAAAGTATATCTTACTTACCAAAATCACGGATGGATCACTTTCTTTAATCTACTCACCACTTCTAATTTCCAACATCCTTAAACCCTAATCACTTTTATTGATTTCTTCACAAACCCACCTTATTCACATCATTAATGGAATCACAGAAAATGCCTGAGACGTACTCCACTTCACATAATATTGTTGCTATTCTCACCAAAGATGCTCGCTCTGAAGGGTTTCATCAAATGATTGATTTTCTTACTCATAGTCCGATCCACTTTGCTTTAACGGTTGAACCTACCATTCTTAAAGCCTATATACGGCAGTTTGGAAGAATGCTAAAATTGAAGAGGTTAATGGGTTGGAGGTTTTAGTACTAGGGTGGATGAGCATGATATTTCGGTTTCGAGAGCTTAGAGAAGTTTTGAGGCTTGATGATGCCGATGGTATTGATAATCTTTCCGATGTTGAGATTGTGGTCGGTTTAGAGATTAGGATATACATCTGAGAGGTGAAAAGGTACAATTTTTAAGAGTATGTTTTCTCAACAATGGAAGTTTTGATTCATACTTTGTTGATGTGTATGAGCAATAAGACCACGTGTTTTAATGATTTTCCTTCCAAAATTGCTACGCTATTATTTGTTTGTCTCGATGGAAGGAAATTTAATCGGTCTAGGATGATATATGAGGGTTAGTGCGAGAATATTAGGAAGAAGGGTAAATATTTTTGTATCCTAGGTTTTTTCAATTGCTTGTGGAACATCAAATTCAGGATCCTATTGAACATATTCGCACTTATGAGGTACATCGTATGCTTCCTAGAGTGTTTGCCCATATGAGGAATCGACCACAAAATGTTGTCATTAGAGATGTTCCTTTATTTCCTCACATGCTAAATTTTCCTCACCGATTCGGAGTTTAATGAAGGTCTTGCTTCATGGTGCAAGCGAACACAGCACCTGGCTTCCTCAAAGCTAGTGCTAGTGGTATGGTTAATGAGGTCACACACGGGTGGAGGTGACATGATTGGAAGGGCTTCCACCATCGATTCATGCTAGATGTTTGGTCGATAGTGGAAACATCAATAAGACCCAACCTTTGGCAACTCCTAATGTGGAAAGTTCTTTAGAGCTTACCACGGTGGAGGTATCCCTAGCCAACTCGTGCTCACTGAGGTACATAGATGATCGGGCTCGATGCGGTACCATGTCTTCTAAATCCAAGGATTCACCGCTCGGGCGCTTCACATACCAAGTGATGAGGATAGATTGGAACCCGACAATGAATTGACGGTTGATGACTATGTACATGATGACTTTTTCGATGAACCACCTCTCGGACCGGATAACACAGTGTCCTGGGAGGATATTCTTGAACGTAAATCGAATTAACGGTCCAAAGGTGCTAAAATGGAGGATAAGATTTACGGTCTCTGAGGAGGTCACCGTGCTTGTGGTAAAACTATTCGGAGATTAAAGCATAGGGTCTTGGTTTTGGAGAGGTGAAAGACACGGACTTCTTGCTTTTGAAATCTTTGAGGCGATGGAAAGAAGGTGAACTCTTCTCCTACTGCGAATGTGAATGATGTATCCAAGCAGGGGAGGAGATGGCATGACTGTGGGAGGCCGGAATGTATCTGGTGGTGTTACTATGGAAGAAGATGTTGACGCGGAGATCAAGAATTTGTAGTTTCGATAAAGCTGGAATGTTGTTGTTCTTGAAGAATTGAAGAATGTTGACATAGTCGAACACAACCATCGATAGTATATCCGAAACCACAGTTAGTACTTTTGTAACCACCGATGTTTGATTTGGCTATTGTTTCTACTCTTCACATACCCATCGCTATCACAACTACTTCATGTTGTTACAACTCTTCTCGAATTACCATCTAAGCCTAAAGAAGTAGAGAAAGAGGTGCAAGCACATTGATTAATCTGAGCAAAACATCATCTATACCTACATCAATAATTGCACCTGCTATCTATTCACCATCACTACTAAATCAAAAGGTAAACCAAAAGGTAAAAGTTTGGTTATTGGTGAACCTTTGAAGAAGAAAATGGTCAAATCTAATGTTGGAAAAGGCAAAGAAGTAGTAATCAAGTTCAAAAATAAAGCATGTAACAAGAGGCTTATGATAGAGAGTTTGCTAGAAGTTTAGAAGAGGAGGATAGAGCGGGTTTGGAGAAGAGAAAGAAAGATGAAGAAGCTAGTCGAAGATATTAGCTACATGGTATGAATCTCAAAACTATCTTAAAGCTTGAAATTGATCAATGATGAATATACAAGACAAGAATGGGCTTTGTTCGATGATGAAGAAAAGGCTAGACTTCCGAGAATGTTGGCAAAGAAGGTTAGTAAAGAAAAGAAGACGATTGTAAGAAAGAAACCTCCTTCTATTGCTCGGTTGAGGAATGTTTTGATGAGGATTATCAAGAATTACGGTATATATTTTTCTCGAAAATCTTAGTACTGTTCATTTAAAAGAATTTTGGAAATCTATGAGACATGTATGCTAATTAATAATGATGATTTACGTCCGATGGATTCTCAAAAGGAGAAAGAGTGGATTAAAGAGCATGATGCATGGATGCAAAGTAAACGAAAAAGAACATCTGAGGATCAGGAGACATCTGATTCTAAGAAGTTGAAAGTTGTTGCAGATGTGAATCAAATCATTTCTTATGAGTTTAATATTTTAGATGGAAGTGAAGGAGTGTGGAAAATTCAAAGACTCAATAATGAAGTTTCTGAGTATAATAAATTTTCACAAATGCTTCAGTATTTTGATAGAGATGATTTGATGAATCTTTGGGTACTTTATAAGAATAATTGGTGAAGTACATCCGCATGATTATCATGAGAGGCTGATGTATCATAATTTGAAGATTCTATTTGAGCCTACCATCTTGAACCCGAATGGCAAGGACTCTACAATGGTCAAGTTACTCGTTGGTTTCTATATCAAACACATGGAGTTCATGTTTTAACTGCTTCGACGATTATTCATATGCTTGTAGAAGGCGATTATCCTAAATTGAATAATCATCCGTGAATCATTGCTCGATGTTGAAGCCGGGTTGTTTCAAGATGTTATTGTCCTATGATAGTCAAGCTTATGACTTGTTGATGAAGTATGAGAAGATACTTAAAAGTAAGTGTTTGGTTACATCCTCCACATCGATGTTTTGAGTTTAAAAGAAACTTGAGAATGCATTAGAATTTATCAAGTTTAGGGAGGATTGTTGGGTTTAGGTCCTTGGATGATGAATTACTTTAAGTAATGGAACCACGGACAAGTTTGAAGATAACCACGGATCAAGAGTGTAACCAGTATGAAGATAACATGCTAGTAGTATTGAGTAACTCCCGATAGTACATTGTAAACACGCTAGTTTTCTATAGTCGGTTAGTTTATTGTATCGGATAAATATGGAAAGATATTTATCTTGTAGGTTACGTATTGTATATTGTATAGGATTCCTTAGCCTATAAAAGGAGGTCCTAGGCTAGGTTAGATATACGTATGTTTTATATCTAAGGTCGATACACTTCAAGGTTGCAAAACCCTAATCTTGTAAGAGTATTCGTATAATAAATAATATTGAGGTGTTGAATGTTAATTGTTCTTCTTCTTAAGATCAAGTGTTAAATTCCGCGTAATACTTGATAAGCTTTTGTTCAAGTCAGTTTCTATATTAGATCGTTTGCTCAACTGGGATCAACGGAGGGTTGTCCCGTTTGGTGAAGTCGATGTTTGCTTCTGGGTTGAGCCAATCCATGTTGTT
The DNA here is from genome assembly GCA_022545495.1 of Chrysanthemum lavandulifolium. Taxonomy (NCBI): domain Eukaryota; kingdom Viridiplantae; phylum Streptophyta; class Magnoliopsida; order Asterales; family Asteraceae; genus Chrysanthemum; species Chrysanthemum lavandulifolium. The sequence continues at coordinate 165,812 of JAHFWF010000158.1, read as the reverse complement.
AGACATAGCTCGAGCAATGTTTTCAAGGTGATATTCGACCAAGGCACTTTCCGAGGTGTCTTTTAGAAGTTGAAATGCTTCATTCTTGATTCGCTTCAACTCGGTTTGTCATCTTCTTCACATGGAACTTTTCTTGCGTAATCTTAGCATGCTCCTATGTATTACCGCTCACCGATCTTGACCTTCACAGGTAGTAGGGAGTTGAGTTAACAAGTGTAGAGAACCATTCAAATTCCTCATTTTATCGTCATCTAGCCATGATACTGACGCCAACCATGGGCGCCTTCTTCTTCTTTTTGTTTAGACCTAGATGAGGATTCGGTTTCGAACTTGTTTGGGAGAGGTGGGTTGTTGTAGGGTCACGGACTTCCTCATCGTCACCACCCGTATACTCAAAGTGATCACCGGTTTTACGAGTCTCGGTGGTAATCGGAGGAATCGAGGTTTATCGATGAAGAACGAGGAGGTGACCTTTGTTGTCGCCGGAGTCCGTTTGGGTGGAGGTTGCAAAGAAGATGATTCACGAGACTTCTTGAGCGCTTATGCTCGTCATTCTTATCTTGATCCTTATCTTCATCGTCGGCGTGGACGCTTTGGCCTTCAGCCTTCTTCCGACATCTTGTTTTGAGTTGATATTCCAAAGAATGCTTCAAGCAATTTACCTTCGTGAGAGGCAAGTGTTGCGGATCGTTTGACAGTTGAGCTACCAATCGGTCAACTAACTCAAGATTCGAGAATATTATGAGATCAACCGGATTGATGTTCATGTGCATCGGTGTTGATTTCATAGTCCGCCGCGGTGAAGTAGATTCGGATAGAGTTGTTTGGTGAACAACTCCTTTGTAACTTCGGAACAATGTCAAGGAGGTAATTGTGAGTGTAACCTTTGATCATTTCGCCCATTTTCCTCGAAGACCATCTTTCATGAGCTTGAACATACTCCTTTCAACTTTCATCTCGTCGATCTCATCATGAATATATCAGATGTCGATCGGTAGAAATTCATCTTCTGTAGAGCATGTCTTTCTTTCGACTTTGTTGACAACATTCACAATTCTTTTATGAGTATGAAATCCAAGATCGAGTTGGCTTTTCACCGATTTGGATGTTGATTTGGTTGATCTTTTAGATGGTGGTGGTGAAGAATGAGATGATGAATCGATGATGAGGAGACATGAGGAGGCTCGGGGTCCTTTGGAGGTGCGGCGAGATCCTCCTTGGAACAGATTGTCCTGCTGAGAAGATAATCATCATAATTCTCTTCGTTATCTTGTCCAGTTTAGCTTTTACTCCGTCGAGCCTGGGCTTCTTCATCGATCTTTTCTTTCTCGCACTTGTCCTTTTACGTTCCTCAATGTTATAATCAATAGATTCCTCCACAAGCTTTTCTTTGTAACAAGAGTGGTGGCACCCGCCCACTTATCGGGTCGATTAACCGCATCGATCCGGTGAAGAGGGACGCCACCACTGACCCTCCGGCCACGTGATTTGATCTTGTTCAAATTCTTTAGCTTTTGAAGGTGTCTAACGATTTTAAACTTCTTCCGTATGATAAATCCAGCTGCTCTTCATCACTTTCGAGCTTTCTTCATATGGCACAAGTCTGAGTCTTCCTTTGCCATGTTCGGCTATTGGACCAGGAGGTTTCGCTATTGAGGGAGGTGGTTCGGTTGCAGATTCGAGTAGTGGACCTCCTCAATACGATTGTGTATCTTGAGCTTTCATCCAAGAGCTTTCTTGGTGGTTCGGTGAAGGAATAGGAGCAGAATTCACGAGAGGGAACTTTCTTATTTGGAGTAGGTTTCCTCTTTGGGACCTTCCTTTGACTCTCTCGTGCTTCTTGCACTTCCAACACTTCCTCTTCGGTTCTCCGGTAGGTGTTCCGTAAGGTTTTTCATCGAGATGACCAACTTTGCCTTCTCTTCGCTACCCGATACCTTTGTACGCTTCAAGCTTCTTGATTTCGTCGATCAAGAGGTGGTCGTGCAACACAACACCTGTTTCTTTGTTGACGATTCCTTGATTCGACAGATAGGATAGGCTCGATCAACATGTCGTGATTGTCGGGGTCATTGAGCCTCTTGGGGATATCGGGATGAAGTCCAAGTGCTCTCTCGATCAGCAGCTTTGTGTATCGACATAGGAATCTTCGAGCCAAGCTTTTGAGAAATGACATCATGTCATCCCATATCGAACTTCAATTTCGATGTCCTTCTTGTTGATTAATGACCAAAATAATTGCGACTCCATGAGCTTGGGATGCTCATATCCACCGTCACGACCGAGAGACCTATTTGGTGATGATGATGTAGAGGTTCTCCACGGTTGAGGAATGTTCTTAAGCTCCACATGAGTGCTTAGTGGCAATTCAAGCTTCATCATAGCCAATATCAATCGTGAATGAAGAACTATCTCCTCGGTGGGTGTGGCAAAGAAGTCGGTTGGCTCGATTTGGGAATGAGAAGAACAACCCGTAAGTCCGCTTGTGTGATGGTGATTTGTTTGTGAATGAGCGTCACTTGTCACCGCACTTGACCTTGATCCTTTGCATTGAATTCGGTAATTGTTGAATGTAGATCTCGGTATTGTAGCAGTGAGAGAGCATGTTACGGTAGGGATGATTCTTGAGAACATCCACACAATCAAGCAGAAGATTACGAGCATGTGAGGGTTTAAAAGTCAACCCTAAGGTTGTTCTTTCCAATCTTTCTCGGATAGCCATTAGGAAGATGTCGACAATTGTGAGAACTTCCGGTGCATCCACATTCATTTGGCTGAAAGCATGTCGTGATCCGAAATAACATTAGCCAAAAGAACCAACATATCGAAAGACATAATGTTAGTCAACAAAAGGTTTTATTGTCTAATTATTGAATGTACAGTGTTAATGATTGTTACGAGTCCTAAGTCACTTGTTTGTCCAATAGTCCCATGACGTCGTGAAGCGTTTCGTGAGTTAGTTAACTTTAAGTTTTAAAGTTTATGTTATCACTTATAGTTCACAACATATCAAACGTTTAAGTTTATTAGTGACATTATTGGATTCATGACGTTATGATTCATTTATTTACAAGTTTGCACGCGTAACAGTTCAAAACGAAGGTTTGATCAAGGCTTATGCGTAGGAATAGTAGTTTATGCGTAAGCGGAAGTATACTGGCGTGACGCAAGCTTATGCGTAGGATCCTTACTACAGCGTAAGAAATGTTACTGAGGGGAAAGGGGACCTTATCGCTGAGAGCTTACGCAGTGGCGTATAAAACCTACGCGTAAGGCTTACTCGTATGAGTAAACCTTGTGCGTGAAGTCACTGCCACGCATATCCTTCACAGATCTGCGTAGTCCCATTGAGAACCTTACGCGTAATAGTTACGCGTAAAATTTCTCTTACGCGATAACTTTCACGCGTAAGGTGATCCTAATGCGAGAGTAACAAAGACCTTGATTCTCGAGTTTTAAGCGTAACAAGCACGAAATAAAATCATCATATCATCAATCTTAACACATATATTCATTTTAAAACAGTTATGGCATGAAAACTTGTTAAATAGTTTACGCCAGAAGTCATACGCGTAAGTCAAAACCCTAGAGTTTAAGAATTACGCATATGATTTCTAGCCATAGGAATTGCACCAAACGCTTTCGTAGGTATTAGGTGTTGTGAGAGTCTAATAACCAAGTTTTAACATCCAAAACGCAGTGAATCAAAAATACCCAAACCTAAAAACATTAAACCCTAAATTCCATTTTTTATTCAATTAGTGTTTCTGGGTTGTTATAGGGCCTGAATATCATCAATTCAACATTAAATTAACATTACACATCAATCTTTTTGACCAAAAACCTTCACATTTGAAAACGCCCAAAATTACGCATAAACCCTAATTTTGAAATTCACTCAATTCGTGTATCTGGGTTCGTTTAAGTGATGAAAATGAGTTTATTGATGTAAGAAAAACATTTTAACACTATCTTTATAACCACAAACACGATTATGTGTTCATACGCATACGCGTAGAACACAAAATCATCCATAGTTTAAGATCCAACCGTTAATTTTAAAAACGATTTAAAACCTTTGTTTGTAATCTTGTTAGGAACACAAAGACACTTACAAATTGAAGATCTGAAACACAGATTTCTTGAACGAATTTTAAGCGTAGGATTTGTTAGTTGAGAGTAATAAATGTGAAGTGAAGAAATTAGGTGGGGTGTTTTTATTAAAAATAACTTTAAGCTTTTGGCAGTTTTGGTCCCTCCACCTTTTCCTTTTTCATCCAAAGCCATTTAACTTCTATTTTGGTTACCAAACGAAAGATTTTAAGAAAGAAACTTGACTTACACTCCCCGACTTAAGAAAATAATGAAAGGTTATAAATTTTAGTCCGAGGAGTGTCATTGAACGTGAAATTTTCCACCATTGATAAAAGAAACAACCGGATAGGATAACATGCAAGTACACGAATGTTTTGAAGCAATTAAGTATTTATTTTCTCCTCAACACTTGATCGGAAAAATACTGAATTTTGAAGGATTATAGTGTTGACTAAGAAATGTACTTGCTATGTTGAAAGAAAATTAGATTAGAAGAATATTTTGTTGTTTTATCGGGTTTTATATTTTTGTATTTTGTTTTGAAAAATTATTTACAAAAGATATTTTGGTGTTTGTGTGGTTTTAAGATCGCTTAGAGGTCATCCACCTCTTGAGTCAAACACCGCATACCAATCCGGTGGACCAACTCATTAAACCTAGCGGGAGGCAAGGCTTTGGTGAGTAGATCATCACTTGTATTCTCGCACTCCAATGTATAATTCAATTGTACCGCTCCACGTGGTCCTTGATGAAATGATAGCGAAGATCGATGTGCTTTGATTTTGAGTCTTTGAATCGAGTTGCACGAGATCGCAATGGCACCGATTGTCGCGAAGACATCGGGATTCTCACAAATACGTTACCATAGTCTTTGAGTTGTGTTCTCATCCGGATGACTTGAGCACAACACGGACATGGCTACATATTCGCCTCGTTGAGGACGGTGATGTACAATCCTCGCTTCTTCGATTGCCAAGACACCGGTTTATCACCAAGAAATTGTAGTGCTCTCAAGTACTTTTCCGTGAGTCTAAACATCCGCGTGATCAAGATCCGAAAAAGCGATTAGTTCAAAACCGTAATCCTTCGGATACCGTATCCCAAGTTAATGGTTCCCTTGATGTATCGGAGATTCTTTTAGCCTCGGAGAGGTGGGTTTCGATTGGTCTTGACCGACAACGGGAGCATAGATAAATGGCAAAGACAATATCGCTCAATGTTATTTTGTTAGGTACATTAAAGACCCAATAATACTACGGTATTTTGTAGGGTCCTCTAATTTCCCATTTAAGTCACATCTAGCTTCTTGGTATGAGTCATTGGTGTGGCATAAGTGTCACGTGTTTTCATTCCAAATTTGTTTAACAATTCAAGGGCATATTTGGACTCGACTCAAGAAAATACCACGGGGTGATTGATGAACTTGCAGTCCTAGAAAGAGCGTAAGTTCACCCATCATGGACATTTCAAAAATTTTCTTCATTAATTTTGCAAAAGCGATTGAGTACTTTTTATGTGTAGACCCAAAATGATGTCATCCACGTAAATTTGAACAATTAAGATATGTGCCCGTGATATTGTATAAAAGAGTAGGGTCAACCGAACCTTTGGTGAAATTATTGGCAATGAGGAAAGATGATAGCTTGTCGCACCATGCCCGAGGAGCTTGTTTGAGACCAAAGAGCTTTGTTCGCCAGACATGGTTCGGGAACTCAGGATCAACGAATCCGTGCGGTTGGTGACATAAACCGTTTCTTTAAGTTGTCCATTGAGAAACGCAGTTTGACATCCATCCGATGAACCGTCATATTCATATGAGCGCGAACGCGAAATATCCGGCGACCTCAAGACGAGCAGCCGAGCAAAAGATTCTTCAAAGTCAATACCTCTTCTCGGCGATAACCCTTAGCAACTAGACGTGACTTGTTTCGATTACGCCCTTCAAAGATCCAATTTGTTCTTCCAAATCCATTTTAGACCGATGACGTAAACCCGTTGGTCTTTCAACCAGTTCTCATACTTCAAGACGCTTGAATTGGTTGAGTTCTTCTTGCATGGATTCAATCCGGTGTCTTTTGTCATTGCGTCTTTGATGTTTTTAGTCTCAGTTAGCGAGACGGTGAGTGCATAAATGCGATGCTCACCATCCGAGTGAAGACGTTGTCTCGAACGACCGTTGGTTCGAGTTGCCAATAATATTTTCCAGAGGATGATCTTTTTCCATTTATGTGTAGAGGTTGATGTTGGTATACATTGTGCGATTACGAGGATTCAAATGGTTTGTTGAAGATTCGCGACATCCGTGCGCAGATCTCATTAGCAAACGGGTTAAAGAACGCATTTGGATCAAAATCTGCGGTGGGGTACTTCATTCGTAATATCATCACCGGTTCATCATTGTTGGAAGCGGTTTGTGCAATCATTGTGGTGAGTCAATGGTGGTGCTTCTTCAACGATAGTTGTTGTAGCAGTGTATCGGTATAGGAATATTATCGTTGTTGTGCGTGAAACACCGGATACACCGAGCACGCTCATCAATATCGCCACCGAGCATGAGGAGCAAATAACTGCTCCATTTGTTGACGAAAGTGAGTCGGGGCTTTGTTCAAATGATGATGGGGTTGAGGAAGTTTAAGCGGTTGTGTCCGGTTCTAAGTTGTTATACTGAAGCCATTTCCGTAAGTTCATCAAAATGAGCATGAATCGCTTCCATAACTTTGTTTTGTACTGACGATTCGGTCCGTAACCTTTAGAATTCTCACAATATCCAATGAAGACTCAATGTCGACTTTGGCTTTGAGCTTTCAAAATCATCACGATCATTATTCGGATAGCAAAGGATCCAAATACATGAAAGTGTTTGAGATTCGGTTTATGGTTGTGGAAGCTCAAACGGTGTTTTGTTGTGGCGCTTAGTAATCATAGAACGGTTTTGAGTATAGCATGCGATGAGATACGACACGCCCATAAGTAATCTGGAAGTTTAGCATTGATTAACATTGTTCTTGCGGCTTCCACTAACGCTCGGTTTCGCCTTTCAACAACTCCGTTTTGTTACGTGTCGCGTATATAGATGTCGATGTCAATTCCCACTTTCTCATAAAATGCACGAAGGGTTTGGTTAACAAATTCAGCCTTTGTGCATTCTTATTTGACGGACGATGTTCCGGAGTGAACTTGAATTTTCGTGAAAGGTGATGATCATTGTGGAGCTTGGTCTTTGCTTCAAGAAAGTAGACCCAAGTCCATCGTGAATAGTCATCAACAATTACTAAGATGTAGCGTTTGCCATTTATCGCTTGCACGCCGCATCGGGCCACACAAATCCATGTGAAGAAGATGAAGCATATGTCGAGAGTCGTGTTCCACCTTTGAAGGAAAATGAGCACGAGTGCTTTTCCCTTGTTCTGGTGAGCAAAGGTGATCTTTTGAATACCGGAATCGTGGGAGACCTTCAACTAGTTTGTGTCGAGCAAGGTTGGTGATGGTTTGAAAGTTTAGATGTGAGAGACGATTGCCATAGCCGTGATTTTGTTGATGTTGCCTTTGAAACTAGCGGATGGGAGATGAAGCAACCATGTCTTGCATAGAGATAGTGTAAAGACTAAATTACGCGAGCCGCACATAAGGTCATTTCCTTGTAGATCACGAATGAAACAAGTTTTCTCCCTAAAGCAACCTCCAAATCTCCATCACAAACCGACCCTCCGAAAATAGATTGTGATCGAGGCCTTCCACATAGTAAACCTCGCTAATTTCGATGTTCCCATTGATATAGTCTTCGTAGCCCATGATAGTCGCAAGTGATCATTCCGAACTGACAGAAGCAATGAACTTTGCAATAAAGTTTGATAACGCTTTAAGGTTGCACATGTGCCTCAGAACATCCGCTATCAACAATCCAGAATGATCTGTATCACCGCATTACACATGACGACATAGATGGAATAGAAGTAGATGTGAACCCGAAATGTTAGAGGTTCCGATGCGCTTATAGTAGACATACTCACATCAATAACTTTAGGCATCCATTTAAATCCTAATGTGTTATATATCCATTTCGCCATCTATAACTACTATTTGCTTTGGTCTTAGTGAATGCACTAGTGGTACTACATTCTTTTGAGGTAAAAGCTGAGCTCTGTGGACAACAATGCTTGCCTTAGAATCTAAAGAAGGCGGTCTACCAAGCACAAACTTAGAATGATTAGTGGGCCTAGAGGTATTCGATTCTTAGGATTCCATAAGCGAGATTATAGCTTTAGCAACACATTTGTCATGACAATCGTAATTCATACTTTTACGACAAATAACACAAGGTGCATCGGATTGAATGTCAAAAGTACTTAAAGGTTTAGCATTCGTTACATCACTATTTCTATTACATTTGCTAGACGCAATATCTCGTAGTGGAAGCAACGTGAGTCTTATTCATAGTCCTAGGTGTTCTTCACTTTAGCATTCCTTATTGATCTTTTCTTGGGTCGCAACTTCCTATTCTTGATTGAGTGCTCCTAGGTGTGAAGTGCGGACGCTTGGAAAGATGCAACTATTCCTGTTTAGAGAGAAGGAGGCACGTTAGCAACTTGTGATTTGGCGGTGGGTATTCTAGGTTCACGATTACTAAGTGTGTGGGTGCTATTCTCTTAATCACGGTGAGCGGAAGTTGTTCATACTTTCCTAACATTTCTCTTAACTTAAAGATAGTGTGAATCAAATCTTGATTTTAAGAGCGAATATTACCAAAGAAATGCATTACTTAGCTAGTGTGTGCAAGATAGTGATCAAGTTCGTGTGATGCTTCATGACGAGTCTTATTGAGTAAATCAAATATGATACCATATTCTGCTTAACTTTACAAGTTCTTGTTCATATTTTGAGATTTGAATTTTCAAATACACGTTTTGATCATCCGCTTGCTCGATTTTGGATTAAAATTGTTTGATTGCAAATCGGTGGATTTTGGTTTGCAAAGCAAGTTCATGATTTTGACAATCTTTTGACACCATTGAAGACGACGTTTTGCATTTGAAAGCTCGTGTAAGAGGCGTTCGTTTTCAACTTTTAAAGACTCGATCCAAGCACATTATCGGTATTCTCATGCGCATACAACATTATCAACAAAAGATGAGCGGAGATATAGTCGATGCATGTGGCAAAGAATTGAATAACACAACATTATGGATATCGCCACGATAACATCTTGCAAGAGTCGATCAACATCTTTTCTCAACATTTTCTTTTTACGCTTAGTATTAGAAATAGATGTTTACATTTTCGAAAGCGACCTTCATCACTCCAAGTTCCTTATGAGCGGAGATATAGTCGATGCATGTGGCAAAGAATTGAATAACACAACTTTTCAAATTTTTAACATTTGGTAAAAGATTTTTACTAAAAATGTCTCTTTGTTCTCGCTAGAGGCGATTGAAAGTGTTGAACTTTGATTTGAATGATATTCTATCTCATGTTCTAAAGTTTTGAGGTCGACCATGAAAATATCAAAATATCTAAGAATTTTACGATTTTCGGTTTTGAGTTTACTTCATCGATGGAAGGTAAAGGACCATAAATTTGTGCATAATCTGGTTGGGGATTAACATTAGAAGACTCGACGCTTTTATGATAACCCTTGGTGTTAGAAGAATCCGTTGGTGTGTGAAAGTGACGGTTTTGAATAATTAAAAGGTTTGTTGTAAACAACAGCTTTTTAATTTTGATCGACTCTCGTCTTACGCATCTAATTCCTCTTGACGATGATATTCAACAACACTTATAACAGTAATTATCAATTTTATATTACGCACTAGAAACTTCGTGATTTGGTTTGAATGCTTTGGTTGAAAGCTTAGGTTTAATCGAAGATTCAAATCCATATCCATTTGGATTGGGTTTTAAAGTAAACTTTTCAATAGCGATTCATCGATTCACCATGTTTGTAAACAACTTTTAAACTCTTTAAGTTTGTTTTGGTGTCGATGATTTCTTCAAGAAGGTCATCTATTCGATTCGTTGAATGCTTTTGTATGCAGAGAACTGCTTTTGACAAGTTAACAACTCACCTTTTAGCTTTTTGATTTTCCAAGGTGAGAGCGTTAATTTGCTTTTATGTTCATGTTTGGTTGTTCTATCTCGACAACAAAGCATTTTTCAAGCGGCTAGATCACGATTTGTCTCTAAATATTTTTCGCTTTGATGAGATTTAGTAAAGGTCGCTCAAAACCTTTTCACGTTTTCTTGAGTTTTGAAAAGTTGAGTTGCTTTTGTAAACATTCAAAATCCTTGGTTAATGATGCATTTTACTTTTTAAGGTCCGATTTAATGCACAACATTCTTCAATTTGGGATTGATGGTCTTTAACTAAAAGAGCAAGATCCGGATGAGGCAAAGTTCACAGTGTTCAACGTGAGTCACAACATGATCATTACTTAGATCCTCAAGTATAACCACGAGTCAATTTGATTATCAATGGAAACCATAAGGTCATCTTGATCATCAAATGTAACCACGGGATCTAATTGAAAATCGCCGGAATGAGATGTAAATGACTCATTTTGAACATTCTCGAGCCTTGCCGGATTCGAGATGTTGGCGGAGATATTAGATCGTAGATAAATATGGTTTGTTCAGTACCGAGACAAGCCATCGATGTCATACACTGGGCACGTGTCACTCATGTGTAACTCATGCATATTAGCCATCAACATAACAATTTGCATTGGCTGCAAGTCCTCCATATCATCATCCGAGTCCATGATCACCATAAAGCTATGTTCTTGTCGTGAGAGTTCCACCACTTCATCCTTAAGAGCTAAAGAAGAGCCTTTTGTGATAAGCACGCCCTAGTCCTCGGCTTTGGGCATGCATTAGCCGTGTGTCCTTCTCATTGCGGTTGTAGCATCGAAGACCATTCAACCCATTCCGAGCATTTCTGTTCCACCACTTGAGCTCTGTTATTCCTACCACAAGATTAAACCCTTGACCACCGCCCATCCGACGACCATAACCACGATTCTGAACTTCAACACGCCCATTGTTCACAACAAATTGATTACGTGTGTTAGATGAGAACGAATACGATTGTTGGATTTGTTGGTATAACGGCTAAAAGCATTAGCAATCATAACAAATCCTTGTTGCAATGCTTCAAACGGATCGTAATCCTCACTAGCTTCAATCGACAAGTGCGTGAGCATTGTTGTTGTTGTATGAAACCAATTGATTTTGTTGAGGTTGTTCTTTGTGAAGGATCATATGGTGTGATTGTAGCGAGTTGGTTGAGTTCTTTGGTCGAGGAGAATAACTGCTTGAGCATACAAGGCAAGTTGTTGATTTTCGGATTAGTCGTTGAAGCAATTTGAGCATGGAGAATCCTTTCCTATCAACTTCCTTTTCATGAGGCTTCAAGTAATCGTACAACAATCCATATGTAGAATGATGCATGTTCTTCGCTTGACGGAGAAAAATGACATACTTCTCCCATTCGTGACCAAGACTACTCGGGAACTTAGTATTCACCGCAATTCTTACAATCGTCTTGGTTATTCTTATTTTTCTTTTACTTACTTTAGTTTGAACCGTTTTGAATCTAAAGCGTGTAATGTTTAGCTGGTGAATATATATTGAGCGTTGTGAAGGGATATTTGGTGTATATAATTATTATGGAGGTCGGGCTCTTCCGGAGTAAGTTCTATGTTAAATACTCGAATGATTGATATCAATGGAATTGTCAAAAGAAATTTGAAAGAGCGTGTATAGAGCAAATATATTACGGTGTAAGCAGGAACATTTAGGATTGCTTATTAAGTATTATATGAGGTGTTGAGGTTGTTTGTCAAGATTTTTGGTCTTTGTAACCTCAAGTTTAAGCAAGCACGTGTATATACATGATAGTAAATGGTCTCTATTTGTAGAGTTCAAGTTTAAGCAAGCATGTGTATATACATGATAGTAAATGGTCTCTATTTGTAGAGTTCAAGTTTAAGCAAACACAGTATATACATGATAGTAAATAGTGCCTTGAATACCTTTCTTGATGTTGGTGGATCTCCAGAACAAATATTCAAACGAGATGATCCCTTGCATACAAGATTATAGGATTTATTCGGATATTTTCTACCATTTAATTTGGTACATTATGACTCTTCATTCTGGTTCACGACAATCATGGTCCCCATTTAATCATTAAAAATCGATCCGTTTAGTACATATTGTTAGATGACATACCCTTATTGAATTACTTTTGCAAGTATGGTGACCTTGCAACAACATCTCTTTTTTCGACCATCCTTCTTGTGATTCGGTCCACAACGGTTTGTGTATTAGTCATATGTGAATGAAACTATAACTAAAAGTATCCTTGAACACTTCTTAGCCAGGTAACCAAATGTTATGTTATAGCTTCTTTGTTGTTATAAATATTAGATGCTTAAATGTTGTAAGTATGCTTTGGATTGAATAGATGTTTTGCGTACTTTTTGAGATGTGATATTCTACCATGATCTTGCAACTTCTCTCTGCGATGTTGTTTAAATGATTCATGGTTGCATAGTATTGGTCAACATTTCGCTCCAACTAGCAAAGAAAAGATAATGAAAATACGGTGTTCTTTGCTAATGCTCATGAAAATGCATCCGAGGCTACTAATACCACTGCTAATGCTAAGACAAATGCGTCAATGGTAATTTCTTTTGCTTAAGGTAGCCAAATAAATTGATAAGCGAAATTGGGTAATGGGTTAAAATGGATCTTGAACACTTTTATCTCCAGTTATTACATTTTATATAAAAAAATTTAAGGCCTACAAATTAATTATCATTTTAGTAACAAGTTAATTCTTTAATATAATTATGTAAAGAGGTTTAATATATGAAGGTAAACTTTGACCACATCAACTTTGTTAAGGTAGTTTTATAAGCCATGTGCTTATTTCACCCATTTACTGTTAGAGATAAAAGATAACCCAAATTGAATAATTAATAAGTAAATGGATCAAAAGTGTTGTCTACGCTTCATGTTTTAGCTTTGTAGGATGGTCTCTAATCAACTACATTAAATTAAAATTAGATATTGTAGCATCCGGGGATTATAATATAGTGTATAAAATATGCTTTCAAAGGTTCAATAAGTTGAAAGCGTGGTTTGAGTTTACAAACATATATCTCTTTTAACTTCACGACAAAAAATTTGATTGGTGCTTTTGCTAAAGCAGGTCAAATAAAAATGTTGTTCGACTTCATAAGGAGGTTTGAATCAGGAAATGGTTTATATATAATGTGATTGGGTTTCAATAATCTAGCATCAATGTGGACTATAACTAAAGCACATAAATTTTTAAGGTGTTAAATTGCTATGCTCTTAATGTGCTATATACACGTTGATCCTTTTTCAGTGCAGGGCAAGCGTTATCACGAAATGGTTATTACAATTGTTATCAAGCACATCTAAAGTCGTGAAAAAGGGCAACCACACTACATAGAGTCATCAAAGCTGAACCACATTCGTGAAAACTTAACTTTGAAACAACCAATATAATAAGTGTGCCAAACTCAAGGTTCTCCATTCATTATGTTCAATGAAGAGAGACATAAAAGCTGCTCGACTACATATTTTGCAAGGTTATCCATTCATTCTGTTCTTTTAAAATATTTTGATTATTTGTCTAACTAATTTATATGAATATGATATGTTCATTTGAGATAAGTGTCTTAGAACTCAAGCATTTTTGGTGTTTGAGGAGACCCTTTTTTTTTTTTTTTTTTTTTTTAAGCTTTTCCAAATAGTATCGGTGGTTATCTAAAGGTGTTTCAAATCGGGTTTGTGCATTGTGTAATGCTATTACCTCTTTGCATTCAATAATAAAACAATGGTGTAGGATGACTTGGTCCTTATACAAAAATAAGGGTAAACAAGCTGGTTTTGCCTAAAATGAAAATGGGTGAAAGCAGTTAAGTGGGTGGGTCAACGTTAAATAGTTTATTTAATTTTCAAAACTACGATGATATTTACTTTCGGGAACTTGAAAGCGGTGCCAAGCGTTTGTGCAACGTTATTTGATAGCAGTTAGTGTCTAAAAGATGCGAATATAAAGTACTTAAAAGGTGCAACAAATTCTCGATTAGAAATTGTATTTGATTGAATTAGCAAAATTCAAATGGAAAAATTCTGAAACTAATATATAGCATTCATTCCATTCTTGATAAGATAAAGGCTTTAAGCCTTTAATGGTTCAAGTCTTAGCAAGGTATGTAAATGGGAGGTGTTCTTCACGGTGCTATTAACGTGTGATACCTTTTAGTAGTTTTATGTGTTTTGTTGCTTTTGATAGCCCTAGACAAGTAAAACAAAGGTAATATAATTATTTAACCTAATAGTTTAATACAAGCGGGTCATATTGGAGTAGTAAGATAATAAAAAGTAACTCTTTTAAGTCGGACAAAACTTAAAAGTACTTGCTATTTTATAGCTTTTACTCTCAAAAAATAACATTTATGAACTTTTACAACGTGCATCAAACATAATTATAAAACAAAATTAAGAACCGTAATAAAAACATAAAACAGAAAATAAGCTATTTGTTTTATAATAAACAAATACGTTATTAAAAAATTTATTAATGTGTTAATAACAACATTTAATGTGATGTCTTTTGTTTTTTTATTGGGATATTTTTGGTACATGTTTACAACAACATCCACATCATATATATATTTATCTTTACTTATAAGGTTAAATGTTTTACATTAAGCAGAAAGGCAACCTTTACAAAAAAGCTCAATTTATGATTGTTTAGTTGTTTACTACGTAGGTTTATAATCTATTATAGACACAATGAGTTATATACATTTTGGGATATTATCTTAGTAATAGTTGTTGAACACACAAGTGTTCTATTATAGATGCAATGAGTTATATGCATCACTTATTATAGATATTACATGGTTCGACCCATATGTCGTTAAGGCGTTAACTCCGTAATTAGCCTCATGTTGCCTACCTAATTAGCCTCATATGGGATGTCTTGATTCGATGCATTGACAAATTTGTCTATGGTTGTCATTTGTGGCGAAGATGGTAATATGTAAATGATTACTACAAACATTGTTTATGAAAAACTACTTCAAGACCTTTGATCAAACACGAACATGCATGTACATCTATATAACTAATTAGTTGTTCTTTATTTGTTTTTACATCCACGATGTTTGCAAGTAAG
Source organism: Chrysanthemum lavandulifolium (assembly GCA_022545495.1). Classification (NCBI taxonomy): domain Eukaryota; kingdom Viridiplantae; phylum Streptophyta; class Magnoliopsida; order Asterales; family Asteraceae; genus Chrysanthemum; species Chrysanthemum lavandulifolium. The sequence goes on along the minus strand of JAHFWF010000158.1, from coordinate 150,502 downwards.
AACCTATTTACCTATGCTTTAAAGATTAATGGAGCTAAATACTTACTATAAAGACATAACTTTTATTTAGCAGTATTCACACACAGACAACTATGTCACGGTTGTTTAAAGGGTTTCTATGGACTATCGGGTGTACACGAATGGACATTGACTATTATATTGATTAGTGCTCACATCGTCATTTGTCATTCAAGACCATCAAATGTGGAGACAAAAACGCATGGACGTCTATTATTTTAAATGTTACAAACTCAATTGATTGTTAAATAATTCACGTTTTATATCATTATTTCTTTTATATATTAATGAAACATGTTGCCGTTCGTTGTTTTCTTATTATCTCATTTTCATATTTCTTTAAAAACTCCGTGAATCCGCGGGTCTTTAAGCTAGTATATATATATATAGGGGGTGTTTCTTGTGAAAAGTTTAATTTTTGTGAGAACACGAGAAGAGATCCTAGAACTCCATCTAATCCCTCCTTTTTTTAATCTAATGGCTAGCATTAATCTAATTTTGCACTAACTATATACTAACCAAGGGTATATTTGTAATTACAATTATCACCACTCAATATATAGAGAAAAAAAACACACATGTGTCCAGTTCGGAGGTGAAACACAGTACAATTCCTTCCCAATCCGACTACCTTAATAGCGGCGACCATAACCACCATCATTACCACCCTTGAACCACCGCCATAACCACCGTCATCACCGTTATTCAAACCAGCCATAACAACCGCCATAACCACGGCCATTACCACATTTCAAACCATCACCACAACAACCATTCAAACCACCGCCATAAATCACCGTGGTTCAACATTAATTAACGACTTAAGCAACATAATTGAAGCTGAGATAATTGAAGAAGACAATCTTTACAAATCAGAGTACACATTAATTTCAAGTAAAAGTTATTTTTTATTTTACTTTTTTGATAAAATTTAATTGTTGAATTGTGAATTTTATTCATTTGAAGTTATCATCATTGTTTTAATTGTAAATATGTCAAATGTGAATTTATAGATTACAAAGTAGGTCTTGATTGTTATAGGCGACTTATTAGTTTGCGTAAAGTAGAATATAGCGGTGATTAAGTTTATTAAGAATATATTCGCGCATAAAGTATAATGGCGATTATCAAAACTCATAAGCATACTTTGTTTATCCCAACCTTAGTAGCGAATAATATGACTTTAAGTTGCAATAAACATTTATAAATCACAATTCCATACGAATACAGTTAATTATTATTCACCACTACTATTTTTAATCTTCTTTAGTTGTCTCATGGTTGTCACTAACATCTTGGCTAAATGGAGACAAACTAGCTAAACTAGGCCGCTAGGGTGGTAGGGCCATATTAGTCATTTTGGTACATGAGTAGGGTAAACCAATAAAAGCCCACATTTTAGAGCTACATTCTTGGTACCACCATCTTGAATACGCTATGTCAAGTATTCGTTTTTATTTAGTGAATGAGCATGCATGTTTCACTTACAAAGTTGATGAAAATGAGTATAAAGTTCACTTTTAATCTTAATTTGACCTCTTTCTTTACACGGAAAAAAGAATAATTGGAACTCACGCATGTGCTTGACCAAGGACGATCAATAAGTCATTTTGGTACATCAATAGGTTAAACAAAAATGCCAATTGTATTATAGAACTACATCTTGCCATGAAATATTAAATATGGTGACAATATTAAGGAAATATAGTAATTTGTGTTATTAATGGAATTGATATTGTGTTATGTATATACTAATGGTAGATTGTTTGATGAACTTTTGTTATCGGGGGCTTGAATCAACGGATGATCATGTGATATGATGGCGTGATCGGGGTGAAACATTTAAAGGCCAAGAGTTGATGTCTTAGAGCACCTAGGTCGGTTTTATGAGATAATAGTGTATTCGATCAGCAACGATGATATGTACATTCCTAATATCCTCTTGAGTCTCACATCTAAGGCGTTGAACCTCCACTGTAGTCGTCACATGCAGACGATACCATTGTACCATTTATATTAGATGTATATGATATGATTTTTGTATCCACAATATTCATACGATAAAAAGAGGGCCAATGGGACCATATTACAACATTATTGTTACATAACCATACATGGTCATAAATTTGGTATGAAAATTTTACTAATGGAATCATTAATCTAAAAATCTTTTGTCTATTTATTCATTTTATTTTTTCTAAAAATGTAGAGCTTATGCATGAACAAATTCACTTACGTGTATACTCCGTGTCTCGATAGCGATGTATTTCTTAATAAACTATAAGGTGAAGCACTCAAGAAAAAGTATGATATTGTAGTTAACGTTGTTTCACATATTGAAATTGACTCTTTCATTTATTTCCTCGGAGCAAAGAGGAAAATATTTCATCAATAATCACTTGAGTTTTAGAGTCATGTATCACAAGTATATAGCTTATTTTTCGTTGACCTCTTTAAAGCTGAGAGAGTGGTTAAATTGCTTAAAGATTTTGTTTTGATCTTGATTTTAGAGATTGTGAATTTGGGAACCATAATTCTTCACACTAATGTATTGTCAAAGTTTACGAAGAAGCTACATCTGGAAGTTCAAGCAAGCGAGACGAAATAAATTGTGGTGCACAGGATAACTGCGAGAAATTGTTAAATGACCCGCCTGAGCTTACGCAACAATTTGGAATGGACCCTCGGGTTTGCTAAAGTATAATATTAGACACGATATCGCATCTTATGCAATTACATTTGAAAATAAATTGCCAAATTTTGTCTTGCTAGTAAAATTCACCTTTCGTCACAAATGCCTCTCGGTTATGATCGGTGACATTTTATGAGAAGAATTAAGTAACTTCTAGCGCGTACTATGATCGATATGCATATGTGATATGTGCTAAAACTTATAGTTGATCTTCCATATTATATTAAAAGCAGTAGTTGTAATCATATCGATTACCTAGAGTTCAAGATACATTTTTTACATGATTGTGTGATAATAAGTTAATAATTATTTTTTAATCAATTATTGACCTTTAGTGTTAGTTTGAAGCTTGTCTCATTCTATTAGACTTCAAGATCGTTTGTGTTGAGCATGTCTAATGTATAAGGAGCATGTCAGAGAGCATACGTCTACCCATCCATAGATACCCAATCCATAGATGGTAGACCACAGGGACCTTACTCATACTTATCTTTTATTAAAATGGTGACACAACAATAATGAAAACATGTTTAGCTACATACTATATTATCATCTTTTACTATTGCACTTTCAAGTTATAATTTAATGATGTATTGGACTTTGTTGCATAACATTAGAGTTCTTTTGTTTAAATTAGAGATTCATATAACGGTTAACCAACCAAATCATGTAGGGAAGGTAAAGATTGTATGATAATGGAGGAACCAACCTCAAGTAAAATCTTTTATTGGAACTAAAACTACGAAGAAAGAAGATAGCTAAGTGCATAATCACTACACCCATAAGTTTATGATTATATTATTGATTAATCCATCATTACATAAATTTTGAGGTACTTATATGACCATGGTTCAAAAAATACAAACTTTTTATTCGGTATTTTGGTACCAATTTTTCTAAGACCCAAAATCATTTAAGCTTAAAAGTAAGGACCGGATTTTAATGATTATAGTTAAGCTAATCCGACGAGGTATGTGGTGAAAATGATGACGTAACGATAACTTTATCGGATATTATGAAATGTTTTGAGCTTAAGATCCGTACCTAAAATGAAGGTAGATTGTCAAGCGAATAGGCCAATAAGCATAACATAATCGATCTCATGCAGGTTAAACATGATCACTTCAAGACCAATTAGTACGATTCGGATATTCTTGTGTGGTGCAGGCGTCAAAAAACGGCCTAAGAGATTGGACAATATGAATCTTCTTGCCTCTCAAGACCAGCACATCAAGGTCGAAAAGTTCCACCTTAGTTGCACTCTTCTACGATTACCCTCCTTCTTTCGCTATAGCAAATTATGTCCGATAATTATAAGACATGCCGCCCATTGGGCGACTTTGACTCCTAGTATATATATATATATATATATATATATATATATATATATATATATATATATATATATATATATATATATATATATATATATATATATATATATATATATATATATATATATATATATATATATATATATATAACATATTCAACGATATCCGATAATAAGATACTCACATGATCAAAAACACTCGTTTTTCACGATTACGTTAAGTTTATAAGTTTTCTAAACAATTTACTTTTTACCTCAAGTTCTGAAAAGTAAGTTTAGTCCTTGACACACCCCAAATTACCTGCTTTGCAATGAATTGAATACCTTGGGAGGACCGTCATAGCATCAAAGTTACGATTATATCGAACGACCTAAAGTGTCGTTTGGAAAACACATCGTTTAATTTATTAAAACAATCGAGTTTACAAAGTATTGGTCTCAATTGAAAATCAACTTGCGGAAATAAGTTTGTTACAAGCCAAACGATGTTTTAAAGTTTATAAATCCCGAGTGAGACGCGTCGTCACCACGACTCTATGATATGTCCATATGCATGCCATGAAGTGAATGCCTTAGATACCTGAGATAAAACATGCTAAAAAGTGTCAACACAAAGGTTGGTGAGTTCATAGAGTTTGGTTAACAAGTAAAGCTTTTAAAGAGCGTTAATGCAACAAAGGCAAAGTTTTTGGTTATATAGAATAGTTCGCAAAGCAAAGGCATCGTAAATTCACTCGGCCCAAGTCCCACCATACAAAACTTGCAACCCGTGTGTTTACAACCCATCGCTAAAAATAGTATGTCAATCATGTATGTATATATCATAGTAGTAAAAGTATATGTGTCACCATTAGGGTCTTCCAACACTCGTGTTGGGATGTTTGTAAATTAATAGCCTTCCAACAACTTAATTTGGAGCCACTAATTCTAGTATGTAGCCAATCGAACCTCTTGACGAGTCTAACTTGTTTGTTGTGTTGCATTGAATAATGATTATATTCACCCCAAGTCGCGTCATCAAGGACACAAGGGTGGGGCGTCGGCCGATAGTACTATCAATACCTCTCTGCTCCTCTCCAGAGTTAACCAGCTAAAAGTTTGTTTGTTGAAGCATAATTGAAAACAAGTTTAGCCCATTAAAGCACATATCGCAATAAACCACACACAATGTCCAAAGTGTATAAGAAGTATAGTGTAACATAATTGTATAAATGGTTTGAGTATTCGCAAGAGTGAAACAAGTATTTAAGCATGTATCTCCCCCAAATAGTTTGTAAGAATTTAAACGAGTAAAAGCGGGGTATGAACTCACAGTAGTATGTCAAAGTTTAGAATATTTGTGAAAGTAAATGAAAATAGTTTGAGCATGTATCTCCCCCAAATAGTTTGTAGAATTTAAACGAGTAAAAGCGGGGTATGAACTCACATTAGTATGTAAAAGTTTAGAGTACTTGTGATAGTGAATGAAAATAGTTTGAGCATGTATCTCCCAAAGATTTTGTAAGACAAATAAGTAATAGAAAGTGGGCTCGAACTCACCCGGTATGATTGATATGCTAACAAAATGAAGTGCACTAAAGTGAGGCTCGAAACTATCCGCGACCTAAAATGAATGTTATGACCGAGTTATGATATGTTGTCATGAATGTGTGATACAATGTTGTGCATGCATTTCAGTATGTTACTTATACCATTTGCGAGTTTTGAAAATAATACTCATCGTCGAAAAATACTCTTTGACGTTTGACCAATCTTAGATTACTTTACAAGTATTTACGTCAAAATGTCATCCTACAATAGTTTTGTAATGATTTATAGTGAAATTATCACTTTTCGTCGTAAAATAAAGTCGTCGGAAATTTCTTGAAAGTGACAAAAATGGCTTTGAAAAACTAGTCGTAAAATGGTGTACGTCGATCGTTAGGAAACGAACTCGACGGTTTTGGAAAGCTTGTATCAAAATCTAAAAGTTTCAGTTCAGGAGTCTTCGACATAAAGGTCTCGAACATAAAGATAATAAGGGTTAAAGATGGTGGTTTTGTCTAATTGTTGTGTAAAAAGTGAGTTTCGGCAAAGTTTAAGCAACCGTAATTAATTTATTACAACTCCGCTATACAAACGGTTGGTCGTTTTTGGAAAATATGCTCGGTGATCTTAATTTTACTAGAAGACATTTCGTTCCAAAAGTTTCACAACCTCGTTAAAAACAGCCCTCAACATGGACGTTATACCACCGTAACACTTGTATCGTAAAAATAATATAGTTTTTCGAAAATAATAGTTACGGCAAGTTTATGAAAACGTGCATATCTTTGTCGCTTCAAACTGCTTTCTCGTATTATATGTCCTTATATTCGTGTCAAAGTATACTAATATATTTTTGATAAGTCGAAATAATTTATAAAACTTAAGACTCATTTTTGACTCATAAGGTGTAACATTTTAAATGTCAAATTTCGGAAAATATATATATCGTTGTCAAACTTGAAAATTCATAACTTCTTCGTTATAACTCCGTTTTAATCCGTTCAAGCGCCACGGATTCGTTTTAAAGTATATTTTCTAAATATCTTGGCCAAAACTCATGTCTACTGTCGGATTTTCCAGAAAAACAAAACAAGGACAGAACACTTTATATACTTGTCGAAAATAGTTTTTCTCGTACCAAACCTATTCTAATCCCTTCAAATCAACTCCAAAGCTAATCTAATCCTACCATACACCTTCTTAGGGTGTCATGGGTTCCTAAACATCATCAAGACCAAAGTATACCAAGGGGATAATTATAGGATGACTATATATATTAAACTCTAAAAATCAATGGTAAAAATGGTATAAACAACACAAGTCTTGCATGTTTTTGCTCAAAAATGATGAGATGAGTATGAAATGAATATGTAAGATAAAAATAGATATGAGATGCTTACAAGTGATATGATGAGGTGCAAAGAACAAGGTTAAACTTAAACACTCTTGGTTTTTATTTCAAAACCTTATATAGAGTGTGATCTAGATTGTGTATAACTTGAACTTGAGAAAAATTTTGATGAGTTCTTCTTGTTCTTAAGTGGTGACCGGTTTTGAGAGAAGCAAAAGGGAGAAGAACTTGACTTTACCAACTCTTGAATTTATTGTGAATGAATGAAGTATGAAATAAGTTACTTTGAGTAAAGACTTAGATATGTAAGAAAGTCTACCAAATCATTAATGAGCACCCTCATTTTGACGCCAGGAGAATGTATTTACCATACATATATTTTTTTTCTTATTTATTATGTGTGTAAAATGTATAAGTAAAGTGAGTTAAGTAAATATAAGTTGTAACTCAGATATACATTTGAGCATTTAAGGTAGCGTTAGCTAGAAATAAATTTTAACGGATCATAGTAAAATATATTGAGGTCATAGAAATTATAAAACACATTTCTTGCAAAATTTGAGTGAAATAATAATTATCGTGTAGTTTTTAAGAAAAGCGTCGTAATAATATAAATTTAACGATTTATATACAAAATAAGTTTAAAACACTAGGTAAACCCAAAATATTGTTTTTATAAACTAAATGTAAGTATAAAAGTATATTGGGATCATTTTTAGAAGTAACGGTTTAAATATTCAAAATAATAACTCACGCGATAACGTTTATTTAATATAAAATTTACGCTTATTGTGAAATGAAAACCATACATAAATTGATATGAAATGATGAATATGGAGTTTGAGAAATGACCGGAAATTGAGAATTGTGACATTCTTCCCATGTTAGAGGAATCGCGTCCTCGCGATTCGATTAATGATACTATGGCCCAAAACGCGACAAGGGTTCTAAAAGTTTATGCTCATGTATGGTTTAAATGATTATGCCAATGCTCATGCATATGTCATGACTATATCCCATTCTAAAGACATGCTCCCTTATGATTAGGCTCGATGAGGCGAGCTTTCCCATTCTCGAGCAAAATTTTAAAAACTTTTGGTAACCGATTTTACTTAATCCCACAACTCATCAAACAAGAACGTCATACGATTAGGCTAAATCGGTTTAGGTAACAACTTGTTTCTAGCTTGATCTTTGCAACTCATCAAACAAGAACTCGCACGCGGATCAAACTGAAACAAGTGGTTTGAAGAAAATCTTTTGAAAATTTGGCTCGATTACGGAATTGCTTACTCATATGAGACTACTACTCCCTTCATTGCATGATTCTTCCCGAATTAGACATAGGTGATCGGGCTATGTATAATTTAGGAGTAACTATGCAATGCTTGGACTAATCGACTCATATGATGTTTGGTGTTGAGTCATAAGTTCGCATGTATAAAGAATATGCACTTGTAATGATATGATGAGATGCTATGATGATGTGGTTATAGTCTAGGTCAATGATGCAACCTAGTTCTCTATAACCGATGCTCGATACCAATCTGTCACACCCCAAATTACCTGTTTTGCGTGAATTGAATACCTTGGGAGGACCGTCATAGCATCAAAGTTACGATTATATCGAACGACCTAAAGTGTCGTTTGGAAAACACATCGTTTAATTTATTAAAACAATCAGAGTTTACAAAGTATTGGTCTCAATTGAAAATCAACTTGTGCGGAAATAAGTTTGTTACAAGCCAAACGATGTTTTAAAGTTTATAAATCCCGAGTGAGACGCGTCGTCACCACGACTCTATGATATGTCCATATGCATGCCATGAAGTGAATGCCTTAGATAACTGAGATAAAACATGCTAAAAAGTGTCAACACAAAGGTTGGTGAGTTCATAGAGTTTGGTTAACAAGTAAAGCTTTTAAAGAGTGTTAATGCAACAAAGGCAAAGTTTTTGGTTATATAGAATAGTTCGCAAAGCAAAGGCATCAGAATCCACTCGGTTCCAAGTCCCGCCATACAAAACTTGCAACCCGTGTGTTTACAACCCATCGCTAAAAATAGTATGTCAATCATGTATGTATATATCATAGTAGTAAAAGTATATGTGTCACCATTAGGGTCTTCCAACACTCGTGTTGGGATGTTTGTAAATTAATAGCCTTCCAACAACTTAATTTGGAGCCACTAATTCTAGTATGTAGCCAATGAACCTCTTGACGAGTCTAACTTGTTTGTTGTGTTGCATTGAATAATGATTATATTCACCCCAAGTCGCGTCATCAAGGACACAAGGGTGGGGGCGTCGCCCGATAGTACTATCAATACCTCTCGGCTCCCGCAGAGTTAACCATTGCTAAAGTTTGTTTGTTGAAGCATAATTGAAAACAAGTTTAGCCCATTAAAGCATATATCGCAATAAACCACACACAATGTCCAAAGTGTATAAGAAGTATAGTGTAACATAATTGTATAAATGGTTTGAGTATTCGCAAGAGTGAAACAAGTATTTAAGCATGTATCTCCCCCAAATAGTTTGTAAGAATTTAAACGAGTAAAAGCGGGGTATGAACTCACAGTAGTATGTCAAAGTTTAGAATATTTGTGAAAGTAAATGAAAATAGTTTGAGCATGTATCTCCCCCAAATAGTTTGTAGAATTTAAACGAGTAAAAGCGGGGTATGAACTCACATTAGTATGTAAAAGTTTAGAGTACTTGTGATAGTGAATGAAAATAGTTTGAGCATGTATCTCCCCCAAAGAGTTTGTAAGACAAATAAGTAATAGAAAGTGGGGCTACGAACTCACCTGGTATGATTGATATGCTAACAAAATGAAGTGCACTAAAGTGAGGCTCGGAAACTATCCGCGACCTAAAATGAATGTTATGACTGAGTTATGATATGTTGTCATGAATGTGTGATACAATGTTGTGCATGCATTTCGTATGTTATTTATACCATTTGCGAGTTTTGAAAATAATACTCATCGTCGAAAAATACTCTTTTGACGTTTTGACCAATCTTAGATTACTTTACAAGTATTTACGTCAAAATGTCATCCTACAATAGTTTTGTAATGATTTATAGTGAAATTATCACTTTTCGTCGTAAAATAAAGTCGTCGGAAATTTCTTGAAAGTGACAAAAATGGCTTTGAAAAACTAGTCGTAAAATGGTGTACGTCGATCGTTAGGAAACGAACTCGACGGTTTTGGAAAGCTTGTATCAAAATCTAAAAGTTTCAGTTCAGGAGTCTTCGACATAAAGGTCTCGAACATAAAGATAATAAGGGTTAAAGATGGTGGTTTTGTCTAATTGTTGTGTAAAAGTGAGTTTCGCAAAGTTTAAGCAACCGTAATTAATTTATTACAACTCCGCTATACAAACGGTTGGTCGTTTTGGAAAATATGCTCGGTGATCTTAATTTTACTAGAAGACATTTCGTTCCAAAAGTTTCACAACCTCGTTAAAACAGCCCTCAACATGGACGTTATACCACCGTAACACTTGTATCGTAAAAATAATATAGTTTTTCGTAAAATAATAGTTACGGCAAGTTTATGAAAACGTGCATATCTTTGTCGTTTCAAATCCGCTTTCTCGTATTATATGTCCTTAGATTCGTGTCAAAGTATACTAATATATTTTGATAAGTCGAAATAATTTATAAAACTTAAGACTCATTTTTGACTCATAAGGTGTAACATTTTAAATGTGAAATTTCGAAAAATATATATATCGTTGTCAAACTTGAAAAATTCATAACTTCTTCGTTATAACTCCGCTTTAATCCGTTCAAGCGGCCACGGATTCGCTTTTAAAGTATATTTTCTAAATATCTTGGCCAAAACTCATGTCTACTGTCGGATTTTCCAGAAAAACAAAACAAGGACAGAACACTTTATATACTTGTCGAAAATAGTTTTTCTCGCACCAAACCTATTCTAATCCCTTCAAATCAACTCCAAAGCTAATCTAATCCTACCATACACCTTCTTAGGGTGTCATGGGTTCCTAAACATCATCAAGACCAAAGTATACCAAGGGATAATTATAGGATGACTATATATATTAAACTCTAAAAATCAATGGTAAAATGGTATAAACAACACAAGTCTTGCATGTTTTTGCTCAAAATGATGAGATGAGTATGAAATGAATATGTAAGATAAAAATAGATATGAGATGCTTACAAGTGATATGATGAGGTGCAAAGAACAAGGTTAAACTTAAACACTCTTGGTTTTTATTTCAAAACCTTATATAGAGTGTGATCTAGATTGTGTATAACTTGAACTTGAGAAAATTTTGATGAGTTCTTCTTGTTCTTAAGTGGTGACCGGTTTGAGAGAAGCAAAGGAGAAGAACTTGACTTTACCAACTCTTGAATTTATTGTGAATGAATGAAGTATGAAATAAGTTACTTTGAGTAAAGACTTAGATATGTAAGAAAGTCTACCAAATCATTAATGAGCACCCTCATTTTGACGCCAAGGAGAATGTATTTACCATACATATATATTTTTTTCTCTTATTTATTATGTGTGTAAAATGTATAAGTAAAGTGAGTTAAGTAAATATAAGTTGTAACTCAGATATACATTTGAGCATTTAAGGTAGCGTTAGCTAGAAATAAATTTTAACGGATCATAGTAAAATATATTGAGGTCATAGAAATTATAAAACACATTTCTTGCAAAATTTGAGTGAAATAATAATTATCGTGTAGTTTTTAAGAAAAGCGTCGTAATAATATAAATTTAACGATTTATATACAAAATAAGTTTAAAACACTAGGTAAACCCAAAATATTGTTTTATAAACTAAATGTAAGTATAAAAGTATATTGGGATCATTTTAGAAGTAACGGTTTAAATATTCAAAATAATAACTCACGCGATAACGCTTATTTAATATAAAATTTACGCGTTTATTGTGAAATGAAAACCATACATAAATTGATATGAAATGATGAATATGGAGTTTGAGAAATGACCGGAAATTGAGAATTGTGACATTCTTCCCATGTTAGAGGAATCGCGTCCTCGCGATTCGATTAATGATACTATGGCCCAAAACGCGACAAGGGTTCTAAAAGTTTATGCTCATGTATGGTTTAAATGATTATGCCAATGCTCATGCATATGTCATGACTATATCCCATTCTAAAGACATGCTCCCTTATGATTAGGCTCGATGAGGCAGGCTTTCCCATTCTCGAGCAAAATTTTAAAAACTTTTGGTAACCGATTTTACTTAATCCCACAACTCATCAAACAAGAACTGTCATACGATTAGGCTAAATCGGTTTAGGTAACAACTTGTTTCTAGCTTGATCTTTGCAACTCATCAAACAAGAACTGTCACGCGGATCAAACCGGAAACAAGTGGTTTGAAGAAAATCTTTGAAAATTTGGCTCGATTACGGAATTGCTTACTCATATGAGACTATCGCTCCCTTCATTGCATGATTCTTCCCGATTAGACATAGGTGATCGGGCTATGTATAATTTAGAGTAACTATGCAATGCTTGGACTAATCGACTCATATGATGTTTGGTGTTGAGTCATAAGTTCGCATGTATAAAGAATATGCACTTGTAATGATATGATGAGATGCTATGATGATGTGGTTATAGTCTAGGGTCAATGATGCAACCTAGTTCTCTATAACCGATGCTCGATACCAATCATCACACCCCAAATTACCTGCTTTTGCAATGAATTGAATACCTTGGGAGGACCGTCATAGCATCAAAGTTACTGATTATATCGAACGACCTAAAGTGTCGTTTGGAAAACACATCGTTTAATTTATTAAAACAATCAGAGTTTACAAAGTATTGGTCTCAATTGAAAATCAACTTGTGCGGAAATAAGTTTGTTACAAGCCAAACGATGTTTTAAAGTTTATAAATCCCGAGTGAGACGCGTCGTCACCACGACTCTATGATATGTCCATATGCATGCCATGAAGTGAATGCCTTAGATACCTGAGATAAAACATGCTAAAAAGTGTCAACACAAAGGTTGGTGAGTTCATAGAGTTTGGTTAACAAGTAAAGCTTTTAAAGAGCGTTAATGCAACAAAGGCAAAGTTTTTGGTTATATAGAATAGTTCGCAAAGCAAAGGCATCGTAAATCCACTCAGTTCCAAGTCCCGCCCATACAAAACTTGCAACCTGTGTGTTTACAACCCAACGCTAAAAATAGTATGTCAATCATGTATGTATATATCATAGTAGTAAAAGTATATGTGTCACCACAGGGTCTTCCAACACTCGTGTTGGGATGTTTGTAAATTAATAGCCTTCCAAAACTTAATTTGGAGCCACTAATTCTAGTATGTAGCCAACTGAACCTCTTGACGAGTCTAACTTGTTTGTTGTGTTGCATTGAATAACAGATTATATTCACCCCAAGTCGCGTCATCAAGGACACAAGGGTGGGGGCGTCAGCCCGATAGTACTATCAATACCTCTCTGCCGGCTCCCGCAGGAGTTAACCAGTTGCTAAAGTTTGTTTGTTGAAGCATAATTGAAAACAAGTTTAGCCCATTAAAGCACATATCGCAATAAACCACACACAATGTCCAAAGTGTATAAGAAGTATAGTGTAACATAATTGTATAAATGGTTTGAGTATTCGCAAGAGTGAAACAAGTATTTAAGCATGTATCTCCCCCAAATAGTTTGTAAGAATTTAAACGAGTAAAAGCGGGGTATGAACTCACAGTAGTATGTCAAAGTTTAGAATATTTGTGAAAGTAAATGAAAATAGTTTGAGCATGTATCTCCCCAAATAGTTTGTAGAATTTAAACGAGTAAAAGCGGGTATGAACTCACATTAGTATGTAAAAGTTTAGAGTACTTGTGATAGTGAATGAAAATAGTTTGAGCATGTATCTCCCCAAAGAGTTTGTAAGACAAATAAGTAATAGAAAGTGGGCTACGAACTCACCGGTATGATTGATATGCTAACAAAATGAAGTGCACTAAAGTGAGGCTCGAAACTATCCGCGACCTAAAATGAATGTTATGACCGAGTTATGATATGTTGTCATGAATGTGTGATACAATGTTGTGCATGCATTTCGTATGTTATTTATACCATTTGCGAGTTTTGAAAATAATACTCATCGTCGAAAAATACTCTTTTGACGCTTTGACCAATCTTAGATTACTTTACAAGTATTTACGTCAAAATGTCATCCTACAATAGTTTTGTAATGATTTATAGTGAAATTATCACTTTTAGTCGTAAAATAAAGTCGCCGGAAATTTCTTGAAAGTGACAAAATGGCTTTGAAAAACTAGTCGTAAAATGGTGTACGTCGATCGTTAGGAAACGAACTCGACGGTTTTGGAAAGCTTGTATCAAAATCTAAAAGTTTCAGTTCAGGAGTCTTCGACATAAAGGTCTCGAACATAAAGATAATAAGGGTTAAAGATGGTGGTTTTGTCTAATTGTTGTGTAAAAAGTGAGTTTCGGCAAAGTTTAAGCAACCGTAATTAATTTATTACAACTCCGCTATACAAACGGTTGGTCGTTTTGGAAAATATGCTCGGTGATCTTAATTTTACTAGAAGACATTTCGTTCCAAAAAGTTTCACAACCTCGTTAAAAACAGCCCTCAACATGGACGTTACAGCTACCGTAACACTTGTATCGTAAAAATAATATAGTTTTTCAGAAAATAATAGTTACGGCAAGTTTATGAAAACGTGCATATCTTTGTCGTTTCAAATCCGTTTTCTACGTATTTTATGTCCTTAGATTCGTGTCAAAGTATACTAATATATTTTTGATAAGTCGAAATAATTTATAAAACTTAAGACTCATTTTGACTCATAAGGTGTAACATTTTAAATGTCGAAATTTCGAAAATATATATATCGTTGTCAAACTTGAAAATTCATAACTTCTTCGTTATAACTCCGTTTTAATCCGTTCAAGCGGCCACGGATTCGTTTTAAAGTATATTTTCTAAATATCTTGGCCAAAACTCATGTCTACTGTCGGATTTTCCAGAAAAACAAAACAAGGACAGAACACTTTATATACTTGTCGAAAATAGTTTTCTCGTACCAAACCTATTCTAATCCCTTCAAATCAACTCCAAAGCTAATCTAATCCTACCATACACCTTCTTAGGGTGTCATGGGTTCCTAAACATCATCAAGACCAAAGTATACCAAGGGGATAATTATAGGATGACTATATATATTAAACTCTAAAAATCAATGGTAAAAATGGTATAAACAACACAAGTCTTGCATGTTTTTGCTCAAAAATGATGAGATGAGTATGAAATGAATATGTAAGATAAAAATAGATATGAGATGCTTACAAGTGATATGATGAGGTGCAAAGAACAAGGTTAAACTTAAACACTCTTGGTTTTATTTCAAAACCTTATATAGAGTGTGATCTAGATTGTGTATAACTTGAACTTGAGAAAATTTTGATGAGTTCTTCTTGTTCTTAAGTGGTGACGGTTTGAGAGAAGCAAAGGAGAAGAACTTGACTTTACCAACTCTTGAATTTATTGTGAATGAATGAAGTATGAAATAAGTTACTTTGAGTAAAGACTTAGATATGTAAGAAAGTCTACCAAATCATTAATGAGCACCCTCATTTTGACGCTAAAGAGAATGTATTTACCATACATATATATTTTTTTTCTCTTATTTATTATGTGTGTAAAATGTATAAGTAAAGTGAGTTAAGTAAATATAAGTTGTAACCTGTATATACATTTGAGCATTTAAGGTAGCGTTAGCTAGAAATAAATTTTTAACGGATCATAGTAAAATATATTGAGGTCATAGAAATTATAAAACACATTTCTTGCAAAATTTGAGTGAAATAATAATTATCGTGTAGTTTTTAAGAAAAGCGTCGTAATAATATAAATTTAACGATTTATATACAAAATAAGTTTAAAACACTAGGTAAACCCAAAATATTGTTTTTATAAACTAAATGTAAGTATAAAAGTATATTGGGATCATTTTTATAAGTAACGGTTTAAATATTCAAAATAATAACTCACGCGATAACGTTTATTTAATATAAAATTTACGCGTTTATTGTGAAATGAAAAACCATACATAAATTGATATGAAATAATGAATATGGAGTTTGAAAATGACCGAAATTGAGAATTGTGACAATCCCAACCTTAGTAGCGAATAATATGACTTTAAGTTGCAATAAACATTTATAAATCACAATTCCATATCTGTGAATACAGTTAATTATTCACCACTACTATTTTTAATCTTCTTTAAGTTGTCTCATGGTTGTCACTAACATCTTGGCTAAATGGAGACAAACTAGCTAAACTAGGCAGCTAGGGTGGTAGGGCCATATTAGTCATTTTTGGTACATGAGTAGGGTAAACCAATAAAAGCCCATATTTTAGAGCTACATTCTTGGTACCACCATCTTGAATACGCTATGTCAAGTATTCGTTTTTATTTAGTGAATGAGCATGCATGTTTCACTTACAAAGTTGATGAAAATGAGTATAAAGTTCGACTTTTAATCTTAATTTGACCTCTTTCTTTACACGGAAAAAAGAATAATTGGAACTCACATGTGCTTCGACCACCAAGACGATCAATAAGTCATTTTGGTACATCAATAGGTTAAACAAAAATGCCAATTGTATTATAGAACTACATCTTGCCATGAAATATTAAATATGGTGACAATATTAAGGAAATATAGTAATTTGTGTTATTAATGGAATTGATATTGTGTTATTGTATATACTAATGGTAGATTGTTTGATGAACTTTTGTTATCGGGGGCTTGAATCAACGGATGATCATGTGATAACGATGGCGTGATCGGTGGAGAACATTTAAAGGCCAAGAGTTGATGTCTTCTTAGAGCACCTAGGTCGGTTTTATGAGATAATAGTGTATTCGATCGACAACGATGATATGTACATTCCTAATATCCTCTTGAGTCTCACATCTAAGGCGTTGAACCTCCACTTTGTAGTCGTCACATACGGGCCAATACCATTGTACCATTTATATTAGATGTATATGATATGATTTTTGTATCCACAATATTCATATTACGATAAAAGAGGGCCAATGGGACCATATTACAACATTATTGTTACATAACCATACATGGTCATAAATTTGGTATGAAAATTTTACTAATGGAATCATTAACGGTCTAAAATCTTTTGTCTATTTATTCATTTTATTTTTTCTAAAAATGTAGAGCTTATGCATGAACAAATTCACTTACGTGTATACTCCAGTGTCTCGATAGCGATGTATTTCTTAATAAACTATAAGGTGAAGCACTTCAACAACTCAAGAAAAAGTATGATATTGTAGTTAACGTTGTTTCACATATTCAGAAATTGACTCTTTCATTTATTTCCTCAGAGCAAAGAGGAAAAATATTTCATCAATAATCACTTGAGTTTTAGAGTCATGTATCACAAGTATATAGCTTATTTTTCGTTGATGACCTCTTTAAAGCTGAGAGTGTGGTTAAATTGCTTAAAGATTTTGTTTTGATCTTGATTTTAGATTGTGAATTTGGGAACCATAATTCTTCACACTAATGTATTTGTCAAAGTTTACGAAGAAGCTACATCTGGAAGTTCAAGCAAGCGAGACGAAATAAATTGTGGTGCACAGAGATATCTGCGAGAAATTGTTAAATGACCGGCTGAGCTTACTGCAACAATTTGGAATGGACCTTCTCGGGTTTGCTAAAGTATAATATTAGACACGATATGCGCATCTTATGCAATTACATTTAAAATAAATTGCCAAATTTTGTCTTGCTAAGCGTAAATTCACCTTTACGTCACAAATGCCTCTCGGTTATGATCGGTGACATTTTATGAGAAGAATTAAGTAACTTCTAAGCGCGTACTATGATCGGTATGCATATGTGATATGTGCTAAAAGCTTATAGTTGATCTTCCATATTATATTAAAAGCTTCGTAGTTGTAATCATATCAATTACCTAGAGTTCAAGATACATTTTTTTACATGATTGTGTGATAATAAGTTAATAATTATTTTTTTAATCAATTATTGACCTTTAGTGTTAGTTTTGAAGCTTGTCTCATTCTATTAGACTTCAAGATCGTTTGTGTTGAGCATGTCTAATGTATAAGGAGCATGTCCGAGAGCATCGTCTACCCAATCCATAGATGGTCTACCCCAATCCATAGATGGTAGACCACGGGACCTTACTCATACTTATCTTTTATTAAAATGGTGACACAACAATAATGAAAACATGTTTAGCTACATACTATATTATCATCTTTTACTATTGCACTTTTCAAGTTATAATTTAATGATGTATTGGACTTTGTTGCATAACATTAGAAGTTCTTTTGTTTAAATTAGAGATTCATATAACGGTTAACCAACCAAATCATGTAGGAAGGTAAAGATTGTATGATAATGGAGGAACCAACCTCAAGTAAAATCTTTTATTGGAACTAAAACTACGAAAGAAAGAAGATAGCTAAGTGCATAATCACTACACCCATAAGTTTATGATTATATTATTGATTAATCCATCATTACATAAATTTTGAGGTACTTATATGACCAATGGTTCAAAAAATACAAACTTTACTTATCGAAATCGGTATTTTGAGTACCAATTTTTCTAAGACCCAAAATCATTTAAGCTTAAAAGTAAGGAGACTGATTTTAATGATTATAGTTAAGCTAATCCGACGAGGTATGTGGTGAAAATGATGACGTAATGATAACTTTATCGGATATTATGAAATGTTTTGAGCTTAAGATCCGTACCTAAAATGAAGGTAGATTGTCAAGCGTAAATAGGCCAATAAGCATAACATAATCGATCTCATGCAGGTTAAACATGATCACTCTCAAGACCAAATTAGTACGATTGGGATATTCTTGTGTCGGTGCCACGTCAAAAGCGGCCTAAGAGATTCGACAATATGTCACGAATCTTCTTGCCTCTCAAGACCAGCACATCAAGGTCGAAAAGTTCCACCTTAGTTGCACTCCTTCTACGATTACCCTCCTTCTTTCGCTATAGCAAATTATGTCCACGATAATTATAAGACATGCCGCCCATTGGGCGACTTTGACCATATATATATATATATATATATATATATATATATATATATATATATATATATATATATATATATATATATATATATATATATATATATATATATATATATATATATATATATATATATATATATATATATATATGTAACATATTCAACGATATCCGATAATAAGATACTCACATGATCAAAAACACTCGTTTTTACGAAGTTACGTTAAGTTTATAAGTTTTTCTAAACTTTCCCCGAATTTACACTTTTTACCCTCAAGTTACGAAAAGTACGAGTTTAGTCCTTCAAGTTTGAGAAAACTACTTGGGAAAACTACTTTTATGAATTCAGCCCTTCAAGACTTGTTTTTACACGTTTACACCTTGAGTTCTTCAAGTTTACACTTTTCACCCTAACTTTAACTTATAACTAGTTTAAACAATTGGCAAAATTGGTCCTCGTGATTTTATTCGTGCGCATGCACGTGAAATCCTTCCCTTATACTTTCGAATATGGCCATAATAGCTCTTAGATTTTCATGTATGTTTAATATACGTACTATAGGACCCTTTAACTTCTTAAAAAGTTACAATTTTAACCCAAGGACGATAATATTTGCAATTTAGGTCCGAATACATTTTTAGAAAAATGAAAACTTTGTAAAATGAGTACAAACTTATTTCCAACTTATTTTTATAGCTTATTGGCTTGTTTTCACCATATTGGGCCGGGTTGGGTTTTAATTGGACACGGTTTGGGCTCATTGGGCTTAATAGTTGGGCTTTAGGCCTGTTAGCTCTTGCGTGAGTTTTTCAAAGTGTACGAGGGATTCTCAAGAGTGTGTGATGTGTTTTCGATACTTTTAGCAAGTTTTAACATGTAACAACGAGTGATTAAGTGTCGAAGGTTGTCTATAACAAGCTACACGATATGATTTAATGTGAAATGGTGCGTGTAACATTTATAACGTGTGATAAAGCATGTATATTGTCACACCCCAAATTACATTTTGCGTGGAATGGAATACCTTGGGAGGACCCGTCATAGCATCAAAGTTACGGTCATATCGAGCGACCTAAAGTGTCGTTTGGAAAACACATCGTTTAATTTATTAAAACAATCAGAGTTTACAAAGTATTGGTCCCAATTGAAAATCAACTTGTGCGGAAATAAGTTTGTTACAAGCCAAACGATGTTTTAAAGTTTATAAATCCCGAGTGAGACGCGTCGTCACCACGACTCTATGATATGTCCATATGCATGCCATGAAGTGAATGCCTTAGATATCTGAGATAAAACATGCTAAAAAGTGTCAACACAAAGGTTGGTGAGTTCATAGAGTTTGATTAACAAGTAAAGCTTTAAAAGAGCGTTCATAAAACAAAGGCAAAGTTTTTGGTTATATAGAATAGTTCATAAGCAAAGGCATCAGAAATCCACTCGGTTCCAAGTCCCGCCCATACAAAACTTGCAACATGTGTGTTTACAACCCATTGCTAAAAATAGTATGTCAATCATGTATGTATGTATCATAGTAGTTAAAAATATAAATGTCACCATTAGGGTCTCCCAACACTCGTGTTGGGATGTTTATAAATTAATAGCCTTCCAACAACTTAATTTGGAGCCACTAATTCTTGTATGTAGCCAATCGAACCTCTTGACAAGTCTAAATTGTTTGTCTGTTGCATTGAATAATGATTATATTCACCCTGTGTCGCGTCATCAAGGACACAAGGGTGGGCGTCACCGATAGTACTATCAATACCTCTCTGCCGGCTCCCGCAGAGTTAACCATTGCTAAAGTTTGTATGTTGATGCATAATTGAAAACTAGTTTAGCACATTAAGGCACATATCGCAATAAACCACACATAATGTTCAAAGTGTATAAGAAGTATATTGTAACACAATTGTATAAATGGTTTGAGTATTCGCAAGAGTGAAACAAGTATTTAAGCATGTATCTCCCAAATAGTTTGTAAGAATTTAAGCGAGTAAAAGTGGGTATGAACTCACGAGTAATATGTAAAAATTTAGAGTATTTGTGATAGTAAATGAAAATAGTTTGAGCATGTATCTCCCCAAAGTTTGTACACAATTAATAGAAAGTGGGGCTATGAAACTCACGGTAATATGTAGAAGTTAAAATAAAGTAAGTAGTTGGTGTGTATCTCCCCAAAAGTAGTATAAAAGCGATTGAAAGTGGGGCTATGGAACTCACGGTGAGTATGTCAAAGTTTAGAATATTTGTGATAGTAAAAGCAAGTAGTTGAGCATGTATCTCCCCAAAGAGTTTGTAAAACAAATAAGTAATAGAAAGTGGGCTACGAACTCACCGTATATGATTGATATGCTAACAAAATGAAGTGCACTAAAGCGAGGCTCGGAAACTATCCGCGACCTAAAATGAATGTCATGACTTGAGTTATGATATGTTGTCGTGAATGCGTGATAGTGTGATACAATGTTGTGCATGCAATTCCATATGATATTCATACCACTTGTATGTTTTGGAAATAATGTTTATCGTCAAAATATGTTTATGACATCCCGTCATATAATAAAATACTTTACTAAGTATTTACGTCAAAATGTCATCCTACAATAGTTTATTAATATTTTATTGTGAAATTTTAACTTTTCGTCGTAAAATAATGTCGTTGGAAATTTCACGAAGTTGACAAAAATGGCTTCGAAAAGCTAGTCGTAAAATGGTGTACGTCGAACGTTAGGAAACGAACTCGACGGTTTTGGAAAGCTTGTATCAAAATCTAAAAGTTTTAGTACATGAGTTTTCGTCATAGAGGTCTCGAACATAAAGATAATAAGGGTTAAAGATGGTGGTTTTGTCTAATTGTTGTGTAAAAAGTGAGTTTCGCAAAGTTTAAACATCCGTAATAATTTATTAAAACTCCGCTATACAAACGGTTGGTCGTTTTAGAAAATATGCTCGGTGATCTTGATTTTACTAGAATACATTTCGTTCCAAAAGTTATACATCATAGTTAAAACAGCCCTCAACATGGTCGTTTCGACTACCGTAACACTTGTCTCGTAAAAATAATATAGTTTTTCGAAAAATAATAGTTACGGCAATTTTATGAAAACGTGCATATCTTAGTCGTTTCAAATCCGTTTTCTACGTATTATCGTCCTTAGATTCATGTCAAAGTATACTAATATATTTTGATAAGTCGAAATAATTTATAAAACTTAAGACTCATTTTGACTCATAAGGTGTAACATTTTCAATCTGAAATTTGAAAATATATATATCGTTGTCAAACTTGAAAAATTCATAACTTCTTCGTTATAACTCCGTTTTAATCCGTTCAAGCGGCCACGGATTCGTTTAAAGTATATTTTCTAAATATCTTGGCCAAAACTCATGTCTACTGTCGGATTTTCCAGAAATTCAAAATAAGATCAGACCACTTTTATTACTTGTCGAAAATAGTTTTCTCGTACTAAACCTATTCCAATCCCTTCAAATCAACTCCAAAGCTAATCTAATCCTACCATACACCTTCTTAGGGTGTCATGGGTTCCTAATCATCATCAAGACCAATATATACCAAGGAATAATTATAGGATGACTTTATATATATATCTCTAAAATCAATGTAAAAATGGTATAAACAACACAAGTCTTGCATGTTTTGCTCAAAAATGATGAGATGAGTATGAAATGAATATGTAAGATGAAAAATAAATATGAGATGCTTACTAGTGATATGATGAGGTGATAAGAACCAAGGATTAAACCTAGACACCCTAGGTTTTTATTTCAAAACCTAAACAAGAGTGTGATTCTAGATTGTTAAAACACTTGAGCTTGAAAGATTTTTGATCCCTTGAACACTCTTGAATGTGGCCGGTTTTGGGAGAGAACAAGCAAGAGAGAAAACCACTTACTAACACTTAAATTATTGAAATCAATGAATGAATGAAATGAAGGTTGAGTATTGATATAGTTATGGAGAAAATTTTTACCAAAGCATTAATGAGACAACCCCATAGGGCGGTTTTTAGGGGTTGTTTCTCAATATATATTTTTTTTTATAATGTGTTGTGTAAATACTTGTAACAATTTGTAAGAAAAGTGTAAGTAAATGTGTAGTTAAAGGTAACTTGTAAGGTACATGGTAGTTTTAGATACAAGTAAATTTTAATAGGTTAAAGTAGGGTATAATGAAATCATAAAATTGTAAAATACATTCCTTGAAAAAAATTTGAGTGATAAAATAATTATCGAATAGTTTTAAGAAAACGCCAAAATAATATAACTTTAACGATTTATATACGAAATAAATTCAAAACACTAGTTAAACACAAAA
Organism: Chrysanthemum lavandulifolium; assembly: GCA_022545495.1. Lineage (NCBI taxonomy): Eukaryota > Viridiplantae > Streptophyta > Magnoliopsida > Asterales > Asteraceae > Chrysanthemum > Chrysanthemum lavandulifolium. Next base: position 127,126 of record JAHFWF010000158.1, on the reverse strand, counting down.
TATAGTTTTATAACTAAATGTAAGTTTAAAATACATCGGGATCATTTTGAAAGTAACGGATTAAATATTCAAAATAATAACTCACGCGATAACGTTTATTTAATATAAAATTTACGTTTAAAGTGAAATGAAAAATCATGAATAAATTGATATGAAATGATGAATATGGAGTTTGAGAAATGACCGGAAATTGAGAATTGTGACATTCTTCCCATGTTAGAGGAATCGCGTCCTCGCGATTCGATTAATGATACTATGGCCCAAAACGCGACAAGGGTTCTAAAAGTTTATGCTCATGTATGGTTTAAATGATTATGTCAATGCTCATGCATATGTCGTGACTATATCCCATTCTAAAGACATGCTCCCTTATGATTAGGTTCGATGAGGCAGGCTTTCCCATTCTCGAGCAAAATTTTAAAAAAACTTTTTGGTAACCGATTTTTACTTAATCCCACAACTCATCAAACAAGAACTGTCATACGATTAGGCTAAATCGGTTTAGGTAACAACTTGTTTCTAGCTTGATCTTTGCAACTCATCAAACAAGAACTGTCACGCGGATCAAACTGGAAACAAGTGGTTTGAAGAAAATCTTTTGAAAATTTGGCTCGATTCGGATTGCTTACTCATATGAGACTACTACTCTCTTCATTGCATGATTCTTCTGAATTAGACATAGGTGATCGGGCTATGTATAATTTAGGAGTAACTATGCAATGCTTGGACTAATCGACTCATATGATGTTTGGTGTTGAGTCATAAGTTCGCATGTATAAAGAATATGCACTTGTAATGATATGATGAGATGCTATGATGATGTGGTTATAGTCTAGGGTCAATGATGCAACCTAGTTCTCTATAACCGACGCTCGATACCAATCATCACACCCCAAATTACACTTTGCGGTGAATGGAATACCTTGGGGAGGACTGTCATAGCATCAAAGTTACAGTTATATCGAACGACCTAAAGTGTCGTTTGGAAAACACATCGTTTAATTTATTAAAACAATCGAGTTTACAAAGTATTGGTCCCAATTGAAAATCAACTTGTGCGGAAATAAGTTTGTTACAAGCCAAACGATGTTTTAAAGTTTATAAATCCCGAGTGAGACGCGTCACCACGACTCTATGATATGTCCATATGCATGCCATGAAGTGAATGCCTTAGATATCCGAGATAAAACATGCTAAAAGTGTCAACACAAAGGTTGGTGAGTTCATAGAGTTTGATTAACAAGTAAAGCTTTAAAAGAGCGTTCATAAAACAAAGGCAAAGTTTTGGTTATATAGAATAGTTCGCAAAGCAAAGGCATCGTAAATCCACTCAGTTCCAAGTCCCGCCCATACAAAACTTGCAACCTGTGTGTTTACAACCCACTGCTAAAAATAGTATGTCAATCATGTATGTATGTATCATAGTAGTTAAAAATATAAATGTCACCACAAGGGTCTCCCAACACTCGTGTTGGGATGTTTGTAAATTAATAGCCTTCCAACAACTTAATTTGGAGCCACTAATTCTTGTATGTAGCCAACTGAACCTCTTGACAAGTCTAAATTGTTTGTACTGTTGCATTGAATAACAGATTATATTCACCCCAGGTCGCGTCATCAAGGACACAAGGGGGGGCGTCCACCGATAGTACTATCAATACCTCTCTGCCGCCCCGCAGGAGTTAACCATTGCTAAAGTTTGTATGTTGATGCATAATTGAAAACTAGTTTAGCACATTAAGGCACATATCGCAATAAACCACACATAATGTTCAAAGTGTATAAGAAGTATATTGTAACACAATTGTATAAATGGTTTGAGTATTCATAAGAGTGAAACAAGTATTTAAGCATGTATCTCCCCAAATAGTTTGTAAGAATTTAAACGAGTAAAAGTGGGTATGAACTCACAAGAATATGTAAAATTTAGAGTATTTGTGATAGTAAATGAAAATAGTTTGAGCATGTATCTCCCCCAAAAGTTTGTACACAATTAATAGAAAGTGGGGCTATGAAAACTCACGGTAATATGTAGAAGTTAAAATAAAGTAAGTAGTTGAGCGTGTATCTCCCCCAAAAGTAGTATAAAAACGATTGAAAGTGGGGCTATGGAACTCATAGTAGTATGTCAAAGTTTAGAATATTTGTGATAGTAAAAGCAAGTAGTTGAGCATGTATCTCCCCCAAAGAGTTTGTAAAACAAATAAGTAATAGAAAGTGGGCTCGAACTCACCGGTATGATTGATATGCTAACAAAATGAAGTGCACTAAAACGAGGCTCGGAAACTATCCGCGACCTAAAATGAATGTCATGACTTGAGTTATGATATGTTGTCGTGAATGCGTGATAGTGTGATACAATGTTGTGCATGCAATTCCATATGATATTCATACCACTTGTATGTTTTGGAAATAATGTTTATCGTCAAAATATGTTTATGACATCCCGTCATATAATAAAATACTTTACTAAGTATTTACGTCAAAATGTCATCCTACAATAGTTTATTAATGTTTTATTGTGAAATTTTAACTTTTAGTCAGTAAAATAATGTCGTTGGAAATTTCACGAAGTTGACAAAAATGGCTTCGAAAAGCTAGTCGTAAAATGGTGTACGTCGAACGTTAGGAAACGAACTCGACGGTTTTGGAAAGCTTGTATCAAAATCTAAAAGTTTTAGTACATGAGTTTTCGTCATAGAGGTCTCGAACATAAAGATAATAAGGGTTAAAGATGGTGGTTTTGTCTAATTGTTGTGTAAAAAGTGAGTTTCGGCAAAGTTTAAACATCCGTAAATAATTTATTAAAACTCCGCTATACAAACGGTTGGTCGTTTTAGAAAATATGCTCGGTGATCTTGATTTTACTAGAATACATTTCGTTCCAAAAAGTTCTACATCATAGTTAAAAACAGCCCTCAACATGGTCGTTTCAGCTACCGTAACACTTGTCTCGTAAAATAATATAGTTTTTCAGAAAATAATAGTTACGGCAATTTTATGAAAACGTGCATATCTTAGTCGTTTCAAATCCGTTTTCTACGTATTATACGTCCTTAGATTCATGTCAAAGTATACTAATATATTTTTGATAAGTCGAAATAATTTATAAAACTTAAGACTCATTTTTGACTCATAAGGTGTAACATTTTCAATGCTGAAATTTCAGAAAATATATATATCGTTGTCAAACTTGAAAAATTCATAACTTCTTCGTTATAACTCCGCTTTTAATCCGTTCAAGCGCCACGGATTCGCTTTTAAAGTATATTTTCTAAATATCTTGGCCAAAAACTCATGTCTACTGTCGGATTTTCCAGAAATTCAAAATAAGATCAGACCACTTTTATTACTTGTCGAAAATAGTTTTCTCGTACTAAACCTATTCCAATCCCTTCAAATCAACTCCAAAGCTAATCTAATCCTACCATACACCTTCTTAGGGTGTCATGGGTTCCTAATCATCATCAAGACCAATATATACCAAGGAATAATTATAGGATGACTTTATATATATATATCTCTAAAATCAATGTAAAAATGGTATAAACAACACAAGTCTTGCATGTTTTTGCTCAAAATGATGAGATGAGTATGAAATGAATATGTAAGATGAAAATAAATATGAGATGCTTACTAGTGATATGATGAGGTGATAAGAACCAAGGATTAAACCTAAACACCCTAGGTTTTATTTCAAAACCTAAACAAGAGTGTGATTCTAGATTGTTAAAACACTTGAGCTTGAAAGATTTTTGATCCTTGAACACTCTTGAATGTGGCGGTTTGGGAGAGAACAAGCAAGAGAAAACCACTTACTAACACTTGAATTATTGAAATCAATGAATGAATGAAATGAAGGTTGAGTATTGATATAGTTATGGAGAAAATTTTACCAAAGCATTAATGAGACAACCCCATAGGGCGGTTTTTGGGGGGTTGTTTCTCAATATATATATTTTTTTTATAATGTGTTGTGTAAATACTTGTAACAATTTGTAAGAAAAGTGTAAGTAAATGTGTAGTTAAAGGTAACTTGTAAGGTACATGGTAGTTTTAGATACAAGTAAATTTTAATAGGTTAAAGTAGGGTATAATGAAATCATAAAATTGTAAAAATACATTCCTTGAAAAAAATTTGAGTGATAAAATAATTATCGAATAGTTTTTAAGAAAAACGTAAAATAATATAACTTTAACGATTTATATACGAAATAAATTCAAAACACTAGTTAAACACAAAATATAGTTTTTATAACTAAATGTAAGTTTAAAATACATCGGGATCATTTTTGAAAGTAACGGATTAAATATTCAAAATAATAACTCACGCGATAACGTTTATTTAATATAAAATTTACGCGTTTAAAGTGAAATGAAAAATCATGAATAAATTGATATGAAATGATGAATATGGAGTTTGAGAAATGACCGAAATTGAGAATTGTGACATTCTTCCCATGTTAGAGGAATCGCGTCCTCGCGATTCGATTAATGATACTATATTTAAAAAAACGCGACAAGGGTTCTAAAAGTTTATGCTCATGTATGGTTTAAATGATTATGTCAATGCTCATGCATATGTCGTGACTATATCCCATTCTAAAGACATGCTCCCTTATGATTAGGTTCGATGAGGCGCTTTCCCATTCTCGAGCAAAATTTAAAAAAACTTTTGGTAACCGATTTTACTTAATCCCACAACTCATCAAACAAGAACGTCATACGATTAGGCTAAATCGGTTTAGGTAACAACTTGTTTCTAGCTTGATCTTTGCAACTCATCAAACAAGAAGCATCGCGCGGATCAAGCTGAAACAAGTGGTTTGAAGAAAATCTTTGAAAATTTGGCTCGATTCGGAATTGCTTACTCATATGAGACTACTACTCTCTTCATTGCATGATTCTTCCCAATTAGACATAGTGATCGGGCTATGTATAATTTAGAGTAACTATGCAATGCTTGGACTAATCGACTCATATGATGTTTGGTGTTGAGTCATAAGTTCGCATGTATAAAGAATATGCACTTGTAATGATATGATGAGATGCTATGATGATGTGGTTATAGTCTAGGGTCAATGATGCAACCTAGTTCTCTATAACCGACGCTCGATACCAATCACACACCCCAAATTACACATTTTGCGTGAATGGAATACCTTGGGAGGACTGTCATAGCATCAAAGTTACGGTTATATCGAACGACCTAAAGTGTCGTTTGGAAAACACATCGTTTAATTTATTAAAACAATCGAGTTTACAAAGTATTGGTCCCAATTGAAAATCAACTTGTGCGGAAATAAGTTTGTTACAAGCCAAACGATGTTTTAAAGTTTATAAATCCGAGTGAGACGCGTCGTCACTACGACTCTATGATATGTCCATATGCATGCCATGAAGTGAATGCCTTAGATATCCGAGATAAAACATGCTAAAAGTGTCAACACAAAGGTTGGTGAGTTCATAGAGTTTGATTAACAAGTAAAGCTTTAAAGAGCGTTCATAAAACAAAGGCAAAGTTTTGGTTATATAGAATAGTTCGCAAAGCAAAGGCATCAGTAAATCCACTCGGTTCCAAGTCCGCCCATACAAAACTTGCAACATGTGTGTTTACAACCTTTGCTAAAAATAGTATGTCAATCATGTATGTATGTATCATAGTAGTTAAAAATATAAATGTCACCACAGGGTCTCCCAACACTCGTGTTGGGATGTTTATAAATTAATAGCCTTCCAACAACTTAATTTGGAGCCACTAATTCTTGTATGTAGCCAAGCGAACCTCTTGACAAGTCTAAATTGTTTGTCTTGTTGCATTGAATAACGATTATATTCACCCTGTCGGCGTCATCAAGGACACAAGGGTGGGGCGTCGGCCGATAGTACTATCAATACCTCTCCGCCGTCCCGCAGGAGTTAACCATTGCTAAAGTTTGTATGTTGATGCATAATTGAAAACTAGTTTAGCACATTAAGGCACATATCGCAATAAACCACACATAATGTTCAAAGTGTATAAGAAGTATATTGTAACACAATTGTATAAATGGTTTGAGTATTCGCAAGAGTGAAACAAGTATTTAAGCATGTATCTCCCCCAAATAGTTTGTAAGAATTTAAACGAGTAAAAGTGGGGTATGAACTCACAGTAATATGTAAAAATTTAGAGTATTTGTGATAGTAAATGAAAATAGTTTGAGCATGTATCTCCCCCAAAAGTTTGTACACAATTAATAGAAAGTGGGGCTATGAAAACTCACGGTAATATGTAGAAGTTAAAATAAAGTAAGTAGTTGAGCGTGTATCTCCCCCAAAAGTAGTATAAAAACGATTGAAAGTGGGGCTATGGAACTCATAGTAGTATGTCAAAGTTTAGAATATTTGTGATAGTAAAAGCAAGTAGTTGAGCATGTATCTCCCCCAAAGAGTTTGTAAAACAAATAAGTAATAGAAAGTGGGGCTACGAACTCACCTGGTATGATTGATATGCTAACAAAATGAAGTGCACTAAAACGAGGCTCGGAAACTATCCGCGACCTAAAATGAATGTCATGACTTGAGTTATGATATGTTGTCGTGAATGCGTGATAGTGTGATACAATGTTGTGCATGCAATTCCATATGATATTCATACCACTTGTATGTTTTGGAAATAATGTTTATCGTCAAAATATGTTTATGACATCCCGTCATATAATAAAATACTTTACTAAGTATTTACGTCAAAATGTCATCCTACAATAGTTTATTAATGTTTTATTGTGAAATTTTAACTTTTCGTCGTAAAATAATGTCGTTGGAAATTTCACGAAGTTGACAAAAATGGCTTCGAAAAGCTAGTCGTAAAATGGTGTACGTCGAACGTTAGGAAACGAACTCGACGGTTTTGGAAAGCTTGTATCAAAATCTAAAGTTTTAGTACATGAGTTTTCGTCATAGAGGTCTCGAACATAAAGATAATAAGGGTTAAAGATGGTGGTTTGTCTAATTGTTGTGTAAAAGTGAGTTTCGACAAAGTTTAAACATCCGTAAATAATTTATTAAAACTCCGCTATACAAACGGTTGGTCGTTTTAGAAAATATGCTCGGTGATCTTGATTTTACTAGAATACATTTCGTTCCAAAAGTTCTACATCATAGTTAAAACAGCCCTCAACATGGTCGCTTCACCTACCGTAACACTTGTCTCGTAAAATAATATAGTTTTTCGTAAAATAATAGTTACGGCAATTTTATGAAAACGTGCATATCTTAGTCGTTTCAAATCCGTTTTCTCGTATTATCGTCCTTAGATTCATGTCAAAGTATACTAATATATTTTTGATAAGTCGAAATAATTTATAAAACTTAAGACTCATTTTTGACTCATAAGGTGTAACATTTTCAATCTTGAAATTTCGTAAAATATATATATCGTTGTCAAACTTGAAAATTCATAACTTCTTCGTTATAACTCCGCTTTAATCCGTTCAATGCCGCCACGTTCGTTTTAAAGTATATTTTCTAAATATCTTGGCCAAAACTCATGTCTCACTGTCGGATTTTCCAGAAATTCAAAATAAGATCAGACCACTTTTATTACTTGTCGAAAATAGTTTTTCTCGTACTAAACCTATTCCAATCCCTTCAAATCAACTCCAAAGCTAATCTAATCCTACCATACACCTTCTTAGGGTGTCATGGGTTCCTAATCATCATCAAGACCAATATATACCAAGGGAATAATTATAGGATGACTTTATATATATATATCTCTAAAATCAATGTAAAAAATGGTATAAACAACACAAGTCTTGCATGTTTTTGCTCAAAAATGATGAGATGAGTATGAAATGAATATGTAAGATGAAAAATAAATATGAGATGCTTACTAGTGATATGATGAGGTGATAAGAACCAAGGATTAAACCTAAACACCCTAGGTTTTTATTTCAAAACCTAAACAAGAGTGTGATTCTAGATTGTTAAAACACTTGAGCTTGAAAGATTTTTGATCCCTTGAACACTCTTGAATGTGGCCGGTTTTGGGAGAGAACAAGCAAGAGAGAAAACCACTTACTAACACTTGAATTATTGAAATCAATGAATGAATGAAATGAAGGTTGAGTATTGATATAGTTATGGAGAAAATTTTTACCAAAGCATTAATGAGACAACCCCATAGGGCCGGTTTTTAGGGGGGGTTGTTTCTCAATATATATATTTTTTTTTTATAATGTGTTGTGTAAATACTTGTAACAATTTGTAAGAAAAAGTGTAAGTAAATGTGTAGTTAAAGGTAACTTGTAAGGTACATGGTAGTTTTTAGATACAAGTAAATTTTTAATAGGTTAAAGTAGGGTATAATGAAATCATAAAAATTGTAAAAATACATTCCTTGAAAAAAATTTGAGTGATAAAATAATTATCGAATAGTTTTTAAGAAAAACGCCAAAATAATATAACTTTAACGATTTATATACGAAATAAATTCAAAACACTAGTTAAACTCAAAATATAGTTTTTATAACTAAATGTAAGTTTAAAATACATCGGGATCATTTTTGAAAGTAACGGATTAAATATTCAAAATAATAACTCACGCGATAACGTTTATTTAATATAAAATTTACGCGTTTAAGGTGAAATGAAAATCATGAATAAATTGATATGAAATGATGAATATGGAGTTTGAGAAATGACCGGAAATTGAGAATTGTGACATATATGCGTGTGAAATAAACGAGTTTGAGACGAAATGAGTGTAGAGGTACTTACAACACTCGTCAAGAGTGGAGATGGACAATGTGAAAGTGATTCGAACTCTAAATCCCGTGTTCTCCTTATAACGATATTCAACCTAATGTTTTACCAAAGTTCCTTAATCCTTACTTCCTATTCGATACCCTTTGCTCCTCCTTGATGCTCACGGTAGATGATTTATGTGTATGGTTGATGAGTGTCTAAATACTCATCATTTTGTACCAATTAAACCGCAAAAACATCTCGAAACACTCGAAATGCATCAAAGCGATAAAATATCACAAATAAGTGTTTTATGTGTTTTAAATGCAAAATATCAAAATCGGTGAAAACGTATAAAGTTTGCATAATTGGCGCTTTAGTCCCCAAGTTTCAAAAGTTGTCAAAAGCAGTCCTGGTAAAACAAAATAAAGAAAAATGTTATTCAAGGTCCCTGAAATATTCTAAGTTGTCAAAATGGTCCTTGAATAAATCTTTTGTTAAATGGCGAAAGGTCCTCAACTTTCAAAAATGTCAAGTTTGGTCCCCTGAAGTTTGAAAATGTCAACAATAGTCCTTGTAATATTGAAGCTTATCAATTTTGGTCCCTTGAAACAACTTTGAAAATTACAGGTTTAGTCCTCTAGTTTGGCGAATTGCAAAACAAGTCCTTGATATTATAAGCTAAGCCTTGGCCTTGTCAAAATACCTTTTGACCCCTTGCCACTTATTCCTTTTGACCCCTGTCACTCCCCATTTTGAACCTTTGGTCAACACCACCAAACATTCACCCTTTCCTCCCAACCGGTTTTCCCCACCACTGCCTGCTCCTCTCGCAACTCTCAACATATTCCCACCTTATCACCTTATTCCTCACTCTCATCATCACACCTATTCACCAACCCCTAGTTGCAATCGAGGCCACATGGTCAAAAAACAGACTTTCCGCCAAACCATCCAATGGCCAAAATGCACCTAAAGTAATCCAATGGCTAAAATTATTGATGGGATTTGATCGGAGGACACGTGAAACCATTTGGAGCTATAAAAGAGAGAGGAGGTCTTGAGAAGAAAAGTAGTTAGTTTTATATTTTCCTTAATGTCGTTTTTAAATAAATGTTGTAGTTTAAATCAAAATGATGTAATTTCGGTTTCTATGTATCACATTTAAGTAAAATTATCGATTGTAATGTGTTTTAAATAGTAATTCCAAGTTCTATTATAAGTTTCAAGTTTTAAGCTAAGCGTTGGAAATTTCAGTTTACAACTCTTGTATAAGCTCTTAGAAGCTTATTTCTAAACTCAACTAAGCTTATATAAGCTATTTACGACTTTTGTAAGCTTAAAATCATTTTCAAACAAATTTGTGAAGTGGTCAACTAAAGTCAATGTGAAGTGCAATTGTGGTTCAAGCAGTTTGGACATGGAATGGGTTGAAGCGAGAGGTTGATTTGGGTTGTACTAGATTAGGTTAGAGTAGTTTTGGGTTTGGTTTTGGCTGCGCAAACAAGTTGGACACCATGAGTGATTATCTCGGTTTCATTTTCTATCCGGTTTACTTATCATGCTTATATCTGTTTTATAGTCTAGACTAGTTTTAACTTTGTTAATATAGTTGTATTATGGTCATGTAAACTCGGTTTGATCAATTGTACTAGTTGGTTCGATGGATCGATTCGATTAAATTGCTACTTTCGGTTAAAAGTAGTGTTTGGTTTTAACACCAAATCTGTGCTAGAGGTTTATGCACGATGGTAGAAACTAGTTGGTTTAGGTTGGTTAAGCTCAAATATAATCATATCTCGCCTAAATATTGAGCCTGCATAAGCTTAAGTCAAAAACACCATTAATCTGTCTTCATAGCTTCACCGTTGGGATTTTTGATATTCAAAAGCTTGTTTTGTGTTCCAAATACATAGATATAGTTTTCGTAGTTCCTTTCATCAATAACATCAATATCATCCACAAATCTAGATCAAATTTCATTTAAGTCAACATTTCATGTTTGCTTCAAAAGTCAAAATTGCAAAATTCCGGTTTCATCCAACCTAGAAGGATTTTTCATGGACTCATTTCTTGGTCTATTTAAGTGAAACTTTGGGTCTTAGAACTTCAATTGGTCTAGTTACTTGTCACCATTTTAGTGAATTTTGCAAATTTTTATAAGCTCAAATGAGCTTGTCAAAAGGGTTAAAGTGCTCACAGCACCGACTCGATGAACCGAGTGCTCACAGTCTTGCAACTTGTAACAAGCTCATTAGAGCTCATCTTTGGCTCATTTTGGTTTATAGGCACTCAACCAGGTCTAGGTGATGTTCCAACATTTGTCTTCTAGGTCCGGCTTATCTTGAGTGCTTATTTTCATGTCCAAAAGCACCTCACACCGATTTTAAGCCAAATACTCAATTTCATCAAATCTTGGTAGTTAGCATTCCGAGGTTTAGAGCAGTTTATACTTGTTGCATTTTGGTTATTTTAGTCTATTTTAGCTTGTGTAATCAGTTGGTGGCTTGTTGTGTCCATTTGGCTTATTCAAGTGCTTATTCAGAAGCACTTGCTCTAGCATTGCATTTTCCTACAAACAAGCACCTGTTTTCCATTTTCTTAGATTCCTTATATTATTTTAAGCTTTTCTTGAATTTTTCATTTTTCCAAATCGCTTTGCTATTTTTCCTCATTTTAATTAGTTTTAAGCCTTTTAATTAGCTTTAAATACAATTAATTAAGAAAAGTTTCAAAAAAATAATTTTTCATTTTCTTAAGTTAAGATAAATATAAAAAGCCAAAAAAATATTTTCTAGATTTTCTTAGTTAAATTTGTATTTTTAAGCAATTTAATTAGTTTTTAATAGTTTTAATTCATAGAAAATACAAAATATTCGAAAAATACAAAATAATTTTGAAAATTCTCTTTGATATTTTAGATTTTTCTAAGTCATAATTTTATTTTTCTAGCTTTATTTCCTATTTTCTTGCATTTTAAGTTATTACTAAATAGTTAAAAATAGTTTTAATTAATAATAATTAATTTAATAGTTATAAAAATAATTTTATTTTTCTAAAAATTTTCTTTTGTCATTAGGTTTGTAAAAATATCATTTTCATATTTTTAGGATTAATATTGTGTAAGTTTCACATTTTCATTTGTACGTCGCGTAGTTTTTAAACCAGTTTTATAAAAACATAAAATCAAAAACATCATTTTAAAAATAGTGATAGCGTTTATTTAATATTTTTTTATCTTTTTAATTTCCTTTAATTTGCATTTAAGCCCCTTTAGTTTATGAGCTTTTTCTGTAGTTATAATAATTCAAATCTCCTTTTCCGTTCAAATCCTCTCGATCACTAAACGTTTGGTTATTCTCGCACGGCTCGTTGGGACTTAACGACCCGGGGAAACACTATACTCTCCTGATCTAAATTGCATTTGGTGTTTGAACTGTTTTAAGTTTCTTACGGTTGGTCATTCATAGTGTGGTGGCTTGCGTGAGAAAACTTGACGGTTTGCACCAATCAAATTTTGGCGCCGGGGGAGCAATGCTAATAGTCTTACGTTTAGCATTAGTGACTTGAACATTCACTCATTGTTCATACCATCTATATATGTTTATATTTTCTTAAATCCAAAATCCAAAAACATCTTAAAAATCAAAACCCAAAAAGATTTTCATTCTTTGTTTTTACATCATGTTTTTCAAAATACCAAAATATTCATCTTAACCTCTTACCCTTTTTGATTCTTTATCCCTTTACCTCTATCCATTTGATTCTAACTTCTTCTATTCTCATGGAATCTCTCAACTCCGACGAATTCGGGACGGTTGAAAAACTTCGACTTTATCACAAAAGTCAAGAATTGTGTTGTTCGTGATGATCCATTGATTCTGCGTAGGGAAATGGAACGAGAAACCGGGGTGACCAAGGACCGGTACTTCCTCTAATAATGGAAGTGCTAAATACGTCCAACCTACGGTTATCCAAAGATCTAATCCTCAATTGCTCCTAAGCCGCCTAGAATTGATCCTAAACTTTCACGATTTACGGTTAAAAGCAAACATGCGAAATTTAGACCGGTGACTAGCAAGAATGACTTACCTAATCTTCACGCTTCTCAAGAACCGAACCGGAGACCATAACGGAAGTAGTGGAAATTGCTAGCCTCGAGCACACCACTTGTCCCACCTCCGGATTTTTCAAAATGTTCTTGAGACTTGATAGTCATTCGGATCACCATGTTGGTTTTGTCGATTCTTTGAATAAATGATTCCTTCTCATAACTCTCAAATGAAATCGCTTTATTCCTTGTGTCGGTTGTGGTGAGCCTCTTTTGGTTCACCACATCGTTGGTGTACATGTGTACAAAGTGTGGTAATGATATTCAGAACGGAGTTGTTTGTTTTGTGGTTCGAGGAATTCATTTGATTATGAACCTAATCGAACTCATTTATCGACCCCTCAAATTTTTCCAATTACCCACCACAGACCGACTTATCTTCATATAACCAACCTAATCTTTGTGAATTTTGTGGAGGTCCTCACCAAGGATTTGAGTGTCAATCCGAAACACGTTTGTCTATGAAGGTTTTACGGTGATGCTCGAACTTTGGTTATGACCAACATCCATATGATTCACCAATCCAGCTCAGCAGCTTCTTGTCATGAGAACTGTGGAGGTTCCCATTTCACTCGATTGTCAAACAGGAATCCATTCCCTTGTAACAATTACGACTATCCATATCACGACCAACCTCCGCAGCCAAATGACTCAAACTCCTCAAGAAACCCAACAAGACACTTATCTAGAGCTTACGAGTCGGTGAAAAGAATCGAGGAGTTGAGAAAACAAGATTTCATAATATTCCCGCTTTTCTTGTGTATATTGTGGGGTCCTCATGATGATTATCAATGTCAACCTTCCGGTTTGACAAATCTCCACTCCCACAATGTCCTGTAATTCAAAATTCACATGAGAAATCCATGGAAGAATTGCTAGTGAAGAGCGGTCGCTAAAATAAATTCCCAAATTGCTTTTGAAAAATCTATTAGGAATCAATTGCAAAAGAAAAGCGCCAGATCTAGCTCTCAATTTCGCTTTATTCACGATGACGGTGATGATGAGGATACACTTGATTCATCAAGTTCATCGATGATATCCTGCAGATTGAGATTCCATCTCAAACAACCGCCATCACACCCAAGCTCCCACTCACTCTCCGAACATGGGGACGAGCATCTTGACACTGTTCCTCGAAAAGGAATCGGACGAATTCATAAAGTCTAGTGTTGAGAACCTTGTCCCAATCCCGAGAGAGTCACAGGAACTTCGATCATATGTGATTCTCTCTCCCTCTTGAGTGTTCAAAAGATCATTTTGAAACTTTCTCCGATGTTAGCGACGATTGTACTTCTCATGGAAACATCGAGTATGTTGAGGCATCACTCCCACGGTCGATGTCGATCATCTTCTTGAGGAGTTCACCGATGAACTCACTCACATCACCCACTTTCATCGAAAGTGACGATGATCTCTTTGATTTCAAAGCCGATCTTGAGAAACCGAAAATCTCCTATATAATGATCATCCACTCAATTCTTGTCCCATTTCGACTCTTCCATTCCTTCTCTCACTCCGGATGAGGAAGATGATAACTTTGGAAGGAGGTCGATGCTTTTCTTAGTGATGAGTCAATTCCAACAGGGTGACAATACTTACTTTGATTCGGAGGAGACACCTCTTTCTTGAAAATCTGTTGATTAAAGAACCGTTTCAGCTCTCCTCCGGAAATTTTGTTGCCAATCACCATACAAGCTTCAAGTCTAAGCTTAAAAATCTAACAAATGGTGATTTGCTCCTCACTAATGAAGAATGGGATTGCATTGTGATGCACATCTTTATTCCATTTTTCACAAATGGTGTGGTTTCTCGTTCCTTTTCTCCTTCGTGAATGAGGACACTATTTTTGATCCCGGCATTTTCATTTATCATTTTGAGCCTGGTTCTATGTATATCTCGTCGATTGTGGAGCTTTCCGTACTTCAATGTTTATCCAAACATCTTGAATGAAAGTCCGATGGAGATTGTCTCTTCCACTTACTTCCCATGAACAAATTAATTGGTCGAGTCAAACTAGCGACTCGGTAATCAAAAACGATGAGTTAAACATGGGTTTTCACCATGTGTACCACCCTAGTGTGGGGAGATGCCCCACATGTTGTATATAGATTTAAAATGAATGAAAATTGTAAATATTAAAAAAGAGAATAATTGTTGTGTTTCTACACTTAGCTAGTAATGTTATCTTTTACGTTCTAAGTTTTGGCATAACAATGGGTACTTTGAATATTGAGGACAATATTCATTTCTAAGTGGGGAAATTCGCAATTTGATCATAAATGTACCCTTTTAGTCCCTTTTTCCCCAAAATGGCCAAATTTTAAAATTTTTTTGGAAGTACTATGTACTAAACACAACAAATGGTAATCATCCACCATGTCTAACCCATAAGGATCTGGCTAATCCAGAGCAAACGGCTCTTGGTAAAGATATCTCAAATCTGTTGACGGCTTGCAATTTGCCCAAAATTGTATGGTATTCATTTCACCTTATCCTTAAAAGTGAAGAGTTGGCTAGCCCGCAAGTTTATGGCTTGTGGTAAAGGCAATGGAAAACCATAATTGGTAATCACCACCAAAGATAATATTGATAATTTATCTAAGAGTTGGCTAGTCCGAAGCAAACGGCTTCGGTAAAGACAAATCAAATCTGTTGAAAGTCGATGATTTGCTCAAAATCATTTGGTTATCGATGTACCAAGGTTCTTACTGAATCAAACATTTGGCTACTCCGAGTAATGGCTTTTGGTAAAGAGATGAAATCCATTAATTTTTCTCAAACATTGCTAGGGACTAGCAATATCTTAGTGTGGGGATTGATGAGTGTCTAAATACTCATCATTTTGTACCAATTAAACCGCAAAAACATCCGAAAACACTCGTAAATGCATCAAAACGATAAAATATCACAAATAAGTGTTTTATGTGTTTTAAATGCAAAATATCAAAATCGGTGAAAACGATAAAGTTTGCATAATTGGCAATTTTAGTCCCCAAGTTTCAAAAGTTGTCAAAACAGGTCCTGGTAAAACAAAATAAAGAAAATGTTATTCAAGGTCCCCAAATATTCTAAGTTGTCAAAAATGGTCCTTGAATAAATCTTTTGTTAAATGGCGAAAAAGGTCCTCAACTTTCAAAATGTCAAGTTTGGTCCTCGAAGTTTGAAAATGTCAACAATAGTCCTTGTACTATTGAAGCTTATCAATTTTGGTCCCTTGAAACAACTTTGGAAAATTACAGGTTTAGTCCCTCTAGTTTGGCAGAATTGCAAAACAAGTCCTTGATATTATAAGCTAAGCCTTGGCCTTGTCAAAATACCTTTTGACCCCCTGCCACTTATTCCTTTTTGACCCCCTGTCACTCCCCATTTTGAACCTTTGGTCAACACCAGTCAAACATTCACCCCTTTCCCTCCCAACTGGTTTTCCCCCACCACTTGCCCTGTTCCTCTGCAACTCTCAACATATTCCCACCTTATCACCTTATTCCTCACTCCTCATCATCACACCTATTCACCAACCCCCCTAGTTGCAATCGAGCCACGGGTCAAAAATGACTTTCCGCCAAAACCATCCAATGGCCAAATGCACCTAAAGTAATCCAATGGCTAAAATTATTGATGGATTTGATCGGAGGACACGTGGAAACCATTTGGAGCTATAAAAGAGAGAGGAGGTCTTTGAGAAGAAAAAGTAGTTAGTTTTATATTTTTCCTTAATGTCGTTTTTAAATAAATGTTGTAGTTTAAATCAAAATGATGTAATTTCAGTTTCTATGTATCACATTTAAGTAAAATTATCGATGTAATGTGTTTTAAATAGTAATTCCAAGTTCTATTATAAGTTTCAAGTTTTAAGCTAATCTTGTTGCAAATTTAGGTTTAAACTCTTATGCATAAGCTCTTAGAAGCTTATTTCTAAACTCAACTAAGCTTATATAAGCTATTTACGCTTTTTGTAAGCTTAAAATCATTTTCAAACAAATTTGTGTAGTGGTCAACTAAAGTCAACTGTGAAGTGCAATTGTGGTTCAAGCAGTTTGGACATGGAATGGGTTGAAGCAGAGGTTGATTTGGGTTGTACTAGATTAGGTTAGAGTAGTTTTGGGTTTGGTTTTGCCTGCAAACAAGTTGGACACCGTGAGTGATTATCTCGCCATTTTCTATCCAGTTTACTTATCATGCTTATATCTGTTCTTATAGTCTAGACTAGTTTTAACCTCGTTAATATAGTTGTATTATGGTCATGTAAACTCAGTTTGATCAATTGTACTAGTTGGTTCAGTGGATCAGTTCAGTTAAATTTGCTACTCAGTTAAAAAGTAGTGTTTGGTTTTAACACCAAATCTGTGCTAGAGGTTTATGCGATGGTAGAAACTAGTTGGTTTAGGTTGGTTAAGCTCAAATATAATCATATCTCGCCTAAATATTGAGCTGCATAAGCTTAAGTCAAAACACCATTAATCTGTCTTCATAGCTTCACCGTTGGGATTTTTGATATTCAAAAGCTTGTTTTGTGTTCCAAATACATAGATATAGTTTTCGTAGTTCACTTTCATCAATAACATCAATATCTGTCCACAAATCTAGATCAAATTTCATTTAAGTCAACATTTCATGTTTGCTTCAAAAGTCAAAATTGCAAAATTCCAGTTTTCATCCAACCTAGAAGGATTTTTCATGGACTCATTTCTTGGTCTATTTAAGTGAAACTTTGGGTCTTAGAACTTCAGCTGGTCTAGTTACTTGTCACCATTTTAGTGAATTTTTGCAAATTTTTTATAAGCTCCAAATGAGCTTGTCAAAAGGGCTTAAAGTGCCACAGACCGACTCGATGAACACTGAGTCTCAAGACAGGTCTTCGTACCCTGTAACAAGCTCATTAGAGCTCATCTTTGGCTCATTTTTGGTTTATAGGCACTCAACCAGGTCTAGGTGAGGTTCCAACATTTGTCTTCTAGGTCCACTTATCTTGAGTGCTTATTTTCATGTCCAAAACACCTCACACTGATTTTAAGCCAAATACTTAATTTCATCAAATCTTGGTAGTTAGCATTCCAGAGGTTTAGAGCAGTTTATACTTGTTGCATTTTGGTTATTTTAGTCTATTTTAGCTTGTGTAATCAGTTGGTGGCTTGTTGTGTCCATTTGGCTTATTCAAGTGCTTATTTGTAAGCACTTGCTCTAGCAGTTGCATTTTCCTACAAACAAGCACCTGTTTTTCCATTTTTCTTAGATTCCTTATATTATTTTAAGCTTTTCTTGAATTTTTCAGATTTTTCCAAATCAGTTTGCTATTTTTCCTCATTTTAATTAGTTTTTAAGCCTTTTTAATTAGCTTTAAATACAATTAATTAAGAAAAGTTTCAAAAAAATAATTTTTCATTTTCTTAAGTTAAGATAAATATAAAAAGCCAAAAAAAATATTTTTCTAGATTTTTCTTAGTTAAATTTGTATTTTTAAGCAATTTAATTAGTTTTTAATAGTTTTAATTCATAGAAAATACAAAATATTCGAAAAAATACAAAATAATTTTGAAAATTCTCTTTGATATTTTAGATTTTCTAAGTCATAATTTTATTTTTCTAGCTTTATTTCCTATTTTCTTGCATTTTAAGTTATTACTAAATAGTTAAAATAGTTTTAATTAATAATAATTAATTTAATAGTTATAAAATAATTTTATTTTTCTAAAAATTTTCTTTTGTCATTAGGTTTGTAAAAATATCATTTTCATATTTTTAGGATTAATATTGTGTAAGTTTCACATTTTCATTTGTACGTCGCGTAGTTTTTAAACCAGTTTTATAAAAACATAAAATCAAGAACATAATTTTAAAAATAGTGATAGCGTTTATTTAATATTTTTTTATCTTTTTAATTTCCTTTAATTTGCATTTAAGCCCCTTTAGTTTATGAGCTTTTTCTGTAGTTATAATAATTCAAATCTCCTTTTCCGTTCAAATCCTCTCGATCACTAAACGTTTGGTTATTCTCGCATCTACGTTGGGACTTAATGACCCGGAAACACTATACTCTCCCGATCTAAATTGCATTTGGTGTTTGAACTGTTTTAAGTTTCTTACGGTTGGTCATTCACAAGTGGCTGGCTTGCGTGAGAAAACTTGACGGTTTTGCACCAATCAATGGTGAGAGTAAGTTTTTGTGAGTTTGTTTTGTGATAATGTTATGTATGTAAGTCTTTAGTAGGTTTATAAAGAAGTTTATGCATGGTCTTTCTTATATTTAACTCTTAGATTACCTAGTCTTAGGATTTTAGACATGTGTTTTTGAACTTGGTCTTTGGGCGTGCACCATGGCGGTTAATTCTTAGGACATGCTTATGGTAGTGTCAAGTCAAAATTGCCTAGAAAACATATTATCCTTTGTGTAATGAAGTCAATGGGATGGTCAAAGGGACTCGTGGAATTTTAAAATAAGATTAGGGTGGCTAAAGTTTAAGGTTTTGTCTTCCTTTGTCTATCCTTCCACGACATGTTTAAAACTCAAAGGATAGTTGCTAGTTTGATTTGGTTTGGTTTCTTCCTTACTCGACCGGTTATGTAACACAAAGGTAGTATCTCAAATATGCATGTTTTTATATATTAAGTGTGTCGGGCTCGTTAGCTAGGCCCATAAATATCAAGGTGCGTGGGCTTGTTTCATGGACAGTGTACAAGAGTTAAGCCCAAGGAAATATTAAGGGTGTGTGGGCTTGGTTATGGATCGTGTACAAGCAAAGCCCAAAGAAATATCATGGTGTTGGGCTCGAGTTGGGACGAGGCCCAAATGGAATAATGGTGTGGGCTTAGTTCGGTTATGAGGCCCAATGACATGTTGGGTTGGGTCGTGAGGTGGTATGAAGCCCAATATGTTCAAGCCCAATATGAATTTTAATATATTTTATTATAATTTATTTCGTATTTTTACAAATTTTTACGTATCCGCTACGTATTTTAAGATTATCGGGATCGTGGGAATTTCGTTCGATCACAACGGTATATTTATGAACGCTTTCAGTTGCGTTGATCATGCATATGCCAAATGATATGCAAATGTGATGTTTAGAAAATTTCATGATAATATAAATCGTGCTTAATTTCCGATTAAGGTCTTAAGTACAATGAAATTTTCCGGAGCTTACAACGACGCCACGCCAGATTTCCACATGGCGTCACTCTATCTTTCTATACCGACGATCAAAGCTCTCTCAAACGACGCCTAAACAACCCAAACGGCCACTATGTTCTACCCGACGTTGTCCCCACGCGATGACTTGAAAAGACGAAACCCTAATGACGGCGATCGACGCGTCACAAGCAAAATGCGATGTCGTCGCGGTTGTAAAATCTATATAGACCTCGAATTTTCTCATTTAATGTGTTATTTTGGAGAGCAAACCTAGTTCATTTTAGTCCGACTGGGCAAGACCTTAGGGTTCTAAACCCTATATTACTTCAAGATAAGTTTGTTTATCCAATCTATCACTATGTTTAATATATGTTTGATTGTTTGTTTGTGTTCTTGCATATCTATCATGTGTAACTAAAGTGATTAGTGTTTGCTTAGATCCAATGAAACCTAGTTATTAATTATTGTTAAGAACGAGAAGAACAGGTTACGTATAACTAAAAAACTTAACCAAAACATGTTACAGAAAACTATTTGGCGATTGATACCACTGTTAGATCACCATAAGGATGATAACACAAGCATAACAATGATATAGAAACAAGATAAAGAGGTAGAGTGGTCGGATTCTTCACAAGATAAATGAACAAAGGTTTAGTAGCATAAATGAGAGAACCAACACCCTCAAGTGAGGGTTTACAAGTATATTTATAGGAGAGGGAGCTAGGGCAACATCTAGTCCCTTCCTTAAGTCGTTTGGGCCTTAGCATAGGCCTATGGGCTTATTACATAAGCCTAGACATAATTACATACATATAAGCCTTAATACTTAGCAACATATTATATAGTTAATGACTGACACTTGATAGTAGTTACACGTGATCCCAACAAACAAACCTGATACGCGGACCCAGTCACCAGGTACATGACTGGGGGACTCGGTTATTTCAAAGTCCAACATCATCGCACTTGTACATGACATCATACTAGACTTGGGGGAACTTAATAGCGTATCAATAATAGTGGCCTAAGTCCACTAACCACACGCTCGAACCAAGCCCACATACCTAAGGTTTGCAAGTCAGCCATGACAAAAACCATGTAAACCATGTCGAGCTAGACATGGTAACATATCTCAGGCCACATAGTATATGCGCATGATACAACCTGTCCTTAATCACACTAACGGCTGTTGCACGATTATGACATAACACAATGGGGAACACACGACCAACATTATAGGAAGCAGAGCACTCTCCTGTACAAGCCAAGGAGGGATGGTCACTTGTCCTTTTTGTCTGCTCTATAGATGATCAACACTTGGCTCCCTTGCAGCCGTTGATCACCCCTCAAGGGTTTATCTCTAAACCCTACTCGTCTCTCTATAAATAGACGACAACACACAACTTTAACAAGTTTTCACACAATTAGGCAAATCTTGCTCATAATGATCTCTTATGGTTCTTGTTTAAGTGTTACCCTGCTAACTTTTTTTTTATCAATACCCAAACCCGCATCCAAACGCGCCAATCGCTTCAACCCGACCCAGCCGGTTCGGGTTTTGTTCCCCGTCGGTTTCAAATACTTTTACCATACCTATATACAATAAAAAAAAATATAAATAACTGCACAAAATGAAAAGTGACACCATTTGCCGTTTAATACGATTCGTCAAACAAAACATGAGAGTGTCGAAAGGATTTAACTAGTTTTGTGGAGAAAATGTAAAACAAAGACTACGGAAGGTCTAAACCTGGGATAATAGTAATTCCTTTGTGTTGAAGCAGCAGATATACATATATCCGAGTTAGGGTTTCATTTTCACATTACCAACCAAAGCAGCGGCGCGCTCATCTTTTATATTTTAGGTTTGCATCTTGTTACTTATCACTCATCATGATTCTGTTCACTTACACTGTGTGCATGTCAAATCTATTGATATTTTATTAATTTATTAACCGATAATCTATTAGAGTAGTGTTTGGATTTGCATTTAGTTTAGAAAATTTGGAATTAATGAATTATATAACAATTTGTTACTTTAAGTCAAGTACTTTTGTTAGAGGTTATAGTCAAAAACCCATATTGATTCTATATTAAATAAACACTTTGAAATAACCTGCTTATTAGAAATTGCTTTTTTACATCAAAATAAGCTGAGATAAGCAGAAGCAGTTTGACACAAAAAACTCTGGAGATTCGTTAACGATGTACTAGAGTTTACACAATCACTATGTGCTGTACACATTACTCAACTTGCTTTATTCGTTTAGCTTTTAGTTGTTAGAAACGAGGAGAAATTTGAATCAGATGTAATCCTAAGGTACCCGCATATTTAGTTTTAAGCATTCTTATTAATTTTTTTGTGCCGTTTTTATCTGTAGATTAGTTGCTGTTTAAAGAAACTATCAAGATGCAGAACGAAGAAGGACAGAACATGGATCTCTACATCCCCAGGAAGTGGTAATTTCTTAAAGCATCTGTTTACTTGCCAGGATGCTTAATAATTGTTGGTTTTGGTTTACGAGTCATTATTTTCTTGCAGCTCTGCTACTAACAGATTGATCACCTCAAAGGATCATGCATCTGTTCAGATCAACGTTGGACATTTGATGAGAGTGGCGATACACTGGCCAGTTTTCTACTTTTGCTCTTTGTGGTTTTGTGCGAGCTCAGGTGTGTTTTGTTGTTAGAAATGCTAATGACCTGATGTTTGTTTAAATATGTTTCTGATGGTATATGACTGCATGAATCTGATTTCTTGTTGATACGTATTTAAGTTGGTGTTATTTTAGCGTCTTTGGAGAGTTTCAACCATCTTGAGTTACAAACTCATACTTAGAGATGGCAAAATGGTTGGTTGGACCGGTTAGTCAAATGAGTGGTTTTTCGAATGAGTTGATTTGCCTACACTCTGACATTATTTTTCGTGATATATGTGAATTTAGTTGACATACAATAAAAAGAATTAGTAGGATTGCTTATCGTAAAATTATTTAAAATATTGCATGTGTTTGAATACATGTCTATTTACGCAGAGACGGCTTTGATCCTTTTTTTTTTTTTTTTTTTCATTTGACCATTGTTTTCACTACTACTTTTTACATGTGTCCTGTTATAAATACATAGTACCAAATTGATTCATTTCTATCTGACTGGGTTTTAATTGCCCTCTGGCCTCTATCCTAGTTCTTTACCAAATTGGTGCACATGCAATCTTAAGTGCACAACGGTAAGCATTGTTGATGACTTGATTGTCTATTTTGGAATGAAGGAAAAACATGTTATGTATTGAAATCTTTAGCATGAGATCATATTGTAGTATTGTACAGGTAGTCTAGTCTTATAATATATTTTCATTGACAAGGTTTTCTTTTTGTTCTGTAGCACAGGCTAAACTAATCTAGTTTATGTGCTATGTTGTGATTACAAGTAAAATGATATATGAAGTGTGTGTAATGAAAGTCTCAAGGATTTGTTTTAATAATTGTTAATTTTTTTTCGGCAGGGAGATGCGGACAGCGCCCTCGACAGGCTATGGCAGAAGAAGAAAGTTGAAACACATCAATAGATTCGTATTGTCTGGGACGGTTCCATCAATAGGTTTTTACCAGTGGACTTCTGTTTTTCATTTCATGATTGTTTTTGACTTAAGGAACGTAAAATCACAGTTTGTTTAGACTGGATTTATTTTGTTTAGACTGGATTATGCGCCTGACTTTTTATGATCATTCTGGTGAGTTGGTACGAGTTCTAGTATTTTTTTTGTTGTCTCGTTGTAGTCTTTTTGTTACTTTCCCTGTTGGTAGTCTTTTTGTCTCAACTTCTATATATGGTCATTGACTTGGAATAGAGAGAACATAAAAGTAAGGTGATTTCGTATCTCATTTCTTTTTCTAATTGTGTTCTGGATTCGGTAATAATTTACTTGGAACTGAAATTAGATTTTTTAAAGCATAAGCGTGTTTTTTAGTGCTTACCACCTAAAAAGGGTCTGAACAGTGTGTAAGTCCATGTTTAATTTGTTCATGCCAGGTTAGTATCTGCAAAAGGGTCTTTGGTGTATATCACCGGTAAAATGGTCAGAACATCAGTTAAGCTTGCACCTAATGAGTTAATGGTTGTAGTATATAAGATAACCTGGAAACGTTTAAATAAACAGCTTGTAGACAGTTTACAATTAAATATGCATGATAACTTTAGACCATCTACGTAACACCCAATTAACATGTTCGATGGTGATTTGAGGCTGAGTCACGCCTCAACCCTCAAACAGTCGAGCTGTGAGAATGAGAGCATTTATGTGTAGTCACGAGAGTGTAAGAGTAGATGATGTAAGATCTTTCAGGCGATGGTCTGCGTTTAGGAGTTTTGGGATGTAGAGTAGGAAGTTTGTGGGTCATGTAAGCCCAAGTCGGGCCTGTGAATAGCATGAACTAAAACTCTTGCAATCTAACGCAAGAGCATCCACCCTGTTTTGGCGGTGTCACTGGGTTCATCCATATCGTGCGATCAACCTTGGTTTCTGCCATTGGTACGCAATTGCCTTGCAAAACCCTTGTGAGCATGTTGGTCAGCTAAAAGACATCGAGCTAAATTCTTTGAAAAACTATGATATGGTTAAAATACTTTTGACAATGCTAACAAACTAGAAAGAATAATTATTTTTAGTGATGTGTAGCTATCAAGAAAAAAAGAACAAAACTCTAAATGCTGAACTAGATATGCAACCTGCCATACCATCCAAAAACATATACTATTTCCTTCCCCTTGACATGACTTGCCATAAAAATACATGTGAACTGTCGTTTGAAGTAGGGGTGTCATTCGTCGGCCGACCGAGACCAACCCGACCAGAGTCAATTCGGTCGGGTTTCTCATAGTCATCTAACTCGGGTCAATCAGATCAACCCGTTTAACCCGAGTACGAATTAGGGTCGGGTATCGGGTTTATATACTTTGCTTCGTCGGGTTGGTCAACCCGACTAACCCAGAAGATTTTTTTTTTTTTTTTTTTTTTTTTTTAATCTTTATGAAGTATAAGCTAAAAGATCACAACTTTATGGCCCCTAATCATATTCACAACCAATGGATACTTTGAATTTTGAAAAGTGTCACTAAAAGATCTTAACTTGCCATCGAGTTTATATCAAAGGACCAATCTCTTCACCGCACCAAAAGCTATCAAGAACAACCAGACCACCAGTGAGCTACAGACAACAATGGTCTAGTTTCCGGTTTCGATTAGGCGGTGACTCGGTCAACCAAGAAACAATGACCTCCAGATTCTTTATTCACATTAACATAACCCGAATCGATCAAAATCTACATTCTTTGGTGCCTGTAACTTATCAATCTTATCCAACAAATAAGTACTACTTCCAAGAACAACATATGACACAGTTCTATCGAAAAATATGTAACAAACAAATGCAACCAAAAATGTGTCATTTATACATGTGTTATTTTAAATTAAATTCTATGATTTTGTAAATGGCCGACCGAACCCGACTGACCCGACCCGACTTGACCCGAACCCGACTAACCCGAGTTCAAGTAGGGTCGGGTTCGATATTATTTTACCTCGACCGACTTGGACCCACCCGTTTGACCCGAACCCGACCAACCCGGCCAAATAGCACCCCTATTTGTACGATATTTTAAAAAAGTTGCAGAGACTTGCAAGTATATTATGTTGACCTTAAAGATGTAAAAGAACAACAAATTGGTTGCACAAGTTCTTGATATGGGTTGTAATATTAGAACCTCTCATATATGTCACATTATAGGGTATATTTCTTTGTCCTCACTTTTTCAAGACAACACGCTTTTTGTCGGTTTATGTTTCGTATTTACGACGCTTTTAAGCGTTTGACTTATTAAACTTTATATTTACTGTTCGCATTTCGGGTTTATAGTTTTTGATATAAACAAAATTATAAAAAAAAAAAAAAAAAATGCAAGAAAAATAGGGGTCAATCTAAAATTATAGCCACCATTTAAATAACCCCACCATCTTGATATACTTGGCTTAGGTGTGTTTGTTTTTTAAAAAGGTCTACTAGCCTCTCTTACTCTTACCGCCAGAGGAGGCAGACGTTTTTGCTTTGTTTGTTTTTCTTTTGAGTTAAACCCGAGTTAGACATATAACATCTTACTCAAGAAGACGTGGAGGACTTGTCTTCTGCTACTCAATAAGAGATTAATGACTTGTGTTAATATAATATATTTGATGGTTTATTAACTATGTTATATTTATGATAAAAGTCTTGTTTCATATTTACATAAGTTACTTTTATCGCATTGCGTTATTTTAATAAATAAATTACGTAAACGAGCACATCATTCGGACATCAATTATACAAAACAAACAACATTATTTCGTTCGATTTAGACTTTCTAGCCACCTCTTCGGTAAGATGTGGTAGTTAGATCGCACCAAAAACATCTTAATGAAACAAACACACCCTCATCATGAGCCATTGGGAAGCAACTCTCATGGCGTGAACTTCATTGGGAGTGTGGCACGAGAGGAGGGCAAACGGGCAAGGAACAAAATAGATATGCCAAAGGTGAAATACACACTTTTCGGCATTGTGAAGTGTGCCCTAAATAAATTAATCCGTTTGTTTAATGCTTTAGAAAAATAATAATAATAATAATAATACTACCTCGTCTCTAAAATTATTGTCATGAATAAAAAACACATAGTTTAAGAAAACATCATCACATTTTGATTTTCTTTTCTTACTTTTTGCACAAAGACAATTTTACCCTTAACCAATTAATTTCTAACTTTAAAGTTTGTAATAATAACCTCAACTAAGGGTAATATGGTAAACTTGATCTATATTCCCTATCTATTTATGGAAGTGGACAATTATTTTAGGACGACCGAAAAAGGAAAGATGGACTATAAATATGGGACGGAGGTAGTAATATAAAATCCTAAATTTTACCTATCATTATCCTATAAACTTTATAAAACTTCATATTTAACATCTTATTTTACCTAAAATTTTCACACTTAATCCCTACCAAAAATCTGATATGTCTTGTTCACTTCCACATACCGTCAATGAAATCATGGTTTTAGTTGATAAACTAATTGCAGAGGATACCGCTCGTCAGCAAGCGTTAATTGACTTAGCCATGCAAATTTTTTGGGGTAAAAGGTCAAAAATGACCCGTATGTATTACTCCAAAAAACAGTTAAGTACAAAGGATATGAGGGAAGTCTCATATCTCAGCCCGTTACATAGGCGGAAAAACTTAAATAACAAGACACTTCCTATTCTATAAACAAGAAATTAAATCACTACTCACAAGATAACATAAGACTCCTATGAAAACAAATTACTTTCTACCATGACCTTGGAGCTTTATATCATACATTTATACTACTATATAAAGCATTTAAGTTGTGGGCTCCACAAAAAATTAAGATAAGGAGCTTCAATCATTGAGTGACATGTGTCATTTCTCTAACTAAAAAATAACAAAAAGGGATGAGCTCTAACGAACTAAAATAAAGAGCTCCAATAATTAGGTGACACATGTCACTAAGTCACTTCTTAACTAATTAATCACATTTATTTTTAAATTTAATTATCTTTTAGCTCGTTTAATTTTTTATGATCTAATTTCACCATATTTTTAAAATTTTGTGCTCTTTAATTCAACATCCATTTTGATATATTTTTATGAGTTTTAGTTTTACATTTTTAGTAGGTTTATTTTATTTTGATTCAAAATTTTATAACTTTAACCTTTATTTCAATCAATACAAACTTTATTTATCAAGATCATTTACTTTTGGGAAAGTGTTTGACGGAAAGAGATTGTGAAGGTCTTTTATATGCGAAATAATGATGTCACGGAAAGATACGGAAAATCCAAACAAACACATACAACTAACACATATACATTTTGAGTGTTGTGAAATGAATTCACTAAGCGGGTAGGGAATTGCGAGGAGAGTTGGGTTAGCAATTCATTTACTATATTTATTATATAACTATATTTATCGCCGTCACCGCGCGGTATCCAACTAGTGTCATAAAAGCATCCAATTGCCTAAAAGATCGTAGAGACCGATCCGCATAATCATCATAATAATCTTCAAGCTCGTGACCACCACCGTCGATGAGAGAAATTTAGCCATACGATTATCGTCCGAATCACCCCTCGTCATCACTATCTCGAAGAACCACCTCTCCATCTTAGAAAATGGGTTAACACTCTTAGTAGAAGAAATATACGGGAAGAAGAAGAAGAAGAACTAGGCTTATTAGCGTCACCGTCCTTCTCATTCACAACACTCACAAGCGGATCTTGTAATTCCTTTCCAGTCTTTTGAAACCCATCCACTTTTGCTTCGTTTCTACTACCCAAATTAAAATAAGCCCCATCCAAATTCACGACCATAGCGAAATGTCAGACTCTTCATTATCGACCGTATTAAGGACATCATACGGTTTAGATGTAGCAATGTTTGATCCACATGTACTAGCCACGACAGTGACTTAGCCATGCAATTTGACAAGGCATGCGAAGCTAAAGATGATCTGAGACAAGCATACGTGAAATGCAATGACATTATGCCATAAAACTATGCTAAAATAGAGACTTTTTTAAACGAAGAATCTACGAAAGATTACGAGATGCGTAATGCTCTATTTAGAAAGGCGGGGAAAATATAAGAACAAATCAATGCTAAGTTTATTTGACTACATGACAAATACAATTAGGACGATTGTAATTTAAATTTCTTATTTTAATTTTAAATTTCTTATTGTAAATTTTATTTTTAAATCAATGAATGCAATTTTAGTTTGTATATTTTGCAACATTTTTAAGTTTTGAATTTGATAGGCTCCAACAACTATTTTCCTTTATAAATACCCTTTACCATAATTTATTTTCTCACAACTTCTTATCAAACTGTTTCAACTATCATTCATTTTCACACAAATACTATGCCTAAGGAACCAAACGAGGTGCAAAATGCTATCCTTAGGCGACTACGGACCGTACAAGAAAAGGAGCTCCAAATGGTTAACAATTTGTTGGTGAGATAATTCAGATTATGCTCCGTGATGCTTAGCCGTTGTGAAGAGGTAACCAGTTAGTTCGTCGCCTCAAGACCGACTAGTTAACGACTCGGTCTACAAACTCGCTAATGAATGAGGAATCGATTGCGTATCTCAAATGCCATGAAGGCCGTTAGGGAAGAAGTGATAAGAACCGTAAATGAGAAGCAAGATCTCATCAACTATTACGAAGCAATATAAAAGCTCGATTCTTGTTTTTAATTTTATACGGTTTACGCTTTTAATTTATGTAATCTTTTATGAATTTATTAAATAAAATCTTAGTTTTAAATAAATTAAAAATATGTTAAACGGTGAAGTGGTGTGAAATGGTTGGGAGTGAAAAATGAGATAGTGATGAAAGGAGAGAAAGGCGATGTGACACCGAGATGGAAGGTAAAATGATATGAGTATTGGAGGTAGTCTTAGGTCAAGAAAAGAATATCGATGGCGAATCTAGGTGTACAATTAACATGGTTCTCTAACTTTGCCGAGAGAACAAAATCAACGGGTCGGCAAATAGAAAATAACATGCAATGCCACCTGGTAGTGCATTAGAATGAAGTTTTCTTATACTGTCGCCACTCTGTCTCGAAGTACTAGTTTTTAACCCATTAAATTTTTTATTTTTTCTATAAGATTATGTTTTTTTATACTTATATGGTTATGATATTTTTGCACTCGCGAGTTTTACATAAAATTTTTATGTATTATTATTCATTGATATTTTGTATATATTTTTGTTGGACGATATATTTGACTTTGTTTAATTAACATGGTGTTAAAGTTGATGTTGTCTAAGTTTAACTATTGATATCATGTTCAAAACATTATACACGTTTAATATCACGTAATGACTCTTGAAAAAAAAGTGCTTTTCTGAATATTTTTATTGAAACTTTAAAAAGGAATTACATGTATCATCTTGTGTATTTATTTTCAACTCACAGTAACTCATAAGGCTATGTCTTCATTTTGATATTTAGATGCATGTTAATAATAATTTTAGCCGCGTTTAGTTTTTAAATCTGTATACGCGTGGATTAAACTTAGAAAAAAGGAATAACATGAGTTGTTATTGCACGCCACTAGTAGAATAAAAAAAAAGTCAAAAAAAAAATAATAAAATAAAATAAAATATTTGCGAATCTCCTTGCTTAATCTCATAAAGTGGAATAACATGAGTAGTATGTATATTTACAATCTCGTGTATTCATTTACATTGTTAATACAAATAATCGCCTAAAAACGTTATTTCTATTTAATGATTTTCTAAGTATTGATAATGACAAATATAAACCGTATTAAGTGCAAGTTTAAGTAAACAAGTATTGAATGTTCATCTGATATAGTAAGCATCTTACGTCTTTAATCTTAACACTTTTTAGGCATCAGAAAAGAGGTAGTGTTGCAAACAAAGTAGGATTTACCACTAAAAAGAGGGTAGATTTTGAGCTGTTTTAAGAGGGATGGCTCACTCTTGAGGGATCTGTGGTGGGAGCCATCGGGGTGTTGTAACACCCCTGACTTGCCTATTTAAGCAAGCACTTTGCATATCATTTCACTCACCCCTTGCAAACATCTGTCTTACATACTTCCACACTTTCATGCATTCATTCTTTGATCATTATCTTGTTTAATATCCATCCAAGTGATCCATACTACTTTACCATCTTTCTAGCAAAGGAAGAACACTTGAAGAATTCTTAAGTTTCATGTGTTATAGTTACTAATGTTTGTTTAAAATCTTGTATTGCCATATCATACTACTACACTTCAAAAGTTCCTAATCACCACAATACATCAAATATAAAGTGTTAGGTTATTATTTTAGTCCTCAAAATACATAGAGAGAAAGGTTTGTTCTGCCTAGATTAGGACTTGATATCTAGCTTTGTATCGGTAAAAGTTTAAGCGACGTGTACGATTTTCTCCGGCCAAGTAAAGGATCTTGTTGACATAGTGAACTAAACTCTCGAGTTAGAAACTCGGGGAGTAGAATAGGGCGAGGAAAAAAGCTTCGTTACCAAACCACTATAAGTCCTCGTGTTATGGTTTGATCTTTTTTTACTTACTTGTTATTTGTATTCTTTTTCATTGCTTGTATTCATTAAATTCACTATCATTGTTTGATCTCATATATAAGTTTGAAACTAAGATTTTAAAACGGTAAAACTATTCAACAGCCCCTTCTGGTTTTTCAAAAATGGCATCAAGAGCAAGGTTACCAAAGTTTTTAAAATAAATTTTATTCTAAAATTGAATCGATCTATAGCTTTAGAAAACTACAAAAGGGCAATTTATGCAAAAGCCATCACTATTTTAAAATGCATTCGCTTGAGGTTCTTGGAGTGATGGTGAAGAAGAACAAGAGCGGTGGGTATAGATCGGGTCATGATGTATTCATGAGACGGCTTTCAAACCGTGTTCATGAAAGGGGTGTTTGTTCGTGAATGTTGCAGTCGCCACCTTCGTCACAGCCGCCTTTATCTCGTTTCCTTTCCTTTTTTTTCTTTCTCTCGACTGCGTTGGTAAGACGACGCCCTTTTCTCTTTCGTTATTGTTATTGTCAATTGATAAACGAATGTAAATTGTTTGTATTGCTTCGTGTTATGTTTTCGTGGATACTAAAAACCTAACATATATGAGTAATGATGTTTTGTGGTAATAATCGGATTTAAGAACAAGTTATAAACGTTTTGCGAATTAAACGTGTTGGAAATGTTTTCGTGTGGTAAAAACGAGTTTAAGTTAGTGTTTACTTGACACCATGTGGTGTCAAGGTTGGGTTAGACCCTCCATCTTTTGGTTTCGATCTAGGATTAGAATTATGGTAAGATTGATGTTGGATTCGAGCTTGTAGCTTATTGTATGTTTTGCTCATTTACTTGTCTTGGAAACGCTCCTAAACAATATTAGCAAGTGTTAGTCATTTCTATGTAATAGGTTGCATTATTATGGCTTTTATGTTAGTAATTAAGGCTAGGCTTGTGTAGAATGCCGATGAGCCTAAGCAAAGGCCCAAAAGGCAAGGAAGGACTAGATATGTTGCCCTAGCCCCTTCCCTATAAATCGTTGTTACCTCTCATTTGAGAGGTGTTGTTCACCTTATCAATATTACTCATAACATTCCTTATTCATTCGTGTGATTTGTGTGTTCAACCTTCTCTCTTCATCTCATTCTATCATCTACATACTTGTGTTAACTTGTGGTGACCTAACAGTGGTATCAATCGCCATTTAGTTGGGTGAAACACTCTTGTTTTTGAAGTCGGTACACGTACGCGTAAGGTTGTCACGTTTTACATTTTTCATAGGCATAAAGCTTTGATTTTTCACTTGTAAACTCAAGATTCTTATGGGTTAAGGTTTATTTAGTGTTAAAGTTTATGTTTTTTGCAAAAGTTTCAAACTTTACGTGTTTAGATTGTTTTTAAACTTGGTTTTGTTCGTGTACTTGGTTTACGCGTAAGATAAAATTTCATCTTGGTTCATCAAGTTTCAAACTTTCTTGTTATTTTGGTGATTTTGAAGCTGTTTTATCATTAAAATCAAGTTTCCAAAACGTTTTAGTGCTTAAAAATAAGTTTGGTGAATTATGTCAAAGTTACGCATAACAAAACCCTAGCTTTACGCCTAAGTTCTACGCCTAAGTCAGAAAGTTACGCCTAACAGTTTTACGCGTAAGGAATTTTTCGTCAAAGATCTTCAAAGCTGTTGGTAACTCAGTGATCTTCTTGCTTGGATAAGCCTGAAATCACTTCGACTTGTGGATTTCTTTTACACTTGGACAAGTGTAAAGGATTTTGGGTAAAACCCTAAGTTTACGCATAAGCATAAAAGCTTACGAGTAACCTCTTATGCCTAAGTTAATTCTTACGCCTAAGGTTTCTTACTTCTAAGCATTTAGTTTACATTTAACCTAAAGCTTACGTGTAAGTAGGATTTACGCCTAAGCCTCTTGTTTACGCGTAAGTGGACGCGCGTAACATCATCAGTTTACGCCTAAGCTTGTTTACGCCTAAGAGTACTTCATCAACAACATCAAGTTTCATTCGAATACAAAGATCCATCAAACACAAGTTTCAAAGATGTCTCAACCACCATACTCCAACTACTTTCCTCATGAATATCCTCAATAACAACAACAACTACTACTACTACTACTACTACAATATCCTCCACAACAACAATTTCAACAACAAAAACAAGTTGGAAATTACTTTCCTCAATTTGCACAACCTCTTCCACAACAAATCTCTCAACCAAACCCTCGTCAACAATATCAGCATGCTAACTACTTCCAATATCATTTTCCAGCAAAGTATGCTATGAATGTCACAACGCAAAAGGAACCCACTTGGTTTGAAAAGATGTGTGAAGCTATAAGTAGCCAACAATCCATTCATGAAGCTGGATCCCTTGATAGACCTCCAATGCTCACTCCCGAAAACTATGATCAATGGGTGATGCGGTTTTTAGGTTCGTGATCTCAAGAAACCACATGGTAAGTTTTGAAGAAGGTCATCCTTGAAGGTCCTTTTCAAATGCCTACTACCACAAGTGCCGGGAGATCAAACAACTACTCCACCAAGAGATTATGTTACCTTTGTGGAAAACTAGAAGGGGGTTGAATAGTTTTGCCGATTTTAAGTTGATTTAAAAACTTTATATTCGATATTATGTGAAATCGTATGGATGTTGAGAACGTATAGATCTAACGATAATGCAAGCAAATAAATAAAGATAAGGGATAGAAATGACACAACCGATTTATAGTGGTTCGCCACAAGGACACCTTCCTTGCCCTACTCCACTCCCCGAGTCACCTACTCGAGAGTTCAAGCACTATGTCAACAAACCTTCACTTGGCGGAGAAGCCTTCACAACGTTGCTTACACTTTTCCCACAAAGCTAGATACCGAGTCCAGCACGGTGGACCAAACCAACACAACTATTACACAACAAATATGTGAAATATCAAATACAAGATCTTCGCATGTAAATCTTGGGAGTGACAAATCAATCAAAGACCCCTTGCTTGGATGACTTGTAGAATGCTCGTGATCTCGCCTTAGAGAAGGACCTATATGAGGATCACAAATAGAAAGAAAGAAGAACAACTCTAGATCAAGTGATCTATATGTTAGAAGAGAATGAGAGTGTATGAGAGATTTAGTAAGAAGAGGGTGAGTTAGAATGAATAAATGGCTCTCATTTATAGGCAAATTTCCTCACTGTTCACACGGATCCCACGGATCCCTTCCACTTGGGATCCGCTAGCACAAAGCTAGGGATCCGTGGAACGCCTCTTTGCCCATGGGTTTTTGGTTATGGGTCATGGGTTGGTCCATGGGTTATATCTAGATTCAATGTATCTAAGTATACATTGTATCAAGTCTCTTTGGGTATGGGTTAAGATCCATGGTTTGTGATTTTACCCATCCTAATTAACTATTACAACAAATGCTTTTGTTACTACATTTTGTATTTAAAAGATTATATGTAAATGCTTTACAAAAATAACATGTATCCTTATAATTATACTTAAGACAACATTATATATGTTATCAACAAAACACAAAGAGATCGCAAAATATTAATAAACGCTTTTACGGTTTATTTGTATTAACAATCTCCCTTTTGTTGATGACAAAATATAATGTTATGATGAGTAAAACTTAAGAATAGATGTAAGTTTTGAAAGCTCCTAAGTTTTACTTCTTCTCCCTTTTGTCGAAACAAAAGTTAACCCTGGAAGAAAAGTAGTTTACGTATTACTTACTCCCCTCGACGGTAGCTCCCCTAGTTTGGGCGTCAAGAGAAGAAAAAAATCTACAAAAGAAAGTTAGGAACATGCTTAAATGATCTTATGGTTGTCGAGAAACAAGATAGGGAGCCAAGGTATGTAAACAAGGCCTTGTAATAAAACAACAAATTGTAGTGGTAGTTAAGCCACTTACAAGCATGTAAAAATAAGAACAAGAGTTGTTCTTGAAAATGACAAAAAAAAATAATAGTAGTAGAGATTCCTTCCATGCTTGCATAAGGTTATGGATGGAGGTTTTGATGAGTAATGGTATTGATGCGATCAAGGATGAGGTTGAGTATGAAACGCATTTCTTCCCTAACTTCTATTGCAATTTCCCTAGTGGATTGGCAATGTTCACAATGTAAATGATGTGGGTAATGAGTGCGGAAGTTTTCCGGGTTGTTTTGATTTGAGTTATGCGGAAATTGTGGTGGAAAAATAGAAAATATGGATCAAAATCCGAATGTTTGTATGTGGTGGTGGAAAAGAACCTAGATGTTCTTGTAATGTGATGGGAGCTAGAGGTGGTGATGTTTCAAGATCTTGAAAAATAGTATTTGGTGATGTGGGGGTGTGGAAAAGACTATTTCTTTTCTTTAGGTTGGGTAGATCTTGTTGGAGTCCTAAGGAGTTCCAAAAGAGTTATTTTAGGTGGTGATGAAGTTGGTGTACTTGTTGGTGATGAGGGTGGTGCTATAATGGAAGCATCTTGTGGTGAGTTATTTGAGGATGAATCATTTGAGGTTGGTTTTGCTAAACAACAAGATCGGATACTAATCCGCGCGAATATCCTAGCATTTGATTGTGGTATTTTGGATGGTGGAAGTACAAAGGTTTGGATATCATGATTGTTTGTACTAGATGATTCTCTAAAGGGTTTTGTATGACATGATGAAGTGTGTTTGTGAGAAGGAGATGGAGTATGCAAGCATTTTGGGAGTTATATATATAGAAAACAACATATTGTAATGAATGCTTGACCCAAAATGTGGATTAAAATCTAATGATTAGATATGAATTCAAGGCATGTGATCATGAGAACACAAGCATTAAAGAACATACTCCCAAAAATAAAACAAATGTGGATTTTCATCCAAAATGACAAAAATAGAAGTTGAAAACAACTCAGATACACGGATCCCACGGATCCTTCCCATGAGGATCCGTCCAACATGAAGGCCGGGATCCGTGGGTCCGTGTTTCGAGCAAGACAAAATTCTCCTTTTGGAAATATTTTTGCCTATTGTGTGCCTATATGCAAACTATTTGGAGTTGCGGTTATCTCGACCCTAAAAAGAAATAAAACTAAACTAGAAGTATAAAAAGTATCCTATTGAGATAACCCGAAAACACATATTTAGTACATAAGTACGTAATCTTGTGTTGTCAATGCTCCTAATTCATTGTAGCTTAAATGAATGTACCAAAACACATATTAGTTACGTGTCCCCTTTAGCATTCAAAAGACATGAGATGCAATGAAAACGGGTTTTTACTTTGTATTAATAATGAAAAAGCGATTTGTCCTAGACGTGAGAAATTGCTTTTGTGAAATTGATACGGGAAGGTATCATCCTTTTAGAAAACATTGTGAAAGTAGGTTTTCTTTGAAAATGTGTATATAAAAAGTAGGAGAGCTATAAGTAAAAAACTTATCTTTGGGTTTTGAAAATTCCCGTATTGTTTGTGAGTTGTGCGTGAAATAGAGATCCTAGACTCAGAGGGAAGAAGGCTAGTGTTTACATACCTTGTAGAGTCAAAATAAATTACGACGTGTGTTCCATTAAACCAAGACCAAGACGAAGTAGGTTGAATTGTTCCCGCTTCAACGGTTTGGTGAGGACGTCGGCTATGTTATCTTCGGATGCTACCTTCTCAATAGAAATGTTCCCTTTCGAACATTGTCTCTTAAAGTGATGACTAATCTCTATATGTTTGTGCGAGAATGCAATACCGGATTCTTGCTTAAGTCGATGGCACCTTTGTTATCACATAGAATGGCTATATCGCTTAGATGAATGTCGTAGTCTACTAACGCTTGTTTCATCCATAGTGCTTGTTGGCATGCTTTACCCATGAGACGTACTGGCTTCGGTTGTTGATATTGCTAGAGCCGTTTGTTTCTTAGAAAACCACGATGTTAAACAACATCCCATGAAAGTACACACCCCACTTGTACTTTTCTATCAACGTAATCCCTGCATGGTCGAATCGCATATACAATTGTTTCTACACCCGTGCCTTAGGATACCATAATCCTAATTGTGTTGTACCATAATGTATCTAAAAATTCTTTTCTACGGCTTCTAGGTGTGAAGTTTTGGGATTTTCTTGAAACCTAGCACATAAGCGGACACTAAACATGATATCCGGCCTACTTGCCGTGAGGTAGAAGACTACCTATCATGCCACGATATTTAGTATTATCTACGGATTCACCGTCTTCATCTTTTGTGAGTTTGGTGTCGGATGACATGGGTGTCCTAATTGGTTTCGACTCTTCTAGACCAAATTTCTTTAACATCTCCTTGATGTATTTAGATTGATTGAAGAAGATACCATCTTCTACTTGTTTAATTGTAGACCAAGAAAGAAACTAAGTT
This sequence comes from Chrysanthemum lavandulifolium, assembly GCA_022545495.1. NCBI lineage: Eukaryota > Viridiplantae > Streptophyta > Magnoliopsida > Asterales > Asteraceae > Chrysanthemum > Chrysanthemum lavandulifolium. The sequence continues at coordinate 89,652 of JAHFWF010000158.1, read as the reverse complement.
CTCCCATCATACTCATCTCGAACTCGTCATGCATGATTTTAGAGAAATCATCACACATGTCTTGACAAGTGGATCCGAATATAATATCATCTACGTATATTTGTACTATGATTATGTGTGACTCCTTCTTCTTAGTAAAAAGTGTGTTGTCAACTAACCCCATGGTATAGTTATGTTTAATTAAAAAGGACTTGAGTCTATCATACCAAGATTTTGGAGCTTGTTTAAGACCATAAAGGGCTTTCTTTAATTTATAAACGTGTTTGGGTTTTTCAAAATCGATGAAGCCCGGAGGTTGAGCTACATATACTTCTTCATTAATAAGACCATTTAGAAAAGCGCTTTTGACATCCATTTGATAAAGCTTTAGATCATTAGCACAAGCATACGCAAGAAGTATTCTTATAGACTCTAATCTAGCCACGGGGGCATAGGTCTCATCAAAGTCTATTCCTTCTTGTTGGTTATACCCTTGGGCAACGAGTCTAGCCTTGTTCCTAGATACTACTCCGTTTGCATCTAATTTGTTTTATACACCCATTTTGTTCCTATTACGGTTTGATTACTAGGTGGAGGACAAGTGTCCAAACATCATTAGAAACAAATTGATTTAATTCTTCTTGCATAGCCATTACCCAACTTTCATCTTTTATGGCTTCTTGTGTGTTCTTAGGTTCTATAGTTGAAACAAAACAAAATAAACTACTTTGGTTTTGAACTTGAGATCTTAATGTTCGTTCATTTAGCTTTCCTATGACCTTATCTACGGGTGATCTTTGGACTCTTTAATGTTTGTGATTTCACTAATTGAAGGTTCTTCTTCTTCATTTATCTTTTTCTTAATTACAATAGCTTCACTTTCTATGATCTCGTCATCGACAAGAGGTGGAGAGGGTTTGGGTGGACTTTCATCAAATTTTATGTTTAATGACTCTTCTACCTTCATTGTTTCTTTGTTTAATATGACGTAAGCTTTGCTATTAGGCGAGTAACCTAGAAAGATACCTTCGGTTGATTTAGGATCAAATTTTGTAAGGTAATCTTTAGTGTTAAGAATGAAGCATTTGCTTCAAAGACTCTAAAATGATTTAAAGTAGGCTTTTGCCTCGGAGTAACTCATATGGAGTTTTACCTAAGATTGGTCTAATTAAGACTCGATTGAGTATATATGTTGAAGTATCAATGACAGATTACACCAAAATTTTGAGGTATGGATTGTTCGTTAAGCATGGTTCTACTCATTTCTTGAAGGGTTCTATTCTTTCTTTCTACTACCCCATTCGATTGTGGAGTGCGTGGGCCGAGAAGTTGTGAGTAATACCATTAGCGTCACAAAAAGCTCCGAATTGCACTTCATTATCAATTCCTACCATGATCCGTCCTAATAGACACTATGGGTTTTCCTAGTTATCTTTGGATCTTTTGCTTAATATTTCAAAATAGTTAAAGGTTTCGTTTTGTTCTTTAAAATTTTTGTCCAAGTATACCTAGGTAGTCATCCACTATTACCAAAGTATAGTAGTTGCCTCCATAACTTTGAATAGCGGATGGACCAAATAAATCCATATGAAGCAATTCTAGACACCTAGTTGTGGACACCATGTTTTAGCTTTATGACTCGAATGAGCTTGTTTTCCTACATTACAAGCATCACAAAATGATGTTCATATTTTAACTTAGGTAGATCTCTTACTAGATCTTTGGATGATAGCGATTGAAGAAGTCGCATGTTGGCGTGACCCAATCTTCGATGCCATAAGGTCAAGTATCATCCATAGAGGTAAGAAATAGTTTGTCTTTAGGTTCATTACCGATTTTAATGACATAGACACCATGTTTCCTAATTCCTCTTCCTATGGTTATGCCATTTTAAGTATCTTACTACGGTTTGTAAAAAGTACATTGCACTTTTTATCACATATTTGTCCTATGCTTAAGAGATTAAAGTTTAGGTTTTCTACGTGACACACATCGTTAATGGTTAGAGATTTGTTAGAAACCGTACCTTTACCGATGATTCTACTTTTGTTATTTCCAAACACCACATTACCTCCATTTACGGTTCATATGTGGAGAATAGATCCTATTGCCGGTCATGTGCCTCGTGCACCCGCTATCCTTGACCCATTCATCGGGGTCTAGGTCGACCTTTAAGCACACCTAAAACAATAATAAACTCAAAGTTTGGTCCCCATTTATTCATGGGTCCATTAGTGTTAAACATTCCATTCATGTTAGACATGTATGGATAAGATGAGTATGCATTCCATGGGCAAAGTTTTGAAAAGAGAAACCGTTTTGCATATTAGGGTTCCATCCCATTTGATGGTTACTTCTTGGGTAAACGTTATTAGGTCTCTAGATGCATTATGTTTTTGAAAAGATAGTGCTTTGTTTCTTGCAAAAGTAGGATTAATTTTTGGAGGTGGATGTCTAGTGGTGACATGAGTTGGTTTCTTCCTATTTACGACAACGAACTCGTTTCTAGATGATGAAGCTATGTTATTACCACTAGTTGTCACAGCAGATCCACGGATCCCGCTTGTACACTAGCCGATTCCTTTTAGGGATCCGTGGGATCCGCCACAACAATGGTTGGTTTTCTAATTCTTTAACAAGTTTTGTTTCTTTACTTTCACTAGTTGATGGATCAAGTTGTTGTATGCCTAGACTCTTTTGGTTGTTGCGGTTTTAACACCATCGGTATTGTATCTAAGGTGTTTGTACTCATTCTAGCAATTTTAGAATCTAAATGATCAACTAGTGTTTGAAGTTGAACACAAAGTTCACATTCACCACTTGCTATTTTACCCTTTTCCAAACGTTTTAGTTTTGCTTTTAATTCTATAACTTCTTTATCTAAACGTTGGTTTTGACTCTTTAAAAGCTTGTTTTATTAATTAGTTTTAAGCTAATATTGCATAGTTTATCATATTCATTATGCAATGAGTCGTCATCAGTGATGAACTACTATAGTATTCGTGACATACCTCGTCATTTTCCATGAGACAAATTTCTTCGCCTCCTCGTCGCTCCATTCCCCACGTCACGCTCACGAATGACATACCTCACATACTCGTCATTTTCCATGAGACAAATTTCTTCGTCCTCCTCGTCGCTCATTCCCCACGTGCAGCTCACGAATGCCTTTGATCATCCCGTTTGGGACACTTACTAATAAAGTGGTTTGGGTCTCACATTTAAAGCAAGTACGATCATCCTTTGGCTTTTCGTCCTCTTTGCTTTTCGAAAACCTTTCTTATCGTCATACGGTTGTTTGACGTATCTACCCTTTCTTCTAAAGAACTTTTAAAGTCCTTACGCCATAGCGTACTCTTCGTCGTCACTACTCGAGATGAGTTCTCTCTCATCGTCGAAGCCTTTTGGCTTTAAGGGCAAGAGATTTGTGTTTCTCTTTCACCTTTGAGGCTTGGAATCTTTAGCAAGGACAAGCTCAGAGACTTTTAGGTTGCCTATGAGTTCATCGAGGGTGAGGATTGTCAAATCTTTTGACTCTTCGATTGCCATCACCTTGGATCTCCACTTGATGGAAGTGCCCTTAGATATCTCCTAACATGGTTACGACTAGAAAAGATTCATCAAGTGCTTGTAAAGATGTAATAATAGTATTAAAGTTAGCAAATGAATGATCTATAGTTTCTTCATCCGATATTGAAAATTGTTCATATTGTTGAACAAATAGATCAATTTATTATTCTTAACTTGTTGGTTGCCTTGATGAGTTACAACTAAAGAATTCCAAATTTCTTTAGAGGTTTTAAGCATAGAAATTCTTTCAATTCCTTTTCGGTAAAGCATTATATAAAACCATTTTTGCTTCACTATTTTTAGAAAGCTTTTCTTCATTTCATCATTTAGTTTATCATGAGGTATGTGAACTAAATTTCCTTTATCATCATTTGAGGTAGCCTCAAAATCACCTTCAACAATAATGTACCAAAGATCAATATCTTTAGACTTCACATATGTTTCGAATCTATTTTTCCAATATATAAAACCATTAGTTTCAAGTAGTGGTGGTCGTTGCATAGATTGCCCTTCCTTATAATTTTCGAACCGATAGTGATCGAAAAGTTTTTAAATACAATTTTATTTTAAAACTTTTATAAACTTAGCTCTTGATGCCAATTGTGGAAAACTAGAAGGGGGTTGAATAGTTTTCCGATTTTAAGTTGATTTCAAAAACTTTAGATTCGATATTATGTGAAATCGTATGGATGTTGAGAACGATAGATCTAACGATAATGCAAGCAAATAAATAAAGATAAGGGATAGAAATGACACAACCGATTTATAGTGGTTCGCTACAAGGACACCTTCCTTGCCCTACTCCACTCCCCGAGTCACCTACTCGAGAGTTCAAGCACTATGTCAACAAACTCCTTCACTTGGCGGAGAAGCCTTCACAACGTTGCTTACACTTTTCCGGTACAAAGCTAGATACCGAGTCCAGTAGTACGGTGGACCAAACCAACACAACTATTACAAAACAAATATGTGAAATATCAAATACAAGATCTTCGCTCTGTAAATCTTATGAGTGACAAATCAATCAAGGACCCTTGCTTGGATGACTTGTAGAATGCTCGTGATCTCGCCTTAGAGAAGGACCTATATGAGGATCACAAATAGAAAGAAAAGAAGAACAACTCTCTAGATCAAGTGATCTATATGTTAGAAGAGAATGAGAGTGTATGAGAGATTTAGTAAGAAGAGGGTGAGTTAGAATGAAGAAATGGCTCTCTATTTATAGGCAAATTTCCTCACTTGTTCACACGGATCCCACGGATCCTTCCACTGGGATCCGCTAGCACAAAGCTAGGGATCCGTGGAACGCCTCTCTTGCCCATGGTTTTTGGTTATGGGTCATGGGTTGGTCCATGGGTTATATCTAGATTCAATGTATCTAAGTATACATTGTATCAAGTCTCTTTGGTATGGGTTAAGATCCATGGGTTGTGATTTTTACCCATCCTAATTAACTATTACAACAAATGCTTTTGTTACTACATTTTTGTATTTAAAAGATTATATGTAAATGCTTTACAAAAATAACATGTATCCTTATAATTATACTTAAGACAACATTATATATGTTATCAACAAAACACAAAGAGATCGCAAAATATTAATAAACGTTTTTACGGTTTATTTGTATTAACAACCTCCACTCTCAGAGTAGATCAACTCACTGTTGAACAACTACTTCACTTGGAAGCAGATGAAATGGCAATGCACTATATCCTTTTGGGTCTACCCAATCCGGTTCTTCGCAGTGTTGATGCTCAGAAAACTGCTAAAGCAATGTGGGATCACATCCATCTTCTAATGGAAGGCATAAAACTCAATCAAGAAGACATGGAATCAAAACTTTACTTATCATATGAGAATTTCATGATTGATCCAGGGGAATCATTAGAGTAATACTATCATCGGTTTACAGACATCATCAATGAATTGGACAGACATAACATCATTATGCCAAGGATTGCAATCAAAACAAAGTTCCTAAGCTGTCTTGGTCCTGATTGGGAAAAGTATGTTACATTCATACGTCAAGCTAAAAACCTTCATCAAGCAAAATATGGGTTGTTGTATGACTACTTGAAGCACCATCAAAAGGAAGTAGACAAAGATAGAGCTCTCCGTGGAGTTACTACAACTTTACCGGATAATCAAACTCTTGCTTTGTTTACTCAAGCTTGTTATCCTCAATTTCCAAATCTGCCAACTGTCTTCACAAATCCAACACAACCAGCCAAGATTACACCATATGATCCTTCACAGCAATCACAAGAAACTCAACTGGTTCCTTACAACAACATTCAACACTCTACTGTGAGACACCAAATGAGGATGCAGAAGCTTTCGATACGTTGAATCAAGGATTTTCATTAATTGCTAGAGCCTTCGGGAGATTTGCTAACAAATCTAACAACCGTATTCGTACCTCATCTAACACAAGGAATCAAGCAGTTGTTAACAATGGAAGGGTTGAGGTTCAAAACCGATGAAATGGTCGTCAGATGGGTAGTGGTCAAGGATTTAATGCTAATGGAAGGAATAACATGGGTGCTCCACAGCAACGGGTTCAAATGGTTGATCAGGGAAATGTTCAGACTGAGATTAATGGTCTTCGATGCTACAATCGTAATGAAAAGGGTCATTTGGCGAATGCTTGCCCAAAGCCGAGAACAAGAGGTAGCACTTATCACAAGGAGGTTTTACTCTTGGCTCTCAAGGATCAAGCTGGTGGAACACTTACCAACAAGGAACATAGCTTCATGGCTAATGCAGATTCTGATGATGACATGGAGGACTTGCAAGCTAACGCAGCTGTAATGTTAATGGCAAACATCCAAGAGCTCCACATAAGTGCCACAGGCCCAGTGTATGACACTGATGGCTTATCTCAGGTACCGGATCCTAACATATGTCTTATACATGATCTGATGTCTTCGACTGCATCTGCATCCGACGAGGCACAGAGTGTTCAACATGAGCCTTCTTCATCTCATCACGAAGAAATCAAATGGATCCCGTAGTTACATTTGATGATCAAGATGACCTTACGGTTACCATTGATAATCAAGTTGACCCCGTGCTTACATTTGAAGATCAAAATGATGAATATGTTGAGACTCAAGTTGAACAAAATGAGCCTTTGTCTAATCCAAATCCATAGCTCATGACCTTATTTCAGACCACCCAATCTCAATTGGAGAAGTGCAATGAGATCAATAATTCTCCTCGAGAAAAAGTAGCACTATTGACTAAGGATATTGAATGCTATAAGTTACAACACAACAATTTGAAACTAAAGAGAAACGTGAATACAGTTTTGAAGTCGCTTTTGTAAAGTCATACCAAAACGAAAAATCTTTAGAAATACAGGTACGTGATCTAGTTTCTTCCAAGAATGAATTGCTTTCTCAAATAGAACAACAAAAATTTGATCATAAACAACAAGTTAACACTCTCACTTCGGAAACTTAAAAAGTCAAGTCGGAGTTGTTATCGTGTCAAAAAGAGTTTTCTGAGTACAAAAAACATTCAAGGAAACAAATAGATCTCTATCTCGATGAAATTGTCGCTTTGCAAAACAAAATCAAGGAGTTTCAAAATGTTATTTATAAACATGGTGAGTCAATCACAACGATTCAAGAGTTCACATTTAAGCCAAATCCAGATGGATATGGGCCAAATCTTGCTGATTACAAACCACGTTTTTTCAATAGAGCATTCAATGCACATCCAAAGTTGTATAGTGTCGAACACATGATTGACGAATCTGTTGTGTGTGTCGTTAAATATATTCGTGAAGAGGAATTAGATGCAGAAGAAGAGAGTCGACTGAAAATGGAAAAAGTTGAACATAACAAACCATTTGATTATTCAAAAGGCCCTCTTATAACTTTTGTTAAATAACAAGATAATACAAATACACCTTGGGTTATCACACCAGTACCTGAGTCCTCTTCTAATGTTGGTCCCGTCCAACAAGTTGCACAAATAAATGGTCCTTTACCTTCTTTGAGTAAAATCACACCATCACCCGAAAGATGTGAAATCCTTAAATATTTTGATACATTCATGTCTGACATCGATCTTTTGGAACACAAAATTGAACTTAACTCGGAAATAAAAGTTGAAAATTTTCAATCGCCTTATGCGCGAAAACAAAGAGATATTTTTCAAAAACAACTTTTACCCCATGTTCGAAATTTTTGTATGTGTGCAAAATATTGGGAACGAGATCTTCAAAAAGAGACTAGGCACTTGAAAACAATTTTCAATGCAACAGAGGCATGGACTTTGAAAACTAAAAAGAATAACAAAATCTTTCGAAACCATGTCGATCGACTCTTGGAAGATGTTATCTGTGCTGATACCATATCAATTGTGTTGTATCATACTGCTGCTTCTGCTTCTGATAATATTGTTTTTAATTCTGTTGATATTGTTGATAATGTTGAGATTGTTGATAATGTGTCTCAAATCGAATCTTTGAAAGCTGAAAATGAGCGTTTGTTAAATGAACTTTCAATTGTAAAATGTCGTCTTTAATGGTGTCAAAAAGATTGTAATGATCGAGAACTTGCCTTGCAAAACAAACTCAAACAGTCGAGTGCTAAAACTTTTGAACCAAAACTTGAACGACTAGATGAGGAAAACGTGTTTTTAAAGTGCCAAATTTTCAAATATGAACAAGAAATTGCCAAAGTCAAAACAGAATATGGTGTCATATTTAATTTGCTAAAAAAGACTCGTGCTAAAGCCTCACAAGAACTTGATAATCATCTTGCATACACTAAAGAAGTCTTAAACGTTAGTGGAAACATTCGCTCTGAAAACCAAGATTTGTTACACACTATCATAGAGTTGAAAGAGGAGTTGGTGAAACTTAGGAAAGATAAGTCTAGTAACACAAATGTCCTTGCACCTGGAATGTTTAAAATTGACACTAGGATGCCTAATGACAAACCACAAGATACTAATGTGCTTCCTTCCACTTCTACAGGAGTAGTTGCCTCTAATCCTAGCGTTAGCACTTCACGACTTAAGAGCACAAACATGAAGAATAGGAAGTTGCAACGTAGAAGATCACCAAGACCCACAAGTAGAAGAACACACTAGGACTTTGAATAAAACACATGTTGCACCTACTTTAGACATTGCGTTAGAGAAATGTAATAGACAAAGTGATGTAACGAATGTTGAATCTTTCAGTACTTTGAATGTTTTGTTTGAAGCATCTTGTATTGGTTGTCATAAAAGCATGTTTTCTGGTTGTCATGATAAATGTGTTGCTAAATATATCTTATCTCGTAAGCGGAAACATAGAAATCGAATTACCTCTAGGCCACCAATGCTTCTAAGTCATTGCTAGGTAAACCGCCTTCTAGTGTTTCTGCAGTTATCATTGATGTACCCATAGAACCCACTTCACCTCCTAGGAAGAGAATATCACCTAGTGCATTCACTAAGACCAAAGCACAAACTAGTTGGACTTGGCAGAGATGGTTACAAAATACATCTGGATTTAAATGGATTCCTAAAATTATAAACATGTATGTTTCAAATGTAATTGTAATGGAACCCTCTAACTCTTGGGGTTCCGCCTCTACTTCTATTCCACCTGTGTCGTCTGTGTGTATTGCAGATGATACAGATCATCATTTGGATTGTTGATAGCGGATGTTCCCGGCACATGACAGGAAACCTCAAACTTCTTACAAACTTTGTTTCAAAGTTCATTGGCACTGTCAGATTCGGGAATGATCACTTCGCAGCTATCATGGGCTACGGAGACTACATCAATGGGAACATTGAAATTAGCAGGGTTTATTATGTTGAAGGTCTTGGACACAATCTTTTCTCAGTCGGCCAGTTTTGTGATGGTGATTTGGAAGTTGCTTTTAGGGAGAAAACTTGCTTCATTCGTGAGCTACAAGGAAACGATCTTATATCTGGAAACCGCACTTCAAGCCTTTACACTATTTCAATGCAAGACATGATCGCTTCATCTCCCATCTGTCTACTTTCTAAGGCAACATCTACAAAATTATGGCTGTGGCATAGAAGACTTTCACACTTAAACTTTCAAACCATAACTAATCTTGCACGACACAAACTGGTTGAAGGTCTTCCAAGGTTTAGGTATTCAAAGATCACTTATGCTCAGCTTGTGAACAAAGGAAAAGCACTCATGCTCATTTTCCTTCAAAGGTGGAAAACAGCTCTTAGCATGTTCTTCATCTTCTTCACATGGATTTGTGTGGCCCAATGCGTGTGCAGACGATTAATGGCAAATGCTTCATTCTTGTAATTGTTGATAACTAATCCAGATGGACTTGGGTTTATTTTCTTCAAAGTAAAGATCAAGCTCCATAAATGATCATCACCTTTCTCATGAAAATTCAAGTTCATCTCCTTAACACGGTTAGACAAGTCAGAACATACAAAGGAACTGAATTTGTGAACCAAAATCTTCGAGAATACTATGAGAAAGTGGGAATTGAGCATCAAACATCCATTGCACGTACACCAGAATAAAATGGAGTTGTCGAAAGACGAAACCGTACGTTAGTGGAAGCTGCAAGAACAATGTTGATAAATGCAAAACTTCCTGATTACTTATGGTCAGAAGCCATGCTGCATGCTACACTAAGAACCATTATATGATAACCAAACACCACAACAAAACACCTTATGAGCTTATCCATAAAAAAAGCAAACCTCAAACACTTTCACGTATTTGGTTTTCTCTGTTACCCAAATAATGATCGTGATGACTTTGGAAAGCTCAAGGCCAAAGCTGATATTGGAGTCTTCGTTGGATACTGTGAAAACTCAAAGGGATACCGGATCTGAAATCGTCTTACAAAGGAAATTATGGAAACCATTCACGCTAATTTTGATGAGCTCACAGAAATGGCTTCTGAGCAAAACAGCTTGGAACCCAGACATAACCGTCTCAATTTCCCCCAATCATCAGTTGATCAATCATTTCAACTCACTCGTCGTCAAATGGAAACGTTGTTTGCTCCATTGTTTAGTGATGATCTTGATCAACGTGCTCCAGATGTATCAAATGTTTCCACTGCTCAACCTAATACTACTCCAATACCTGATACACCTGAAACAACAACTACTGTTGTTGATGCACCTCTGATTGAATCTCCAACAACAGCCGAACAAACCGCTTCTAATGACGCTGATCCAGCTGATGATCTTCTTAATCAAAATGTACATGCACCAGCGGATTATGATGAAAATGCATTCTTTAACCCTTTTGCTATTGAAACTGAAAATTCAGATGTTGCTGAATCTTCTACAAGCCATCTGAATCCACTAAATCTGCACAATGTATACCAACATCAACCCTCCACACACCGATGGACTAAAGACCATCCTCTTGTCAACATCATTGGCAACACGAACCAACCAGTCGTAACTAGACAACGCCTTCAGACTGACGGAGAACATTGCATTTATGCACTCACCGTTTGTCAAACTGAACCCAAAAACATTAAAGATGCAATGACTCACGACAACTGGATCGAATCCATGCAAAAAGAACTAAACCAGTTTAAACATTTAGAAGTATGGGAATTGGTTGAAAGACCAACAGGGGTCTATGTCGTTGGTCTTAAATGGATTTGGAAGAATAAGTTAGATGCTGAAGGTACGGTTATCCGAAACAAGTCACGTCTGGTGGCTTAGGGTTATAGACAGGAAGAGGGGATTGAATTCAAAGAATCATTCGCACCGGTAGCTAGACTTGAGGCTGTACGGATTTTTCTGGCATTTGCGGCTTACATGAACATCACTGTTTATCAAATGGATGTCAAAACTGCTTTTCTGAATGGTAAACTAAAGGAAATAGTATATGTTAGCCAGCTAGAAGGATTTGTTGATCCAGAGTTCCCTAAACACGTCTACAAATTGAACAAGGCTCTCTACGGTCTCAAACAAGCCCCTCGGGCGTGGTATGATAAGTTGTCATCCTTTCTCCTTGCTAATCATTATATCAAAGGATCAGTCGACCCAACACTGTTTATTCAATATCATGGGGCACACATTTTAATTATTCAGATTTATGTGGATGACATCATTTTTGGTTCTATCCACAAAAAGTACTCAAACGCTTTTTCACATCTAATGAAAACAAATTTTGAAATGTCAATGATGGGTGAACTTATGTTCTTCTTAGGAATGCAAGTTCATCAATCACCCCATGGTATTTTCTTAAGTCAGTCCAAATATGCTATTGAAATATTGAATAAACATGGAATGCAAAGTTGTGACACCTATGCAACACCAATGGCACACACCAACAAACTGGATGCTGATTTACATGGGAAATTGGTTGACCCTACCAAATACCGAAGTATTATTGGGTCTCTCATGTATCTAACAGCCAAGAGACCCGACATTGTATTTTCTCAGATATCTTGCTCCCTGCTATCGTCAAGGCCAATCGAAAGACACCTCTCGAGGCTAAAAGAATCCTCCAATACGTCAAGGGAACCATTAACTGGGATCCGTATCCGAAGGATTCGGTTTTGAACTAATAGCTTTTAAGAAGTCGACCACGCAGGATGCTTAGATTCACGGAAAAGTACTTAAGGAGGTTTACAATTCCTTGGTGATAAATTGGTGTCATGGCAGTCGAAGAAACATGATTGTACATCGTTGTCCTCAACTGAAGCAGAATAAGTAGCCATGTCTGCGTGTTGTGCTCAAGTCATTTGGATGAGAACACAACTCAAAGATTATGGTTATGTATTTGACAGAATTCCGGTGTGCTGCGACAATAGAAGTGCTATTGCGATCTCGTGCAACACCGTTCAACATTCATAGTCAAAGCACATCGATCTTCGATATCATTTCATCAAAGAGCATGTGGAAAAGTGTACAGTTGAATTATACTTTATAGGTACAGAACACCAATTGGCGGATCTTCTCACTAAAGCCTTGCCTCCCGCAATATTTACTGATTTGATTCACCGTATTGGTATGAGGTGTTTGACTCCAGAAGAACTGGACGAAATTTTAAGACATTCTTGAAAAGTCAAACACCAAAACCTCTTTTGTACATATTTTTTCAAAAACAAAATACAAAAATATAAAATCTTATAAAATCCAAAAATATTCTTCTATCTAAAAACAAACATTGCAAGTACAGAACTTCCATCAACACAGTGTTCCATCAAACATTTCACCATTTTTCTCGAACAAGTGTTAAGGGGGAGAAAGTAAATATTTTTCAGTCTCATAAAACCTTGTACTTGCATGTTATCATAAATACGTTGTTTCTTCTAAATGGTGGATATTTATCTTGTTAAATACTCTCCTCGGACTTAAATGTTTAAAAATTTCATCATTTCAAAAGTCGAGGGGGAGTATCGTTAAGTTTCTTGCTTAAATGGTTTTTTGTCTAACCAAAATGGATGTTAATGGGTCTTGGTTGGAAAAGTTTGAGGTTGAGGCACTAAACTTGTCAATTTTTTGAAATAATTTTAAACAAAATGTCCATTCAACCTTATTCAATGCTTACACTTAGCATTTATTTCAAACAAACCTACCAAGATCTACGGCTCCCATTCATTCGTCAAATCCGTTCTTCAAAATGAAAATCTGTAAGTGCTAAAAGTTTTTGATCATGATTTTAAGCTAAGGTTTTGAAAATCTTTGAAATCTAACGGCTAAATCTTCCAAAATTTTGATTTTTGAGTTTACGTGTATGCGTAGGTTTAGGGATTACGCCTAAGTGTGTTTTTGATGAAATGGTTGGTGTTATAAACTTTCTATACTTGTTATAAAGCCATTTCTATCATTACTTTGAACCCAGAAACATCAATTTTACCATTTTGAAAAATTAGGGTTTATGTTCGAAATTGGGGTTTTTTCATGTTTGAGTGTTTTGGTACGATTAGATGCTTAAAGTAGTGTTAGAACATGTTTAATTACATGAAATCAACCTTCAATCTTGACCAGAAACAACAAAAATGTAAGAATCATGGTTTAGGGTTCTTAGGCTCGCACAAGTTGAATCTTTTGAATTTGTGGGTTATTTGTGTTAAAATTTGTTCTAAATCACTCCTTAGACATCTAGAATTTTGTAGAAAACAATCTTGATTGATTTCCATGGTTTAGTCTGTTAAGCGTAGGATTCTAAGGTTTAGGGCTTTAGAACCTTACGCCTAAGCTGTTCTAGGCCTAATGAATGTGATTTTGTGCTTGTATTATGTCTCTGAAAATGTTAGGATTACAATGTAATCAAGTGTTCATGTTTATGTGTTTCAGGTTTTTTACACGTAAAATTCAGACTAAAGGTGTTCATGATGTTACGCGTATGGAATATCTTTATGCGTAAAGGTTACGCATAAGAGTAATATTACGCATAACACTTACGCATAAAGGGTCTACAGTGGGACAACGCGTATCCTGGAAGGATATACGTAAACTAAGATGTTTACGCCTAAGGGTTACTCTTACGAGTAAAGCTTACGCGTAACATTTTTTGCTAAAGCTTACGTGTAAGCACATAAGCCTTTGGACTTGTTTTACGCGTAAGAATTTCTTACGCCTAAGATTTTCCCTTACACTTAAGCTTACGCATACGCCTAAAGCTCCTTTTTACGCATAAATTTACATGTTTACGCTTAAGCCAACTATTCACCTTGTTTTGATATGTTACGCGTAGACTAACTTGTAACTTGTTACACTTAAGTCACAAAACCAAAAGTTAGCAATAAGCTCTCAAATGTTAAAATGTTGTGTGTTTAAGTTAAATTTGGACATTAAAACTTCAAAATTAACATATTCACGTGACTTATCACATCAACTTCAAACAATTGGACTAAAAGTGACTTTGGACTCGTAACATTCATAAACATGATAACTTCAAACAAGTAATTAGACAACAAATCAAACTAAGACTAACACAATGTGTTTCAATATGTTGGTTCTTTTGTCTAAATATCTTTTAGATCACGAAATGGCTGTCAATCAAAAGAACATCAATGCCCCAAATGAGCTTACTATGGCTGATATCTTCCCTGCTGGTTACGACAAAATCATTCGAAAGAACAATCTTCGTGTCGACTTCAACAACCTCACGTGTTCTGAATCCTCATGCAGAGTTGCTGTTGACATTCTCAAGAATCACCCTTTCCATCTCATGCTTACCAACTCTGCCACGATACTCGAAATCTACATCCATCAGTTTTGGCATACTATGGACAAAGTTGATGAACAAGATGCAGTTAAAGTGACCCTTGGCACTAAGGAAGTCACGATCACTGTGGCGGATCTTCGTGTCATTCTTCTTCTTCCGGTCATTCCCTCTATTGAATACGTCCCGATTCCAAATGAAGAGGAAGTATTGGATTTCTTGATTAACATTGGATACGACGAAGCTTCTGGTCTCATCTCTAAGCATTCCAGGGTCGATCTCAAAAATATCCCACAACCCTGGAGGACCATCTATATCATGATCGCCAAATCAGTCTCAGGCAGAGATAGTGGTCATGAACACCCGAAGCTCATGCATCTTCAAACCTTCTAGGGGATGGTTCATGCGAACCACATTGAATATGCTAGTTTAATCTGGGAAGACATGATGCAACACTACAGGAAGCTTGGTACCAAGATTCCCTTCATTAGATACACCAAGTTGCTAATCCACAATCTTCTCGGGAAGCACCAAGATATCCCACTGAGACTAAATGACCCTGAAACGCACTCTATGCTGAATGAGCCTACCTTAAAACTCTGTTAGGTTCAAAGACACATCAACCCAAAAAAAAGGTGCAGAACTCCCTGCTTGCTTGATTACCGATGAAATCAATGATCTTCCGTCCTACCAACGTTACAAGAAAGCAGTGCGTGCGGGAAAAGTTGGCTTCATGGATGATAAGACAACTGCAGTGGTTACAACAAGGGCTAAGAGAGCTGGAAGCACTGGAAGTACAACAAAGTACAAGAAAAGGAATCCAAGCCGAAAGAGGAAAGTCCCAGCCAAAATCGTTCATCCTAAAGCAGAACCAGAACCAGTTCAACAAGATGACGATTCTGAAATTGAGTCGGATGACCTGACTGTCTACTCTGAAGTACATACAGATGACACATCCATTAAGAAGATAGAGGACAAACCTGCTAGTCCTTCATTTGACAAAGGGAAGAAACCTCTTGATGATGAAGAAGAAGAAGAGTCAGATTGGGAGTATGATCCGAATGCTGCAGAGAAACAACTCCAGAAAACTCTGAAGCAACAAAGGATGGAAAAAGCTGCTGAAGAGTTTGCCCTTCAACAAATTAAAGGACCTGGAGGTTCCAGCGGGGGTGTTCTTGCTACATCCGTTCCTGATCCGGTTAATCAACCCGGTAAAGGAACCGATACCACCACCAAGGAGCCTATAAAGGAAAAGCAGCAAGAGGATGAGGATATGTTTGATCATGAGATAACAAAGATACTGATGAGAGAATCACAAAGAAAGATGTTTTGGAAGCGGAAAAGGAGAGGGCTGCAGACGAAGCTGCTAAGAAGGCTGAAAGGAACGCATAAGAATGGAAACATATAACTATATTCCGGACAATCCTGAACACAACCCTGAGCAATCTTCAGAACCACCCCGTGATACCTCCAAAACCGAATCATCTTCTCACTCATCACCACCACCATCCAGAGAAACAACAACAAAATCATCTTCAAAATCAATCAAGAAGAAGGCCGATACTTAGGAATCTCGCACCAAAGCCAAGATCTAGAAAGCATTGCTTCAATCAAGAAAACGAAAACAAAGTCTTTAGGAACAAAGATTGAACATGCTGGCTGACAAGGTCATCGAGCTTTCTCAGCAGATGGACCATTTCGAGGGGGAAAGAGAACAAATCAAGGCATTTCTCACCAGGGACGTCCAAGGAGAAATGGATGAGCAGATCAGGAACTACACTCATCACTTTCTCCTCAAATCTGTTCCTGCCGTTACCAAAGAAATGTTCACGAATCAGTTCTACCCAATACTCAAAACACTGGTCAAGCAAATGATTACTACAACAACGGTGGTCATGCAAACCCGACCATTCTAGCCTCCAGTTGTCACCGAAGCTGATTTGATCTCACAATTGGTACTACAGATGTCTCATCGCGCTCCTACCTTCACACCAGATGAATCGAAGTTGTATGAGGTACTTCTTACACATCAACTGAAGACATCGTGCAAGGAAGCTGCTGGTCTGGATAAGCGACCAAGAGATGATAATGATAAGGATCAAGACCCGAATGCTAAACGTCAAAAGAAAACCGGCGGGTCATCATCATCCATGCCACCACCACCTCCTAAGACCACCACTACACCCACAAGACAAGCTTCTCAACGACCTCCCTCATCTGAGAAACCTCGGGATCCTGATTCTCAACTATCACCTCAACCATCACCGCAACCGAAATCATCCTCCAGAACCAAGAAGAAGAAACAAGTTTCTGTCGTCTCAAGGTTGGACGAAGACGACACAGAGGAGTATGATTGGTTTAGCAAGTTGGTTGATTCTACGCCCAGATTGCCTGAAGGTCAAGAACTGGTAGACTGTCGAACAATGGAGCAGGTGAAAATTATCCAAGATGAGTTCAAAATGAAAAAGATGACGAAACGGGAGCTGCGCAGGATTAAGAATGACACATTCAACTTGTTGAAAGACAGAGCATGCGGTTGAGGTCGAGTATCATTTGGACAACATTGCCCGTGCAATGTCCAACAACATCGATTGGCTGAATCCCTACTACACTAATTGGACAAAGCCTCTACCTACAATTGGCTGACCCGAACAACCTAAGATTCCTTACCATTTCTTCTTCAACAACGACCTAGAATTTATTCAACACGGAAGTAGCATTAGCAAGAAATATGATACTTCACTCACCTTCAACATCCCAGCTGCAGTATTCTCCGACAACGTAGCCATTGAAGAAGACGCTGCAAAGTTGTTTGTCGACAAAGTTGTGGAATACGACATTGATGCCAAATATGGTATTCATCATTGGCCTGAAAGGATGAGATTATACTATAGAAGCTGTCAAGTTCGTAAGTCTAACAAGGATGTGAAGGGTGACAAGAAAATCGTTGCTGTAATGAAGGTTACACTGGAGACAAAGTGGGGTTATTCATTCTTGTCCGAGATCAAGGTCAAGCGACAAGATGAAGTAGAGTATGATTTCACTGAAGTTGACTTCTCAGAGCTGTCTCTTAACGACATCGAAGACCTGTATCTTACAAAAGTACAAGGAAGAATGCGACAGTTTTCCACAGAAATCCAACTCCATTTCATCACTGTACTCATCTTCATTCGCAGCAAAGTTATTCGTGCACGTGTTGAAGATCTACAACTTGCGGTCGAATCATACCAGAAGCAGATTAATCTTACAAAACCGTTGCTACACTTTCCCAACCTTAATCAACAAGCTCAATAAACCATCATGTATAAACCGAAGTTTGGAATCGTCTACCTCAATGAACATCATCATACATGTTTCATGGCATTTGACGAGATCCACAAGTTCTCGTGACGTGACGTTGAAGATGGTTCAAGACGGGTTAGCTTATCGGTTAAAGGATATTGAAGCTGGTATTGGTAAGAAGAAGAGATGGAATTCAGAGGAACGCAAGGAAGTTCGCAGGTTCATCACGTGGCTGGATGAAAGGTTGTTCTGCCGGGATCAGATGAGAAGATTAGAAAGCTATGTGGGCGGACGAAAAAGTTTCCCTATCTTGACATTCCAACATGAAGATAAGGTTCCAGGTCATGTGTAATCGTTGGGTACTCCTTAAACACTCTTGATTGTATTTTGATATTTGATTTATTTATTCATTATGGTTTGTACATAAATAGCAGTGTACAACCCGATCTTGTAATGAAAGGACCTTGTGGTACGCTTCAGTGCCACAATCCTTATAAAAGGAGCGAAAGCTTCTTACTTTTGAGTAAAATTTATCAAACTTTTAATATTTTCAAAATTTTGCTCAATAGAACAAGTACTCTCTCTCATGTTTTCAAAACCTCAAAAGTTAATATCACTTGTTGAGGGGGAGTATTTGCAAAATATCTTTGTTCAAACAACGTTCTTTGTGGAAATCTTCCCGCAAAACTCGAAATGGTCATATTCGATATCAAATTTCATCAAAAATAACATTAATATGCCATTTTTTAGGGGGAGAAAATTGTGTGATACTAATATGTTGGATTGTGATTGAATCTAAGTGTGTATAGACTTAACCATTGAATTGACGAGCTCTAAAATGTCGTAAATCGAAAAGACTTATCCGGACGGGTAATAAATTCAAACTGGTTCGCTAGTGATGTAAACGTGTCTTTCAAAGGACTAGTCTTAGTAGAATGTACCATCCGAGAAACTCTTGGTAGACATGAACCTTGACGGGTCTAACCTCCTCACCAAGGAGTGTTTACAACTTCAAGCTGACCCAGTCAGTGATGTAACCGTGCCTCGTGGGGAATTGTCTATCTCGAGTCGATCAATTCAAAAGTGCGTGCTCTACCCTCAATGTGCAGATTTCAGTCAAAACTCATAAGCACATGTGGAGGGGGAGTATTTCTGAAAATACAAAACTCTCAAAGTGTTACAAACATGTTTTCATTCATAAACACTTTGAGAGATTTTCATGAAAATGGTTTTATGACAACATAGGATAGTCATGGAGTTATGAGGTGACTAAGTTTAGGGATAAACGTTCTATGATCTGCCAGAGCCGGAGGGATCTACCCAAGGACATCACCAATAGTTAGTATTTAGAAGTCCTTAGGTATGATTGAAAAAAGGAGAAAATGAGAATCGAGAAAGAAGGAGTTGAAGAATTAAAAAGAAAAGTAAAGAAAAGGGTGAAAAGAAATAGCCCTCCAAATTATTCAACTTAGGGCAGACACCGGGTTAATTCATATGCTACAGGTTGTCACAAGATGACACCGGTATTGAAGACAAAGTTGTCATAGAGCTTGTTTCATTCTCACTGGGAACCCTACGTAATCTATTGGCTCTCTCTTAGAGATTGTTGGTATTGAAGAAGGAGACCCTCTCCCTAGTCTCCGCTTAGGAAAACCAAAGCGCACTATTGAGTCTAGAGCCACGAGATTCATCAAAGATCTCTTAGGAACACTTGACTTTTCATCACTTGTGTTCAACAAATAAGAACGCAAGTGAAACATTCTAGAGTCCTTCGCAGATCCTAGCAATCTGCTGAGAACATTTATGAGGGGATTCACAATTGTGATCCTCAGTGATTGAATGGAAAATCTTGCCAGGGTTAACATCAAACAACCCTGACAGCAGGTCACTTCGGTAACTCCTTGTGGGTTACGCTTAGTGTTCGCGGTGGTCTCAAACGGTCTACAGTCGTGGAGTGATACTTCGGTATACTCTAGCGACTCACAACGACAGAGTAACGATATTAAGCACGGGGACATCCCAATGACCATCCGGTTTAAGATTCGTCTAAAGCCGCGCCAGGGAATTGGGATATGCCTGTACAAAATATCCGAACTCTTACGTCGGGAACTTTATTGCTAACTGTCTACATGCATGATTGGAGATCCAAAGTTCCTGAGAGAAAAGATCGTGTTGATACTCCACATGCTCATACCAACAACAATACATATGAAGTTCTCTCAAAAGGCAACTCAAAAGTCAAAACGATTCTTCATCAAAGATAAAGAATCTACAAAGTTTAAAGACTCGAGAACCACTTCACATCTAAAATCCAAAGTCAAAAGACGTGTGAGCATGGTGGAAAAAGACGTGGAGACACCTAAACGATGAAGCTGACCAATGGCAAACAACAACTCACTATCACTACATCCACAAAAGAACTAAGAACAAAGAACACTATGACGTCAAAGCTGAAAATTTCAAAAGAAACAAGATCCCAAACAAGGGGAGATTGTTGGAACCAAAAGCATCTCTACTCACAAGAAAGAAGAATGCTGAAAGACATCGAGCAACCGCTATTACATTATAACTATCACTTAGGGGGAGATTGTTGGAAACGCTCCTAAACAATATTAGCAAGTGTTAGTCATTTCTATGTAATAGGTTGCATTATTATGGCTTTTATGTTAGTAATTAAGACTAGGCTTGTGTAAAAAGCCCATGAGCCTAAGCAAAGGCCCAAAAGGCCAAGGAAGGGACTAGATGTGTTACCCTAGCTCCCTTCCCCTATAAATACCTTGTTACCTCTCATTTGAGAGGTGTTGTTAACCTTATCAATATTACGCATAACATTCCTTATTCGTTCGTGTGATTTGTGTGTTCAACCTTCTCTCTTCATCTCATTTCTATCATCTACATACTTGTGTTAACTTATGGTGACCTAAAAACTTGGTCTCGACTCAACGCCACCCATATAAGGTGTGTGCATGTTGTCATTATTCTCGGATCGACCAAGGCACCATGAGGGTGAGTCCTTGGTTCGTTCACACAACAAACGCCAAGAGGTGTTTGTATTCCTGCTTTTGTGTTATGATTTTATTTGCATTTGTTAAAGCGTTTAGTGTCTCAGATTGTGGGATTGATTCGTAAGTGTTCGGATTAAACTTATTGGAAACGTTTTAGGGCGTGTGTAGCTAAAAAGGCCTTAAGCCTCATAGTAAACTGAAATGGAGTTGCAGTTTGTGTCCATGTTTGGACTAGATTTGGTCTAGACCTGTGTCCTTGGGCTGGTAATCCTAGGAGTTTTATTAGGGTGCGTTGGGTTAGTAATGGTCTGACTTTGGACTTGAGTTTAAATATATGGCTAAATTGTTAAAGTGTTTGGGAATTGTAAGTATATATTTACTTATCGAATATCAAACTAACGTGTTCTATTTAGTTACTTACGACCATTGGTACGTTTCAGATTATATTGGGATTGTAAATTGGATTTGAATACGGATTTTGGATGGAGAAATATTGTGATACCTTAGCTTGGATTGGGATTTGATATCGAATCATTATTGGATTTATGATATTAGACGATGGAAATTATTGGACATTTTGGGACAATACGGTATAATATATTGGACTCGCAAGGATTGAATATATTAGACACGGATCGGACACAAAATATTCAATAAAGCCAAAGGCTAATAATTACGCGAATGATAACGATAAATAAACTTATAAAATATTGTAATTAAAAATTGGTTATTTAAAAGTCACGATAACTAGGGAATGTTGAATAAACGGACGCGTTATGCCAAAGTTTATAAAACACTCCAAACTAATGTTTATACTTCAAATGATCTTATTTTCAAACCTAAATGACTTTTCTAAGCTATTTGGGATTATGGGGAAATTACCAAAACTTACCAATTGACTTATTTATATTACATAGATAGTTGTCGTCATTTCCTAGTCTTCTTTGATTAGCTTGAGTATTGTCAGTATTTCTTGACTTTGTCGATGTCTTTTCCTATTCGGCATGAGTTCTAGTCAGTATGTCTCGACTATGTCTACGTCCCCTCCTCATTGGCGTGAGTTGTGTTATGAGTCTAAGCTTCTTACCACTACACGAAATCATTAATACTAAACTTTTATAAGTAATGATACGAATAGTCCACGAAAACTACGACACATTATCTTTTATAGACTACATTATTGTGCGAGACGTATTTTGAGATAATCGTATGCATATTAGGTTGCGTCAGTTCTGTACCATTGTACTCGTCGTACCTTTCTTATGGATGCCGTTGTGATTAGCTAGATGCCAGTTATGTCAGTCGTGAATAGCTGTGTTACTGTGGCTAAGGTGAGTTCATGTCCCCTACTTTTCAACGGTTTTTATAACTATTTTGGGGAAGAATACATGCTCGTTTTAACTAAACTTAATGATTGTTTAATTAGATATTGAAATGTTTATTTAAGAGTTATTGTTTGATTGAATTATTTGAATTGGTGATTGAAGGCTTTATGTATTTATCTGAAGTAAATGTGAGTTTCATAGCCCCACTTTCACTCATAACCATGCTTTCCTTAAACTTGTGGTGAGAAAACATGCTGTTTTATTGGACCTAACACTACCTTTTTGATTTACTAATGTGTTGACTAGGTAAGGTTAGATATGCGAAAGATGTTGACCTAGACTAGGATAGCAATCCTTTGTTCTATCGTTGGTGTCTAGCTAAGAATAGATATCTATACCCGACCCAGACTAGATAACAAATATATGCTATACCATTCGACCCAGACTAGGATAACAACATAATATACCCTATATCGCTTGCGTTCGCCACAAAGGCTTTAGGCCCGACACCTAGACTAGATAACAACATAATATACCTTGCTATATCGTTTGCACCGGCCACAGGGCTAGGTCCGACAGATCTCATTCTTCTTCGTGTCCGACAGATCTCATTCTCTCCTAGACCAGATAACAACATAATATACCCGCTATATCGCTTGCGTCGCGCCACACAGGGCTTAGGTCTCGGCGTAGATCTCATTCTCTAATGATATTGGAATGATTATTATTGGAATGTTGTTGGAATGCGGCATATATCTACCATAGTTCCACATAGCAAATAACTCTATCGATCCACTACTAAATCTTATGATTAAACTCTATGAACTCACCAACAGTAGTCGACATTTTAGCATGTATTCTCGTGTTTAAGGCGATAACTCACTATTGGAAGGAGCTTGGCATGGTCATAGGAAACTCGATGAACAATCGACCGCTTAATTACTTTATGGGCCTACTTCCGCACTACTTTCATATAATGTAAACTTAATGCTTTTGATAATGAATCTTATTCTAAATTAATGAAATAAAACCATTATTTGTACCAGATGCCCGCTTAAACCCGATTTTGGGGTTTTACAAATTTGGAGAATGTACCATAATGAAGGGTTGTTCACCCGGGTGGTAAGTGGCTCATGGCCTGGCAGTATGATGAGTAGAATAGAGGTGCAAGATGACCTTCTTGGTCCTCTCAATACATCACCTTAGGAGGTAATGGTTCGTCATCATTATGGTGAGTGTTCCCAAACAACTCAAGCCTTTCTAGAGAAAGAAATGTAGGTTGTTTTGGCAGAGCCCCAATGGATGGGTTATAGGTTCCTAGTGAAGCCACACCTTCCCCTGCCTTAGCCGCTGCGGGTGCCGGTTGAATAGCTTGATGGAGAGGTGATGTGAAAATATAGCTAGACTTGAAGTGCATTTAAAGGTGAATCTAGAGTAAAGTCGGCTTGGTTGATGTTATATTGCGCCTTTGCCTCTTTGGGAATGTTTTCGTGTTGATAGAGAAATGTGCTAGATGGCGCTTTGTTGATCAATTATCAAATGGTATAGCTAGTATTGTTTGTATCCTCATTTCACTAGATGAAATATGTTTCATTCCGCTTGTGATAATTTTCTTGTAATTGTTATTGTTGATAGTAATCGCGTGGAAACACTCGCATCCCGTGGTCACCGATAGGTGGGTAAATCCAAGAAGTTTCACTCACAGAACATGTACGATTAAAAAATTTAACCAACAGATAACGGGCAGCACGCAGATGACATATTAACCGTGGGTGACGCATTTAGTATCAATAAGGTGTGATGGACAACTATTTATATATGCGGATTAGATCCTCTAATGTTTAAAATGAATATGATGAGTAATGTTGAGTTTGTCATGAGTAAAATTTGATTTAAAATTAAAACAAGTGTCCTACAATGATGGCTCACTTTTCTTTTCTTTTCACAATAACCTCAACATGACCCATCATGTTCATTTGAACACGGTAATCCTAATTCCATACATGCAATGCAATATTCACAGGTTTTCGAGTGAAAGATAAACTGCAAGTTTAGGCTCGATGTAATAAGGAGACCCAAAAACCGCATTCACCATCACACATCTCGCTTTTCTCTCGCAAATTTCACTACCAACTTAGTGTAATAAGACAATAAACTTCACAACTAAAACATACGTTATTTAAAAACAAATATACATCACAAAAACCATTTAATAAAAACTGACAAACAATAAACTTTTCACAACTCGGTCTTTTGCACGACCAAGTCTTGCAAGTGGAGTCCGTGAACAATGAGGACTCTGGCCTTTTGTTGTTATTACGCTTGATCTTATATGGCGGGTAAAGGGTATACACGCCCATCGACTGTGGGTATTGACGACGATAGTCCGATTCGTCACGAACCCACCAATGAATGCCACTAACAAGCCCATTACGAATGGGCTAATCCAATAATGGTTCGGGCTCACGAAAGCCTTCAAGCCCAAAGTTATTTATGGAATAGGATATCTGATACCTCCTAACTTTGGAGATAATCGCTATCAACCGACGAAGCGAGATACGCCGGGTTGAGAATACGAAACCAACAAGGCTTTCAGTATATAAAGGGACCCCATCCCTCATTAAAGCAGACGATCTAAAAGTTCTAACTCTCCATTAACCCTAAAACCGACATTACTTACTCACGCCGGAGATAATCGCGAGACAATCCCACGATGTTCTAACGGTGTTTCTGCTTACTCAACGCGCACGCCCCAAGATCAAGACTTAATTTGAGACGAAATCAAATTCAAACAAGCGAACGCCTAACTTTTAGATCAACACGTATCATCCCCAAACGAACGGGTACAAATTATCAGCCATGCCCTCAACCCAACCCCACAAATTAACACCGAATATTTAAACTCTACCAGAGAGAGTGGGGTTTGTTATTTGTTTTGTGGTCCCTTCATATAACAACACAAAAAAGGATGTTCGATAGTGAATTTTTTTTAACAATCTCAGCATGGGATTCCAAGTAACGGCAAAGCCAAGCCATTTCTACATTTTTTATTTTGTTAGTCTTGCACTGTCGGTGAGATTTTTTGCACATGGTCTAAGATTAGAAGAGGAACAAACTGCAACAAAACTTCACCAAACATTACATCTTTCATTTCATCTAATAATCAAAACCAACTTTAGTTTTTTACGTGTAAGAAAACACAAGTATATATTGTATAACACCAATTCTTTAGGAACAATGAATAATATAGGATACCATCCTTCTAGTCCTTGGTGTTTTATTACTCTTGATATTGTAGTGTCTGGGTTAGCATGGTTTAGATAAATAACTACCCTTAATACCGTTTGGGTTTCAAGGTTGACCATGTTGGATTCATATTAACTTGTTCGAATGTGCACATTCCGCACATCATAACCATTATGAACCTTGATATAAAATTGCTTTGGTATCATGTAAATTGTAAATATGCTTGATGACATTAATAAGCTACATTTCAAGAACTAAACATATAGTCAAATTTTGTATTATTATTATTTTTTTTTGAAAGGCAACATGTTACAATTTCACTACAATATCATTTTATACAATTCACACTTGCTTTTATAGGGACTTGAACCCGCAATCATTTGATTTTAGAGCTTCTCACAATATCTTGTGGTATCACTAAATTACAAGCCATTTGATAAACATATAGTCAAATGAGGTGAAACTATGTGTGATAAGATAGACTCATTAGGTAATTTATGTTGGCGGGTAAAAATTTAAGCAAGCGACGGATCTAGTGATTTTCTATGATTGCACACAATTTTTTTAATCATAATCACTAAAATTTGCTATCATAATTTTTTTACCCAAGTTAAAGTTGCAGATAAAAAATAACACGAATATCGGGGGTTGCATATATAAAAAACGACACATCTTTTAAGAAAAACGTAAACTGTGAAAAATGTAGACTTTGTGATCTCAAAATTAGGTGTGGTTCGTAACACACCTGACATTCATGTAGTTCGATCCCAGAATTTAATTGTGATTGATGTGAACACTTGATATGTTTTGAATATATATGTTTTACACATTTGAAGTGTAAATCTGCAATTTAATATTTCTTAATAATGGTAGTAACGTAGGTACAAGTAAATGAGTCCAATTGCTACTTACATATATTTTATTGTCTAGCTAGGATAAGATTTATAAAATTTAAGTCTTGCTGTAAGTTAGTAAATTCACCGAACGAATTATTGCAACAAAATACGGATGAAAGTAGAAGTTATTGATATGTTCACCACACCTAAAGATATGCAAAGGTGAGACCAACCACTTGGGACCACATAAGCTAATGTAGAGATTGAAAAGGAAATTGAGATTTGGGTTCCAAAAAGCATGACTAAAAAATGTAATCATCCCCATGAAACTGATTTTGACCTCTAAAAGTCTCAACAACTCACAAAAAGTTGCTAAAACTTTTTCTTGATCTCCTTCTCCAAATTTCCTAATTTTGGTCAACTTTCCTAATATTAGGTTTTCAACATGCTACAAAATATGATTGGGTTATAACATATTAACATTTCCATACATTTCATTCAAGATTTACCCGTTTTAAAGAAACATATTTGCACTCAACCCATTCTCTACATTTTATTATTCTAAACTAGTAGTATAACTTTGTGATAAATGGAAGAAAAGAAGAGCTTGTTTGCATGTACAAGTACAATAATGTAGCAAATACTACATGCATAGTAACAAATGGAATCATTAATGTGTGAAGAATAGTAGTAGCAAGGAAATAAAGAAGGCCCCTACAAACTTCAACTGCCTGTGCCTAACACAGGGATTCCTTGGAGTAGCATTAAAGACATTTTTACACCCCCACCAGCAGCAACGTCATTGTTATAATTGCTTTAGAAAGGTGAATTCATTACATGAAACATTTGTATGCAGGTTTCATGATTTAACAAAAGATAAAAGAAACATGAATTGTGGTTGTAAGATCATTCCCATTATCATAGTCTTTCTTACCACCATACTCATTGTTTGTACACTATCCACCATACCAAATCTCTGTTTCAGTTTCATCAGCGGCTGAGCGAAAACTTACAACTCTTATTGGGTTAAAGTACGCGAAAAAACCACATTTTAATCTCTCACCGTCACCGTCACCGTCACCATCACCATCGCCTTCTCCAGCCCCAAGTCCAGTTCCACGTCATCATGCTCACCCACATTACCATAGGCCAATACCCCGCCTTTTGACACCAATTTCACCACCCCATAATGGTCGTCCAAGTAGAAGAAAAGTTCTGGTGGCGGTTTTGTTGTCAGCTTGTGGAGCTACTTCTCTTATATTTCTTGTTGGTTTGTTTTTGGGGTGCAGAAAGCTGAGGAAAAGAAAAGAAACATCATCATCAAAGAATGTAAAAAGGGTAATTTCTAACTCAGTTACCAACAATTTTTACCTTGATTCATTAGGAACTGTTTTAGACCGACCGCCAATTAGTACCTTAAAACACGATTCTGATGACAACAACTTCATATCACATAATTCCCAAATGAATGCACAACAACAAGACGAGGAAGAAGACAAAAATTTAGAATCTTCTGCAGGCATTGTCACTTCTATAGAATCATTAAAATTTGATGAAGAAGATGAACAAGTATTTTTCGGTTCTCCAATTGGTGAAGAACAAGATCATTCATCGGATGACGAATCATTCCATTCGTTTTATAATTCGCATAGAAGCTCCAATGCTTCAATCACTAGTGACATTATACAACCACCGCCAACAACTGCACCACCACCACCACCACCACCAACTTCCACTACCAAAAACATGGCCAGAACCGTTACCTCTCCACGCAAATCTGATTCTTCGACAGGGTCGAACCAAACTCCTATTCCACCTCCACCACCACCACCACCTCCACCACCGGTTAAAAGGAAATCCACCACCACCACCGCCGCCATCACAATCTACACCTGTGGGTAAAGATGGAAGTCCACTCCGAAATTAAAACCGCTTCATTGGGATAAGTACGAGCTGCCCCAGACCGTTGTATGGTGTGGGACAAGCTTAGAACTAGCTCATTCGAGTAAGCTAGCTACTTTCATTTCTTAGTTTTTAAATTACTTGTTTCATTTGTTGATGACATTAGTGCTAAGCAGGTTTGATGAGGATATGATCGAGTCGCTATTTGGTTACAATCTGCACAATACTAATGAAGACTTAAAAAGCAAAAGCCCGTCTCCTTGTAAACATGTTCTCGACCCGAAACGACTACAGAACTTGACAATACTCTTGAAGGCTCTCAATGCTACCACTGAACAAGTTTGCTGCACTTGTACAAGGTAAAGATCCCTCCCCATATAGTACACTTATGATCAAACAAGTATTGCTATCAGATACTCAACAAATTAGATAATTTTGTCATTTATTAGTTAAAATCAGTTTTCTTAACTTGTAGTACTTGTCTATTTAAACAAACGGGTAAGCGGATGAGGTATTTTCAGTTACCCGGGAGGGCGTGTATTTCAAGACCGTCCGTAGAATTTCGATTGCCTTGGCGATAACAATAAAAAGGCCCCATTTATGTATATTGAAAAGGTTCATTGGTAAATTGTTACTATAAAAGTTAAAATATAAAACGAGTAATTTGTTGTTTTTGTAATATAATTCTTCTAGCAGCTTTGGAAACAAATGATTGGTCTTCTACTTATGATCAAGCATATCAAATAGTAGAATAACTGAACTTTGGGGTTTTGATTACCAATATCTCAACTAAAATAGCGCATTCATAATAAATCACTTTGTCATGTTAGATAAAACTAATGATGTCGACATATGGTAAGCAATTAAATACTCCCGTAAATAATGACATATGACATAAATGAGAAACATTATAAATAAACTATTCAGTGAAGAAACAAACTAAAAAAGTTACCTCTTTAAAAAAAAAAAAAAAAAAAAAAAGTTATTGACAAAATGTTATCAGGAGTGTATATCAGTATATATATGCGTGTTTGTTGCCGTTATTTGCACATCAGCGGCAGCCTGGGAATACGATGGATGAATGACTGAACTAATTTTCGAACTTGGGCTTTTAAGAACTCTCTATTTAACGGAATAAACTGTGGGCTATATATAAATGGTTTGAAGTGCCCAGCCCGACCTGGCCCAACCGAGGTATCCTCCTTTTCGACCCTTCCCGACCAGCCCCAAATATGTATCTAGTGAGTTTTGAACCCTTGACCTCTTGTGAGGAAGTCAAGTGCCTTATGACTAGGCCATTTGGTGGTGGTTTACTTGTCTATTTATACAAATGCCATTATTCTCAGCATAATATATAGAAAAAATGTCCAGTCATAGCTCCTCTTAAATCTGAGTAATGAATGACTTCGTTTGGTCTTGGAATTAGGAAATGGCTTGAATTTACAACAGCTAGAGGTACTCGTAAAAATAGAGCCAACAAAAGAAGAAGAGGCTAAACTAAAAGGCTACAAGGGGGAGTTGGGTTCGGCTGAAGCATTTGTCACATCAATCCTTGCAATACCTTATGCTTTCCCAAGAATCGAAGCATTGCTATATCGAGAAATTTTTGAAGATGAAGTGACTCATCTTCGTAAGACCTTTTCCATGCTTCAGGTACGATCTAATTTTCTTTTGTTTCAAAGCCTGGTGCACCAAGTCCAAGAGTATAGTTTCCATGACTAGAACATGCATATTTTGTCTCAGGAGGCATGCAAAGAACTGAGATCAAGTCGGCTATTCTTAAAACTACTAGAAGCAGTATTGAAAACAGGTAACAGGATGAATGTGGGTACCATAAGAGGAGGAGCAAAAGCATTCAAGCTTGACACATTGCTAAAGCTTTCGGATGTGAAAGGGACGGATGGAAAGACCACGTTGCTTCACTTTGTAGTTCAAGAAATTGTTCGCTCAGAAGGAGTCAGAATGTCAGAAAGTATTATTGAAAGATCAACCAAAAAGCAAGCGTGGAAGCATTGAAGATAGAGAAGAAGACTATAGAAACATGGGGTTGGAACTTGTTGCTGGCTTGAGTAATGAATTATGCAATGTGAAGAAAACAGCCACCATTGATTTTGAAGTCATTGCAAGCTCGGTTTCCAATCTATCACAAGGCATGAGTAGATTGCTAAGATTGGTCGATAAAGATTTATTGATGGAAGAAAAAGTTGTAGCTTTGTGGAATCCATGAAGTCTTTCTTGACTACTGCTCAAAAACATTTGGAGGAGCTGGAGGAAGACGAACGCAAAAGTTTAGATCTCGTTAAAGAGATTACTGAATACTTCCATGGGAATATGAGTAAAGATGAGGTTAATCCACTTCGAATCTTTGTGATCGTTAGAGATTTTTTGGCGATGTTAGACCTTGTGTGTAGAGAGCTGAGGAGATCCAAATGTTTTGGCCACCCTAATCCTCTTGCGCCCTTTCAATAGATTAGATCGGTATATCTTATTGTTGATACGTTTATATTAGACTGTATAAAGCGAAAACATCGATTTTCATGTTTTGGCTCATACCATGATTGTGGGTATGATGGCTAATGTGTTCCTATCCATAAATCATAATTCATTATAACTTTTGTAAGAAAAAGAAAAAGAAAAAAAAAAAAGTAATTTTCTACATTATGTCTGTTGTCTGTAGTCATTCAACTTAATTTGACGGTATATCATTTCCCTCTCAAACATTTTTTTAGAATACACGCATTAAAAGCAAGATAAAGAACCTAAAACATAAGTTAGTGAAAACAATAGAGAAGGATCGATGTTTATGTTTTTCTGTACATTCTCGAGAATGAAGCAGCGGCCAGCGGCGGACCCATGATTTAATGTCACTAGGTGCATTTAACTTTAAAAAGACTTGCAACACAAAAACTTTGGATAAGTTGCATGCTTTTTTACCCAAATTCACACTACAGAGAAGAAAACCATCAATCCTCCCCTCGAATGAAGTCAAACTATTAGAGCATGTTCAATCATAACATCAATAACACCGTTCACGTTAGCGCCACATCAGCTTTAACATTTAACATTAACATCTTTTAAAAACACCCACAACCATAACATCAATAACATTTCATATTTTCAATTTCAACCCCTAAACTAAAACAAACATTTCATTTACTAAACATAACATTAAATTTGAAAACATATTACAATACGAAATTAAAAAAAGAGTTTTGATGTGCAGACTTAACAAATAGACCTACTAGTGTGCCTAACCACAATAATACGACACTTGTCATTGTTTTATTTGTACAACCAAATTTTAGTATTAATCCTATTTTGCCCTTTATAATTATGTTCCTAATTTATAGTTCTTATAACATTCTTTCTCTCTCGTGTTTCTTTTTCACCGCACAAACAGTATCACCCAAACAACCATCTCAATCAAATCTCATAGTCCGATACAAAATATTCTCGACGAGAGAGCACATCACATTGGGGTGTATGGTCCAAAATCCCACTGCATCCGCCAAGACCGGACCGGACCGAGACCGATTTCAAGATAAACCTTAGACCGAGACGGATCGAATGCGGTCGGTCCGGCCTTGTCCGACCGTCCGGTCGGTCCTTCGGCCTATCCGTCCAAATTAGCCAAAATTGTTGGTTTGGTCCTGACCGACCGAGGACCGACTAGCCAAATGTTAAGATCATGGACCGGACCGAATGTGGTCGGTCCGGTCCGGTCCAATCCGTCTCGGCCGGTCCGACGGTCGGTCCGATCCGTTCGGCCAGTATGTCACCCTTACATCACATTCTTGAACGTCACAAAGATAATTGTTACTTAAACATTTTATATAAAAACAAACTTTACCCATCATTTGAATCCATTTAAACCCCTCGTCACATTCTTGAACATCATAAACATGATTTTTTACTTATAATATGATGACATATTAAAATTTGTGGGACTCTGATAATTTATTTTGCATTGTTAAAAAGGAGGCATGTGTGGTTTGAATTATGGTCATGAAATAAGAATGAAAAACAGGGAGGGAAAAAAAAGAGTTTTGTTGGCGTGAGAAATCCCAATCGTAGCATTGATGGCAACTGTGGTTTAGGGTTGTAGAGATGTCATGGAGAAGACACAGAGGCAAATAAAAAATTTGATTATATTTAATTATTAATGAGGGGCATATTAGGAAAGATAAAAATAGTTGGTTAGTTTTTTAAAACTAATAACAAGTGGCCCAATCAAATTTGTAGGTCTAATTTTAGGCAAATTTATTAGGTCTAAGTATCATTTTTCTTAAAAAAATACATCAAAAAAAAAAAAAATTACAACAAATAAAAAATACATCGAAATTAAAAACACACCGCAAATTAAACGTTACAATACGGGCGAAATGTCAACGAAAAAAAAAACAAAACATAAGAAATACTTATTCATCATCGTCCGCTTCTTATTGTTGTCCACGCCGTTCAAGATTCTTCACCAAACACGCCCATAAAGTCTCCGTTGAGTTGGATATCGCGTCTTTTGGTCGCAGATTTCTTTTCACTACGATCGCGAGTATCACATCTTCGACCCATCTGTCAGCTTCAAATTTGTCGACGGATCCACCCACGCCTCGTTATAGTCACGTGAATGCAAATTTTGATCTTTATAATCATGTTATGCAAAATAATGCAACAATACATGATTCTACGATCGCGGGCAATTTTCCATCGACGCTACGGTTGTTGTAGTATACCCCAACGGCCTGAAGAACACCAAAAGCACGCTCAATATTCTTTCGGCACTTTCGTCTCCTTTAAAGCACGATGTTTTTCATCGCTTGTTGCCGAAGGATTTGACGAAAGTTGCCCATCGTGATAAATTCCATCACCAAGAATACCCCGCTCATACCTAGTTCCGCTGACCATATAAGTGCTCTCGGGGCATTATCGCCAGAAGGTCGTCGAATAACGGAGTTATCTAAAACATTAATATCGTATTTGCCCCGCCATCCCAAAAATGCATGCCGATCCATAAATCTTGAGAAACAACAATTTCAAGATAATTGTTGGGTATTTTTATCACCCCTAGCAAAATGCCCTTGCCAAGCCAATCGGACAATTTTTCCATTCCCAAGGTGCATACAAATAATACTACCAAGCATTCCTAAAACCATGTTTTTCTTCATGTTGTTGATAAATTTTGAATGTCGCCCATGTTGGTTTTCTTAAATACTCCAAGATAAACAAATCAACAATACATTTGTTAAAATTATCAAGACATACTTTTGAAGTACTCGCACCCATTTGCAAGTATTCATCAAATGCATCGGTGAGGTGCCAGACGCCAATTGGCAGACGGGTGACGTGACACATTCATTAGAAAGACTTATACTCATTCGACCACAAGCATCGGTGTTTGCCTAAAGAAAGTAAAATGATCCGAATATTATCCAAGTATAAGATTCAATACCTTCAACTATTTGCGTGAATAGTTTCCTACCATACGAAATCTTCTACGAAAATTCCGGTTTGAATACTTACAACCTTGTACGAATAATCGCTACAGACGCTCCTCTGCAAGCTCACGCTCACGATATATATGGCTACGAGAACGACTAGGATGTTGAGATTCAATACCTTCTTCTTGTTCCAACCAAGGTGATACTCAGACGCGACGCCATAAATTGGAAGTCTTCTTGGTCTTCTCTCGTCCACCAAGACAGAGGAATATCACCAAATTATTTGGATCCATCGCGAATGAACTTGATTTTTGAATTATCAAAGTGATGCGGAAGT
Organism: Chrysanthemum lavandulifolium; assembly: GCA_022545495.1. Taxonomy (NCBI): domain Eukaryota; kingdom Viridiplantae; phylum Streptophyta; class Magnoliopsida; order Asterales; family Asteraceae; genus Chrysanthemum; species Chrysanthemum lavandulifolium. The sequence continues at coordinate 55,580 of JAHFWF010000158.1, read as the reverse complement.
ATATAAATTGTGAATTTGAATTATGAAAGTGTGAAAAAAATGGAGTTTTAATGGTATTTATAGTGGTAAAAAATGGTTTTGATTTTTTTTTTTTTTTTTTTTTTTTTTTGTTAAAACTAGCCGTTAGGGACTAATTTTGAAATTTTTGAATTTTTGAAATCTAACGGCTTCTAGCCGCTATGAGGACTAGATTTGAATTTTTTTAAAGCCACTAAGCAAGCGCAGGAGCAACGCCAAGGACCAACGGCGAATAACGCCATTAACTCCAACAACTAACGCCACTAACTGGCGCTATTTTGCCCTCTAACGCCAGCATGCATGATTGGGCATGCTCTTAGTTGCAAACTCCTAACAATGTCATGCTACCTTTTCATAACCACTAAGATAGTACAATGTCATGCTTTCAAGATTTTTTGAATATTCCAAAAAAAAAATTGTAAATCGGCGAGAACATATTGACGCGGGTGTCTTTTGGCACTAATCATTACACAAAGAATAGCTCCGACAACTTTCCCAAGACCAACCTGAGTGAAGCAAGTTCGAGACTTGAACCCGCAAGGTTGGTCCCGAGTATTTGATGCCTGCAGCGCTTGAACAATGCCCTTTTATGCCAATTTGATTCTTTCAAGCCACTTTATGATCGATTGTTTACTTTTTTTAATGCATTCCGATTAAAATTTCTCATGCTAGCTTGTATTTTAATATGATTAATTTTATATTTTACATAAAGAGACGATTACGAAAATCAAGACCAACAATAACATGCTGTTATGTACTTGTGCTCTATTTGAGCTTAACGAGATTTATATTTTCATGCACGTAACTAACTTTTATTTAGGTTGAGTTTCTTTTTATTTTGTGTTAATTCAGGATGATCTTTTTGCTTCTTTTTTTGAATGGTATTTTTTGATGATGGATAAACTTTTTACTTATTTGAGGCAATATAGGTTTACTCAAAAAGTTACTAATCTAAACATCAAGCCACATAAGACGGAAATCCAATATCTAACAATCCACACAAGAGTCATATGAAAAAAAAAAAAAAACTTTATCTACATATTATCGTGTTTTTAGAAAGTCAACATGAAATACAATCAAATACTTACTAGATATATTAAACTATGATAATACAAATCACAATAATCAATTAGTGATAAATATATGAAAATGAGAAAAGAAATTAACAAATGATACTAATAAAGTAACGAATGAATATTGAATTGACAGAGACTTTTAGACGGGCCAAGTTGAGTGGGTGTAATAAATAAGAAAATAAAGAGATAAGACAAATTCGATCATAGGTCTGCGTAGGTAAAAGATCAATACATTTACCACTATGCTACATATGACTATTAATAAGGACTTTCTAATTCTAATAACTTTTCACCCTTTTTTCATAACTTTTGTTTTTAATTCTTCTACCCCTTCTTTCTCCTTTCTCACATTACTCTTTTTTTCAATCATACCAAAGGACTTTCTAATTCTAACTATTAGTGTTTTCCTTGGTAGATCCTCCACCCGCGGATCATAGGACGATTTCGTATCCTTAGTCACCTTATAACCCATGACTATTCCTATGTTACCATAAAACTTTTTCTTGAAAATCTCTCAAAGTGTTTATGATTATCAAACATGTTTTGTTAACACCTTGATAGTTTTGTATTTTTCAAATATTCCCTCCACATGTGCTTATATTGTTTTAACTTAAATCGACACCGAGGGTAGAGTTCGACTTTTAAAATTGATCGCCCCGATAGATAATTCCGCATGAGACACGACACGCTGTTTAGTTAAAGAGTTCCGTTGTCGGCTTTTAGGTGACAACTAGCTCTAATAACTAACTTGAAGTTGTTAACCTCTTTGAAAGGAGGTTAGACCGACCAAAGTTCATGTCTACCAAGAGTTTCTCGAATCGGTACATTCTACATAGACAAGTCCTTTGCGAGACACGTTTACATCACTAGCTAGGCCAGCTTGAAATTATTACCCGTCCTTGACAAGTCATTTCGATTACTGTCTGTGGAAAACTAGAAGGGGGGTTGAATAGTTTTACCGATTAAAACTTTGTTTTAAACTATTTAGATCGACTTATGTCAATATATTTAATATGTGTGTTGGATATTGAAAGATAAGCATATAAGTAATTAATGCAAAGATAAAGAGTAAAGGAACACAAAACCAAGACACGAGTATTTATAGTGGTTCGGCTACAAGGATACATTCCTTGCCCTACTCCACTCCCCGAGTACCCCACTCGAGAGTTCGTAAGCACTACACAACACAAGCTCCTTAACATCACGGAGAAGCCTTCACTACGTCGCCTACTCTTTATCCGGTACAAGGCTAGACACCGAGTTCTTTCACGAGGTAGAACCAAACCTATCACAACGTCGCCTACACTTTATCCGGTACAAGGCTAGATACCGAGTTCCATTACAAAGGAGGAACTACTACCTAACACTACACCACAACACAACTACCCCAAAGAAGACACACTCTTTGTTACAACACTAAAATGATGAATAGTAACCAGTGAATAGTAAATTCCCAAGATGAATAGTAAATTTGAAAAATGACCGGAAATTAAGAATTGTGACATTCTTCCCCTGTTAGAGGAATCACGTCCTCGTGATTCAATTAATGATAACTATAGTCCGAACCTCGACAAGGGTTCTAGAAGTTTATGCTCGTGTGTAGTCTAAGTGATTATGCCAATGCTCATATATATGGGTTCCTCATCCAACTAGGTACGTTCTAGTGCTATCGTGACTATATCCCATTCTAAAGACATGCTCTCTTATGGTTAGGTTTGATGAGGCAAGCTTTCCCATTCTCAAGCAAAACCCTCAAAAGACTTTTAGGTAACCGATTTTTACTTAATCCCACAACTCATCAAACAAGAACTGTACACGATTAGGCTAAATCGGTTTATAACAACTGCTTTAGCTTGATCTTTGCAACTCATCAAACAAGAACTGCCACTCGGATCAAACCGAAACAAGTGGTTTAAAGAAAATCTTTTGAAAATTTGGCTCGACATGAATTGCTTACATATGAGACTACTACCCTTCATTGATGATTCTTCCTAAATTAGACATAGGTGATCGTGCTATGTATAATTTAGAGTAACTATGCAATGCTTGGACTAATCGACTCATATGAGGTTTGGTGTTGAGTCATGAACCCGCATGTATAATGAGTATGCACTTATAATGATATGATGAGATGCTATGATGATGTAGTTATAGTCTAGGGTCAATGATGCAACCTAGTTCTCTATAACCGATGCTCTTATACCAATCTGTCACACCCCCAAATTACCTGTTTTGCAACGTAATGGAATACCTCGGGGATGACTGTCGTAGCATCAAATTTACAGTTATATCGAACAACCTAAAGTATTGTTTTGAAAATATCGTTTGATTAAGTAAAATAATCAGAGTTTACAAAGAATAGGTCCCAATAGATTTCTAATGTACCAAAAATAAATTTGTTACAATCAAACGATAGTTATGCATAAAATATATGTGAGACGCACGATATCGCGACTCTATTATAAGTCCACATGCATGCCATGAAGTGAATACCTTAGATACCGAGATAAAACATGCTAAAAGTGTCAACATAATGGTTGAGTGAGTTCATAGAGTTTGTTAAAAATTTTATATTTTACATAAAGAGACGATTACGAAAATCAAGACCAACAATAACATGCTGTTATGTACTTGTGCTCTATTTGAGCTTAACGAGATTTATATTTTCATGCACGTAACTAACTTTTATTTAGGTTGAGTTTCTTTTATTTTGTGTTAATTCAGGATGATCTTTTGCTTCTTTTTTGAATGGTATTTTTGATGATGGATAAACTTTTACTTATTTGAGGCAATATAGGTTTACTCAAAAGTTACTAATCTAAACATCAAGCCACATAAGACGGAAATCAATATCTAACAATCCACACAAGAGTCATATGAAAAAAAAAAAAAAAACTTTATCTACATATTATCGTGTTTTTAGAAAGTCAACATGAAATACAATCAAATACTTACTAGATATATTAAACTATGATAATACAAATCACAATAATCAATTAGTGATAAATATATGAAAATGAGAAAAGAAATTAACAAATGATACTAATAAAGTAACGAATGAATATTGAATTGACAGAGACTTTTAGACGGGCCAAGTTGAGTGGGTGTAATAAATAAGAAAATAAAGAGATAAGACAAATTCGATCATAGGTCTGCGTAGGTAAAAGATCAATACATTTACCACTACGCTACATATGACTATTAATAAGGACTTTCTAATTTAATAACTTTTCACCCTTTTTTCATAACTTTTGTTTTTAATTCTTCTACCCTTCTTTCTCCTTTCTCACATTACTTTTTTTTCAATCATACCAAAGGACTTTCTAATTCTAACTATTAGTGTTTTCCTTGGGTAGATCCCTCCAGCTCTGGCGGATCATAGGACGTATTTCGTATCCTTAGTCACCTTATAACTCCATGACTATTCCTATGTTACCATAAAACTTTTTCTTGAAAATCTCTCAAAGTGTTTATGATTATCAAACATGTTTTGTTAACACCTTGATAGTTTTGTATTTTTCAGAAATATTCCCCCCTCCACATGTGCTTATATTGTTTTAACTTAAATCTGCACACTGAGGGTAGAGTTCGCACTTTTAAAATTGATCAGCTCCTGATAGATAATTCCGCGCGAGACACGATTACGTTGCTTAGTTAAAGAGTTCCGTTGTCAGTTTTTAGGTGACAACTAGCTCTAATAACTAACTTGAAGTTGTTAACTCTCTTTGGAAAGGAGGTTAGACCGACCAAAGTTCATGTCTACCAAGAGTTTCTCGAATCGGTACATTCTACATAGACAAGTCCTTTGCGAGACACGTTTACATCACTAGCTAGGCCAGCTTGAAATTATTACCCGCCCTGACAAGTCATTTCGACATCGTCTGTGGAAAACTGTATGGGGTTGAATAGTTTTACCGATTAAAACTTTGTTTTAAACTATTTAGATCGACTTATGTCAATATATTTAATATGTGTGTTGGATATTGAAAGATAAGCATATAAGTAATTAATGCAAAGATAAAGAGTAAAGGAACACAAAACCAAGACACGAGTATTTATAGTGGTTCGGCTACAAGGATACATTCCTTGCCCTACTCCACTCCCCGAGTACCCCACTCGAGAGTTCGTAAGCACTACACAACACAAGCTCCTTAACATCACGGAGAAGCCTTCACTACGTCGCCTACTCTTTATCCGGTACAAGGCTAGACACCGAGTTCTTTCACGAGGTAGAACCAAACCTATCACAACGTCGCCTACACTTTATCCTGACAAGGCTAGATACCGAGTTCCATTACAAAGGAGGAACTACTACCTAACACTACACCACAACACAACTACCCCAAAGAAGACACTCTTTGTTACAACACTAAAATGATGAATAGTAACCAGTGAATAGTAAATTCCCAAGATGAATAGTAAATTTGAAAATGACCGGAAATTAAGAATTGTGACATTCTTCCCTCGTTAGAGGAATCACGCCCTCGTGATTCAATTAATGATAACTATAGTCCAACCTCGACAAGGGTTCTAGAAGTTTATGCTCGTGTAGTCTAAGTGATTATGCCAATGCTCATATATATGGGTTCCTCATCCAACTAGGCACGCTCTAGTGCTATCGTGACTATATCCCATTCTAAAGACATGCTCTCTTATGGTTAGGTTTGATGAGGCAAGCTTTCCCATTCTCAAGCAAAACCCTCAAAAGACTTTTAGGTAACCGATTTTTACTTAATCCCACAACTCATCAAACAAGAACTGTCATACGATTAGGCTAAATCGGTTTATAACAACTGCTTTCTAGCTTGATCTTTGCAACTCATCAAACAAGAACCGCCACTCGGATCAAACCGAAACAAGTGGTTTAAAGAAAATCTTTGAAAATTTGGCTCGACACGGAATTGTTACACATATGAGACTATTACTCCTTCATTGTGATGATTCTTCCTAAATTAGACATAGGTGATCGCTATGTATAATTTAGAGTAACTATGCAATGCTTGGACTAATCGACTCATATGAGGTTTGGTGTTGAGTCATGAACCCGCATGTATAATGAGTATGCACTTATAATGATATGATGAGATGCTATGATGATGTAGTTATAGTTCAGGGTCAATGATGCAACCTAGTTCTCTATAACCGATGCTCTTATACCAATCACACACCCCAAATTACCTGCTTTGCAACGTAATGGAATACCTCGGGATGACCGTCAGAGCATCAAATTTACGCTTATATCGAACAACCTAAAGTATTGTTTTGAAAATATCGCTTGATTAAGTAAAATAATCGTAGTTTACAAAGAATAGGTCCCAATAGATTTCTAATGTACCAAAAATAAATTTGTTACAATCAAACGATAGTTAAGTGCATAAAATATATGTGAGACGCGTCGATATCGCGACTCTATTATAAGTCCACATGCATGCCATGAAGTGAATACCTTAGATACCTGAGATAAAACATGCTAAAAGTGTCAACATAATGGTTGAGTGAGTTCATAGAGTTTGTTAAACATGTAAAACTTTAAAGAACGCTCATGCAAAGAAAGGCGAAGTTCTTAGTCATTTAGAATAGTCCACGAGCAAAGGCATTGTAACCACTCGGCCCAAGTTTCACCATACAAAACTTGCAACCCGTGTGTTCACAACCCACCGCCAAAAGTAGTATGTCTAGAAGTCAAGTACACGTTATCATAATAGTTCACAAAGCACCACGATATAATAATGTATGCTGTGCAAAGCCTCTAGAATAAATAATATGCGTTCCGTAACATAGTGAACGAGAGGTTGGCCGACCTCTAATAGCGCTATCCATACTACCTACTAATAGGAGACTAACAATGCGAATGTACAAACAATACATCATACAACTATTAATATACAATTAAGAACACTCCGAACATGGGAGAATTTGCACCGCTCCGCATGTGGAGACTTAGTATTGCTCTGCTCACATAGGAGACTTTATAGTGATGCTCAACATGGAGACTTTATAGTGATACTCCGATCATGGAGAATTTATAGTGATGTCCGATCATGGGAGACTTTAGGTCAAGGTCATAGCACGACGGTTCAATAAGTTCAAACAAGTCATAAGTTCAGATTTAAGTTCAAGGGTTCCATTCAAAACTTTGTAATTAAGTTCAAGTGTTCCATTCAAAAGTTCGTAATTAAGTTCAAGAGTTTAAGTCGAGTTCAAAAGTTCAAAACAATAAAGAGCTCAAAACATATCAAATGGTTCAAAATAGTCAAAGGGTTCAATATTATGTCAAACAAGTTCAAAATAGTCAAAGGGTTCAATATAAAGTCAAACAAGTTCAAAATAGTCAAAAGGTTCAATATTAAGTTAAAAGAGATTAATTATATGTCAAAATGTTTTAAATCAAGTTAAAAGAGATTAATTATATGTCAAAATGTTTTAAATCAAGTTAAATGAGATTAATTATATGTCAAAAGAATTAAATCAAGTTAAAAGAGATTAATTATATGTCAAAAGAATTAAATCAAGTTAAAAGAGATTAATTATATGTAAAAAGAATTAAATCAAGTTAAAGTGTTCAAATCTATGCCAATATGTTCCTATCAAGTTAAAAGAGTTCAAATATATATGTCGAAGGGCTCAAAATCAAGGAAAGTGGTTCAAATAATAGTGTTCATAACATAGCGATCAATTTAGTTCGGGCACAATCTACTTACTAGCATAAGTAGTGAAACAACAGTTATTTAAGTTCATATAAAGGTAAAGTAAAAGCAAGTAGTTGAGCATTTATATCCCCCAAAGAGTTTATAAAACAATTAAACGAGTAAAAGTGGGGCTACAAACTCACCTTAATAAATGTGATATCCAATATATAATGAATCGATGGATAAGCCGAGAAACCTCTACGCGCAACCTAGAATATGTGTTGTGTCTTAGGTTCTAAAATAACGATGTGAATGTATAAACATGCCTTATATAGTTATTGCATCAATTATGCTTGGATACTTAACATTTGTGAAGTCGTATAAGTGTTTACGTTTCTTATATTTAAGTTTTTCCCGTCTAAATCTACCCGTTACTTTTAAACCGTAAATGATCAAGACTCGATTTTTATGTCATCGGAAAGGTAATTGATAGTACTAAACAGATTAGTGGGCCCTACTGCCCCAGAAATTATTTAATTAATGTGAAATTACTAATTTACCCTTGGATGTACTAGTTATTTCAATCAGCAGCAAACTGTTTCACGGTTTTGGTCATAAGTCGAGTTCTACAACTCCTTTTAACGCACGGTCAGCGGCCACGTTCAAGTTTGGGTGTTAGCTAAAACTTTTATTCTTTGACCAACAAGGGGTTATATGCAAGTTTTATGAGTTTTAGCCGTTTAAAATCTGTTACTTAGTTTTGGACATGTTTAGCCGTTTTGGCTCTAGTTTATTCATCGGGATGAGTTATGGCATGAGCCACCCGGCGAAACGACCACAATACATCGATCTAACTCCCTATGTTTTCTTCTAAGTTTATCAGACCACGGATATTTCCCAGTAATTACGTTTACAGCCCCTGTTCAGTTTCTGTGTTGCAAATCTAGTCCTTTCGACGGTTTCTAGTGTTTTAATCCATTTATCCAAGCACAATCAAGTATAATAAGCATATAGAACATATTAGATATATGAAATACTAGTATTTACTGAAATCAAAGGTAAGTATAGTAGTTTGCTTACAAGCCTTGTGATGAAACAAATCAAGAACCAAGAACTAGGACACTAAAACCTAAACCCCTTTCAATATGAACCCGAGCTCCTAAATCTTTTCACCACCTTGCAAACCCTTTATAAACACTTGATAATCTTTGTAAAAACCTCCTAACCTCAGCCCCTATCACTCTTGAGTAGCTCCTAATCCAACTATGGAATCATAAAATAAACTTAAGATTCATGTAGAGATTACTAAAGGCTTCAACTTTGGTACATAACTTATTGTATGAAGATCAAGTATGGAAGGTGATGGTGAATTGATGGAACTCGGTTATGGAGAGGAAAATGGAAGAGATGAGAGTGTATGAATAATTTAGTAGGTTTACTCATCCTTTTACCGCTGTAGCCTCCATAATAGGGGCTTCCCCCTCTCTCAATGGGCGCAACCTGGCGCGGCTTATCCAACTGCACAACCCTGAATAGATCCATCTCTGCGCAACAGAAGACAAACAACAAACAGGTTACAAGAAGTACAAAGACGAAAAGAAATGCTTACATTAATAAAGTAAAGGAATGCGAAAGGACGAGCACCCACCCCACCATCCGCGCTAAGAAGATTGGCATCTCATCGTGTCTACCAAAGTAGTTACGATCGATGCCCATATGCACCAAAATTCCTCGGGTAGGAATGGATGGGAGGACGATTGGTGTTTATCGCTTCGCATCCTCCATGCTATATGATCCAGGAGGGGCGCCATCCTTTGGCAACAGACTGGGTGTAGAGGCGGCGCCATGGAACAACGCTCATCAACCCGTAAAAATTCTCCTCCGCCCTAAGCGCAGATAACTTTTCAAGATAACACTGCAGCCGCCTGCGCTTAGCTTAACGATACCCACCCGCTTGACCACATTGTGTGGTAAAACGCACAGAATAAGTAGATAGTCGGGTTAATTGCCAATAGACAATTAACCTCGAAGTTTGTTATTTTTGTTGCACCTTTGCAGTGCAGCTGGGATATGTGCAGACGGTAGTAATTTAACACGTCGCACAAGAATAGAGATATGGGTACACGTTGATTCGCGAACTCGAAAAAACGTGTATATACCCCTATCTTCTCTGAGGGAAAATCCGCTATTGACGCCATACGCGGAACCTCCGGATGCGCCATGAGTGGATATAATAATCCGAGGTGAACTCACGCAGCTCATCCTCGGTCGTCGGAGGTAAAGTCACCAAACCACGAACCATGTTACGCTTTTTTAAAGGCGCATGCGTTATGTTTGGAATATTAAGGATTCTTGGTTGCAAGTTTGGAGCTTTTTAACAATGGCGAATGTTTTTACCGTGATAATCACAAAGAATGGGAGGCGGTTTATATAAATTTTTACATCCACGCCGATGATCGACACGTGACTCCACTATCTCTAAATGCGTGATAGGATCTGCGACATGACATATTTTCGTTCCTTTCCCACGATTTACGAGGTGTGCATTTGAAATATTGTGACTCGATTTCATCGTGTATTCTTCAAAATAGGAAACCTTTAGCTTCTCCTCACGCCCATGAGTTTACTTGTATAGTTTATTAGTCTAGCATCCGCAGTAGTCCTCGCATACTAGACCTGGGGACATGATGACGATAGTCCGCATTCGGGTCACGAACCCGGCCAATTACCGCTACTAGCGATCCCAACGCTGACTGGGTCGATCCGATAATAGTTTGGGCTCATGAAGGCCCAAACTCAAAGTTATTTATGGCCTTGATATTGGATATCTCTTATTTATGGATATGCATTAGCCAACCGACTTAGGCGGATACGCCGAAGGTTGGGGAACACGAAACCAACAAGGATTTCGTATATATAAAGGGCATCTCGCCATCATTAAAGGTACGATCTAAAACCATAACTCCATTAACCCTAAAACCGATTACTTACTCACGCCGAGGATAATCGTGGAGACAATCCCACGATAAGCCTAACGGTGTTTTCTGTTTGCTTAGTACGCAGGTCTCAAGCATCAAGATTCAATTGGTACGAGAACCGGAGTCCAAACAAGGAAAACCCAACTTTTGTATCAACAATTATCATGAATGTGTAAGAAGTATCAAATTTGTATATGACTTTGTATGACTTACTAGCTAAGTATAACACATGTAATGATCAAAACTCATCAAGGCTTTATCTCAAGCCAACTAGGCTTTTAACTAGACATGAATTTCGTCCATGTTCTTATCTAGGATGACTATATGATGTTTTGATGTTATTTTGGGTTTACGGGGTGCCGTTTGGTCCCGGTAATCGCTAACTGTAAGCCGTTAAGTCATAAAACTTAAAATCGGGTATCTTAAAAATATGAAACTTGTAGAAATGATTAAACTTATCATTATACTCCATAATAGAATATAAAATGAGTGTTAGGTTCTATCGGGTTGCTTAAACTGCTTAAAGTCGTAACGCGGTCAAAACGCGATTTCGTGAAACGCAGAACCGGAAAACGAAATTCCAAAACTTATGAAAATGTCACGGAAGGTGAAAAATTATATTTCTATTGTTTGTAATGTTTTCGGACATATCGGGATGCCTAAAGGTCGCTTTAAACTTAAACGTAAATCTCATACACGGTTTCTTGAAATTTGCAAAAATGACCCGATGAGTGTCAAATTCTCGGGTTATCACTAAAATAGGTTAACTTACGAGAATGTGAAATAAAATTTTTGGAAATGAATAGTAAAAGTAAATAGTAAAATTTTAAAATAACTTCTCAAAGTCGCAAACTAACTTCAAAAACAATAAATAGTAAAATGATGAATAGTAACCAGTGAATAGTAAATTCCCGAAATGAATAGTAAATTTGAAAAATGATCGGAAATTGAGAATTGTGACATTCTTCCTCTGTTAGAGGAATCACGTCCTCGTGATTCAATTAATGATAACTATAGTCCGAACTTCGACAATGGTTCTAGAAGTTTATGCTCGTGTGTAGTCTAAGTGATTATGCCAATGCTCATATATATGGGTTCCTCATCCAACTAGGTACGTTCTAGTGCTATCGTGACTATATCCCATTCTAAAGACATGTTCTCTTATGGTTAGGTTTGATGAGGCATGCTTTCCCATTCTCAAAAGACTTTTAGGTAACCGATTTTTACTTAATCCCACAACTCATCAAACAAGAACTGCCATACGATTAGGCTAAATCGGTTTATAACAACCTGCTTTAGCTTGATCTTTGCAACTCATCAAACAAGAACTCGCTACCTGATCAAACTGAAACAAGTGGTTTGAAGAAAATCTTTTGAAAATTTGGCTCGACACGGAATTGCTTACACATATGAGACTATTACTCCTTCATTGCATGATTCTTCCTAAATTAGATATAGGTGATCGTGCTATGAATAATTTAGGAGTAACTATGCAATGCTTGGACTAATTGACTCATATGAGGTTTGGTGTTGAGTCGTGAACCCGCATGTATAATGAGTATGCACTTATAATGATATGATGAGATACTATGATGATGTAGTTATAGTCTAGGTCAATGATGCAACCTAGTTCTCTATAACCGATGCTCTTATACCAATCATTACACCCCAAATTACTGCTTTGCAATGAATGGAATACCTCGGGATGACCGTCGTAGCATCAAAGTTACAGTTATATCGAACGACCTAAAGTGTCGTTTTGAAAATATCGTTTAATGAAGTAAAATAATCAGAGTTTACAAAGAATAGGTCCCAATAGATTTCTAATGTACCAAAAATGAATTTGTTACAATCAAACGATAGTTAAGTGCATAAAATATATGTGAGACGCGTCGACATCGCGACTCTATTATAAGTCCACATGCATGCCATGAAGTGAATGCCTTAGATACCTGAGATAAAACATGCTAAAAGTGTCACCACAATGGTTGAGTGAGTTCATAGAGTTTGTTAAACATGTAAAACTTTTAAAGAACGTTCATGCAGCAAAGGCGAAGTTCTTAGTCATTTAGAATAGTCCACGAGCAAAGGCATTGTAATCCACTCGGCCCAAGTTCCGCCATACAAAACTTGCAACCCGTGTGTCACAACCCACCGCCAAAAGTAGTATGTCTAGAAGTCAAGTACACGTTATCATAATAGTTCACAAAGCACCACGTATATAATAATGTATGCCAGGCAAAACCCCTAGAATAAATAATATGCGTTCCGTAACATAGTGAACGAGAGGTTGGCCGACCTCTAATAGCGCTATCCATACTACCTACTAATAGGAGACTAACAATGCGAATGTACGAACAGTACATCATACAACTATTAACATACAATTAAGAACACTCCAAACATGGGAGAATTTGCAATCGCTCCGCATAAGGAGACTTAGTATTGCTCTGCTCACATAGAGACTTTATAGTGATTCTTCAACATGGAGACTTTATAGTGATGTCTGATCATGGAGACTTTATAGTGATGTCTCGATCATGGGAGACTTTAGGTCAAGGTCATAGCACGACGGTTCAATAAGTTCAAACAAGTCATAAGTTCGTATTTAAGTTCAAGGGTTCCATTCAAACTTTGTAATTAAGTTCAAGTGTTCCATTCAAAAGTTCGTAATTAAGTTCAAGAGTTTAAGTCGAGTTCAAAAGTTTAAAACAGTCAAAGAGCTCAAAACATATCAAAAGGTTCAAAATAGTCAAAGGGTTCAATATTATGTCAAACAAGTTCAAAATAGTCAAAGGGTTCAATATAAAGTCAAACAAGTTCAAAATAGTCAAAAGGTTCAATATTAAGTTAAAAGAGATTAATTATATGTCAAAATTTTTTAAATCAAGTTAAATGAGATTAAAAGAGATTAATTATATGTCAAAATGTTTTAAATCAAGTTAAATGAGATTAATTATATGTCAAAAGAATTAAATCAAGTTAAAAGAGATTAATTATATGTCAAAAGAATTAAATCAAGTTAAAAGAGATTAATTATATGTCAAAAGAATTAAATCAAGTTAAAGTGTTCAAATCTATGCCAATATGTTCCTATCAAGTTAAAAGAGTTCAAATATATATGTCGAAGGGCTCAAAATCAAGGAAAGTGGTTCAAATAATAGTGTTCATAACATAGCGATCAATTTAGTTCGGGCACAATCTACTTACTAGCATAAGTAGTGAAACAACAGTTATTTAAGTTCATATAAAGGTAAAGTAAAAGCAAGTAGTTGAGCATTTATATCCCCCAAAGAGTTTATAAAACAATTAAACGAGTAAAAGTGGGCTACAAACTCACCTTAATAAATGCGATATCCAATATATAATGAATCGATGGATAAGCCGAGAAACCCCACGCTAACCTAGAATATGTGTTGTGTCTTAGGTTCTAAAATAACGATGTGAATGTATAAACATGCCTTATATAGTTATTGCATCAATTATGCTTGGATACTTAACATTTGTGAAGTCGATAAGTGTTTACGTTCTTATATTTAAGTTTTTCCGCCTAAATCTACCCGTTACTTTTAAACCGTAAATGATCAAGACTCGATTTTTATGTCATCGGAAAGGTAATTGATAGTACTAAACAGATTAGTGGGCCCTACTGCCCCAGAAATTATTTAATTAATGTGAAATTACTAATTTACCCTTGGATGTACTAGTTATTTCAATCAGCAGCAAACTGTTTCACGGTTTTGGTCATAAGTCGAGTTCTACAACTCCTTTTAACGCACGGCCAGCGCCACGCTCAAGTTTGGGTGTTAGCTAAAACTTTATTCTTTGACCAACAAGGGTTATATGCAAGTTTTATGAGTTTTAGCCGTTTAAAATCTGTTACTTAGTTTTGGACATGTTTAGCCGTTTTGGCTCTAGTTTATTCATCGGGATGAGTTATGGCATGAGCCAACCGGCGAAACGACCACAATACATCGATCTAACTCCATATGTTTTCACCTAAGTTTATCAGACCACGGATATTTCCCAGTAATTACGTTTACAGCCCCTGTTCAGTTTCTGTGTTGCAAACCTAGTCCTTTCGACGGTTTCTAGTGTTTTAATCCATTTATTCAAGCACAATCAAGTATAATAAGCATATAGAACATATTAGATATATGAAATACTAGTATTTACTGAAATCAAAGGTAAGTATAGTAGTTTGCTTACAAGCCTTGTGATGAACAAATCAAGAACCAAGAACTAGGACACTAAAACCTAAACCCCTTTCAATATGAACCCGAGCTCCCAAATCTTTTCACCACCTTGCAAAACCTTTATAAACACTTGATAATCTTTGTAAAAACCTCCTAACCTCAGCCCCTATCACTCTTGAGTAGCTCCTAATCCAACCATGGAATCATAAAATAAACTTAAGATTCATGTAGAGATTACTAAGGGCTTCAACTTTGGTATATAACTTATTGTATGAAGATCAAGTATGGAAGGTGATGGTGAATTGATGGAATTTGGTTATGGAGAGGAAAATGGAAGAGATGAGAGTGTTTGAATGATTTTCTAGTTGATTATCATGAAAGATATTGGTTTTCACATACACATCAAACCATAACACAAAGTGGGCGTATAAGTGGAGTTCTAGAGAGAGAAAGTTAGAGGTTTAGGGAACTTAGTGAGAGAAAGTGAAAGATATTATTATGAGCTCCAACTCTACCTTGGGAGGTAGAGAGTATTTATAGTCTTACATAAACGCCACACAACGGGCCTGGATCGTGCATACAGCTGGTAGAGACCGTCTGCCTCCACGGTGTTACTTAACTAACTACTACTTAGCTTGAAATAACTACGACTACGAGCTTTCTAACGATTACATATACTTGAGGTGACCGACTCTTTAATACCGAATTTCTAATTCCTAACAATCTCCCTAAGGAGGTCACCTCAAACATGTACTAAAATTACATTGAATACAAATAGATAATACATTAACAATTGTTCTTGCATTCTTGATGTAGTACTTTGCTCCTAAGCTCGTAGTCATTGATTCTTCACATAGCATGTTTGGTTACCTAGGTGGAGGTCTTTACCGATCCACGTGATAATAAATTTGAGCCACCTTTGAGACCATCACCAACAAAAATCTCGAGACATCCATTGTGGTGTTGGTATTATGTGATGTTGTGACTTTCGGACCGACATGCTCACATTCGGATCATGATATCTTCTCATCGAGTAACTAAGCTTTCGCTGATTCATGATATTGGCGCAGCGAAAGGTAAGCATGGAGTGATAATATCGCAGTCATTGATGCACTTATCATGATTTCTTTTGAGATGAATGTGAAGAGTGAGCATGTGGCTATGGATTGACCGCTTCATTCGATCACCGCAAACGCCGGGTGTACCGCATACAAGCTAGTAATAAATCGCACGAAAGTGTCTTTGATCACTTTCGTTGAATTGAGGTACACTACTCACGGTTCCTCGCTGATCGCGACAAGTATCGCCTGCGATCGTATAATTCAAGAATTTCCTTGATGGGTTTCGCAATGCTTCTAGTCGTTCTCAAACCGAACATCTCAAAGAAGACAACACGGAGTGAGTGAACCAAATGAATAGAAATTCACCGATTAATGAAAAGATATTTGAAAACAAACGTATTGCTCAATAGAAATTGTTTTTGCAATACAACGAAGGTTTTAATGAACATCAATTATCAATCATAAAACACCTTTTGAGTTGAAATATTCGACACCGGTCGATGTGCTAAAGAAAAGAGTTTTAAGCACAATGACCGGTTTTTCAAAGGTATCCGCTAATCCATAACTCGAACCGTGATTGATTCAACAAATTGAATCGCCCCATTGTTTCGCTCAGCTTGTCACATGGTTGATCTATTGAATAGATCTCACATGCCACCCACCGTGAGCTTGTTTGATGTTGATCCGAGGGCTTTCCATCTTCATTGTGAATATGTAAACACATCACTCAGATGTTCGGCATTACCACAAGGATAATGCGTAGGACTCAAGATATAATCTCTTCCACATTGTGTGAAATGTAGAGTCTTCATTGAAAGTGTCCTAATGAGATTTATTGATGATCTCGTGGCTCTAGACTCAATATGTGCATATTTGGATCCCGTGTCGAGACTAGGGAGAGGGTCTCTTTCAATATCAACAATCTCTAAGAGAAAGTCGATAGATAATGTCGGTTCCCGTGAGAATGAAACAAGTCCTTTAAGAGGAACTTGAGTGGTTTGGAAAGATGAAGTGCGCAAGTCCACCGGGTCCATGACGCCTTGTCTTCAATACCGATGTTACCATCAAGAGTATATGAATTGAACCCGGTTTCACCCCTAAGGTTGAATATATGGAGGCTATTTATTTTCACCCCTTTCTCTCAATTTTTTAATTCTTCAACCCTTCAAGCTTACCGAGACTTCATAGCTAGAACCTTGTCGGGTTTATTCCAAGACTAGCTCGGCCTCACCGCACTCTTCCCATATCTCATTTTTCTCCTTTATCATCATACCGAGAACTCTACACTAACAAGTGGATAGTCCCTCGGTAGATCCCTCCGGCTCGCGGATCATGGGAACAAATATCTAACCTTATCATCCTTATATCACCGCATATAAAGTAAAGTTGGTCGGTCTATTTGGTATTGTTCATCCGCCATTTGGAACCAATTGAAAACCATTTGAAAATCAATCCGATACTTATGATATATTATCAAAGCATTTTGTACCGAATTGTTTTTATATTTTTAGAACAAGTGCTCCCTCAACATGTGCATCAATTGTTTGAAATCGCTTTGCACATGGAGGTAAGAGGAAGAATTTACTTTTTAATTACCATTTTCTAAAGATATCAACATCACTTCCCCGATCAAATCAAGTAGATAAAGCATTTCCGGAAGGATGAGGTTTTCATAAGTTTGCTCCCTCAATATGTGCCCGAGATTTGAAAAGAGTTTTGCACATACTAGAGGAACCCGCACATTAAGATAAGTGATCACGTTTCAAATCATGGGTTTAAGATAGATGCTCCCCTCAACATGTGCATGGAAAATTTGAAATCGCTTTGTCACATGCGGAAGGAGAGCTTGTACATCCTTATAAAACCATTTACCAATTATCGCTTAATTTCAATTTAAATCACACATTCTCCCCGATCACAATTATCAAATCATTTGAGATTTGTGATCTCTTATAGATTTAAATTGA
Source organism: Chrysanthemum lavandulifolium (assembly GCA_022545495.1). Classification (NCBI taxonomy): domain Eukaryota; kingdom Viridiplantae; phylum Streptophyta; class Magnoliopsida; order Asterales; family Asteraceae; genus Chrysanthemum; species Chrysanthemum lavandulifolium. The sequence goes on along the minus strand of JAHFWF010000158.1, from coordinate 37,655 downwards.
TTTTGAAAGCTTTAAGGGAATTGTGTCTTGATTATGAAAGCGTTTAACCGATAAGGATCGGATTTTAAGACTTTAAAACTCCATTGATAAAACATGCTTATATATCTTTTGAAAACAATTTAATGCCAAATAACTTTTAATTTAATTGAAATCATTCTCCCCTCAATCAATGACATAGGTTGTTGATTAAGAGATTGATATTTTGACAAATAAGTCCGATGATTATCAAAAATAGAGACCGAGTTATTTTTCAAAGCGCTTAGTTTTCAAAGAGATAAGTGTTTATAGAATCGAGCATGGAATTTTGAAAACATGATAAAGTATGGCTCGTTTTTCTTTGAAAAGCGGTTATCGCCTCGAAATGACAATAAACCATTGTTTCTCTTTCTCCCAAAATATATATATATATATATATATATATATATATATATATATATATATATTTAAGAATTCAACAATATCTAAAGTCCCGTGTCATTCTTTGAATGACAAAGACAAAGACCGTAGATATTGACGAACCGAGAAAAGCATAACAAATTGACAATATTATTTTTATATTTAAAATAATATCTTTTTTTTTTTTTTTTTTTTTTTTTTTAATTTTTCGATTTATATGGATTTTGATGGTTTTATATTTTGTATTTTTGTTTTTCGAATAGATATATACAAGAGATAGATGAGCATAGATCTTTACTCCTCGCCTCCTCCTCAAGACGCTTGAGTGTTTCAGTTGAAGGCTTTTCAAGCCTAGTCGTGGAAGTATGAACTCAAAACGCTCTTTTGGAAGAGCTTTGGTGAAGATGTCGCTAACCGGTATTCGACCTCACAAAATAGAGTTCCACCACACCTTTTTCCACTTATTCCCCGATGAAATGATGTCGAATGTCGATATGCTTTGTTCTTGAGTGTTGAACGTTGTTGCATGAGAGAGCAATAGCACTTTTATTATCACAAGACAGTAGGATTTTGTTGAATTCAAAGCCATAGTCGATAATCGAGATCTCATCCATAAGATTTGAGCACAACAAGATGACATGGCTATGTATTCACCTCAGTAGAGGAAATAGAAGTACTCATTTGCTTCTTTGAAGACCACCACAAGCTTATCACCCAAAACCGAGCACCTCCGTAAGTACTTGACGAGTATCTTGACACCGCATGATCAAGATCTCGTGATAGGTCGTTAGAGACATACCGGTGTCCTTCGGTACCAAAGACCCATATTGATGGTTCCTTGAGATACCGAAGACCCGCTTAACCGCTTCAAGGTGCTTTTAGTAGGCTTAGCCTCGGTATCTAGCACACATGCACACAAATGAACAAGATGTCCGGTCTACTAGCCGTGAGGTACATCGTGATCCAATCATACTACGATATTTCGCTTGATCTACCATGATCCCCGAGTGGTCCTCATCCAAATTTAGTTCGCTCAATCATGGGAGTGTCAACAGGTCACTAGAATCAAATCCAAATTTCTTTAAAATCTCATTTGCATATTTAGATTGATTTATGAAAATGCCTCCGGACTTTGTGAAATTTGTAATCCCAAGAAAATGACATTTGTCCCATCATTGACATTTGAAATTTTGAACCCATTTCATTAGAAAACGATCACATTCCATTGGGTTGGTCGAGGCAAAAATAATATCATCAACATAAATTTGAACGTGAATTAAGTGTTTGCCTGACTTTCTCGGTGAACAAAGTAGGATCAACTCGCTCCTTTGTCGAATCCAAGAGATAGAAGAAACTTTGATAGCGATCATACCATGCTCTAGAGCTTGCTTCAAACCATATAGGGCCTTTTTCAAGCGATAAACATGAGTAGGATGCTCAATTCACAAAACCCTCCGGGTCGGTCGACGAAACCACTTTTCGTGATTCCATTAAGAAATGCGGTTTTCACGTCCATCTTGCTAGCGAAATTAGCCAAGAAGATTCGATCGCCTCGACACGAGCAACCGGAGCAAAAGATTCCTCAAAGTCTATACCTTCTTCTTGACGATAACCTTTAGCCACTAACCTAGCCTTATTTTTCAAAACATCACCATGCTCATCAAGCTTTACTTTGAAGATCCACTTAAGAGCAATGATCATAGCACAACTGAGTCGGTACTAATTCCCATACATCTAATCGATCAAACTCATGAATTTCATCTTGCATGGCATTGAACCAAATTGCCTTCATTCATAGCGCTTTTAACATCTTTAGGTTCGATTCGAGAGTACAGAGTTAAAGAAGCACCATAAGGCATCAAGAGTGTCGCTTACGAGTGGATACCGGACGAGAAGGATTTCCAATGATGTTGTCTAATGGATGATCGTGGCCCATTTTCTCGAGGTGTTCATGTGGTAGTTGTTGAGGGATCAAGTAGCAGAGTCGATGTCTCCCAAGAAGATGGTTCGATGAAGATTCTGAGCAAATATGTTTTCAAATGGAGCATCTTCGTGAGTAGCAAAGGATTAACTTCATCATTGATGCCGTAAATGCCCATGATGTACATTTGAAGAATGATGATTTGTTGATGAGATCGACGGATCGCTAGCAGTGCTTCTTGACTTAAAGATATCGAGACCGAGGGATTGACTTCATTCACGTGAATATGAGCACTGCTGTAGGAATCGACACCTCATTAGTACTTGGATCATAAAGTTCATCAAACATAGGATCAAACAATTTCTTTAAATCATCTTCGATGGAGGTACATATGGAGTTTCTTGAGAAGAGTTTGGAACAAGGATGAACCAATGGACTGTTTGAGCGCGGTCCCGAATCGAATTGTCCAGAGCCATTTGACCGTCCACCATCAAACATAACGTGAATTGTTTCCATGATATTTCGGGTTCTTTTGTTGTAGATTCGTATCCCTTTTGTTTGGTGCATACCCTACAAAACTCCAATGTCAACTTTAGCTCTAAGTTTGCCTAAGTCTTGACCTCATTAGTTGGATAACACAATGCACCAAACACACGAAGGAAAGAAAGATTAGGTTTTCTGTCATGGACAAGTTCATATGGAGTTTTTCCATGAACAAAGGTGAATCGTGAACGATTTTGTGTGTAGCATGCAAAGGGCAATAGCTTCACCCGAGAAACATTGAACCTTTGAGTAAATCAAGATTGTTCTAGCGGCTTCTACAAGAGTTCGATTTCGCCTTTCAACTACACCGCTCGTTGAGGAGTTCGTGGAATGCTTCTTTGATGGTCGATTCCAATGCTTTCATAAAATTCACTAAGTTGTTTGTTAACAAACCCGCCCATTGTCTCGTCCGGATAATTCGACGCTTTGTTAAGTCGGACCAGAGTCGCTTGATGAGTTTGATGATGATATCGAGTTTCATCCTTTGTCCTTAAGAACTTGACCTGTGAATCTAGAGTAATCATCAACCACAACTAACACATATTTCTTCCCAAAGATATTCTCGACTCTCATTGGTCCACATAAACCATATGAATTGTATGAAGAACTTCGTGATGAGTTAGCGGGTTTGGGTTTATGGGCATACTTTGCTTTTTCCCAATTGACATGTCGAACAAAGATGATCCTTTTCATACTTGAGTCTAGGTAAACCTACAACTAAGTCCTTTCTCGAGAGATCATTGATGGTGCCGAAGTTCGTGTGATCGAGACGACGATGCCATAACCATGACTTTGTTTTAGAAGCCTTTGACAAAGAAGAAAATTGAGAAGACTTCATCATATCATCGATAGAGATGGTGTATAGATTTGACCCACGCGAACCTCTTAAAAGCTCCTTACCATCAAGTTCTCTAACTAAGGTGTGTGTTTTCTCAAGGCTACTTCTAGATCGTAATCGCAGAATTGACCAACAGAGAACAAGTTATGACCAAGACCTTCTACATAGTAAACCCCGGAGATAACACTTTTGCCAACAACATAATCTCCATAACCCATAATAGCATCGAAATGATCATTCCCGAATCTAATAGCCCCGATGAATTTGCTCACGGTTCATGAGTCACGACCGTCGCCAAATATATGCTTGGAACAAATGACTGTGTACCACGTAACGATTTGAACGATCCGCAGCTGAACATGCATAAGAATGGATAATCGATAATTGGGATCCCCATGAAAGAATGGGTTCCATTTGGTTAGTAACAATGGTTGGAACACCCACATCGTAAATAGAAGCATTCATATCGTAAATTAAGGCAACGGAATCATTATGAATAGATGCAAGATTAGTGTCTCAGATAGCCCTATTCAAAGTGTGTTCACTTCTTAGGGAATAGTTCTACCAAGAGGCATCCATTTTCTAGTGGGTAGTGTCCGATTAGTCTTATGACCAACAGAATCCAATGATAGCCTATCTTACTAAATGTTCTTCCCGGGGTTTCCACCGCTTTCAACTTTCATTCGCTTTGTGCTTTTTAGCCTTCTTAGCATGATTTTTAGCATTAACAATATTAATCGGACAATTAACATCATTAGCAAAACATTAACACCACATTCATGATTAGAAACAGATTCAAGCGGACATCAATACAAGGTTTGCAAATAGTATCAAAATTCAATTAATTACAAGACGCCTATGGCAAATACTAGAATCAACACGATTCGCTTTATTCTGCTCAAACTTAAAGTTCCTAGATTGTTCTTCACTTTTTCCAAAGGCACATTCTTAGCTTCATGAGGTCCTATCATTCCTTGTATTGTCTTGAGACTTTGACCGCTCCCTTTAATGTCACCGACACTCTGTAGAGGAATGGGAACATTAGTTGGTTTTACTACTCTTTGCTTCACTTGTTTAGATGTGCCGATCCGAACTACATGCAGCACACTAAGGTTCACTTTCTTATCATTAGAGTTACCGATTTGAACTTCTAGAGTCCACACTAGTGTTTGCTTTCTTAGCATTCAAAGATTAGGAATCTGAACTACTTGAAGGCACACTAAGGTTCACATTCAATACATTGGGCATCAAATGAATAGCATACTTGGCACTAGGCATAGCACATGGAATCAAGGGATTAACTCTCTCACCTAATGACTTAGGACATATTGTGATCAAGCATTCTAGGATTTCTTGAGATCGTTTGGCGTATAAGCATGCATGTCCAATTGCATTATCATGAGGTTTCTCAAACTTATCCTCTTCAACAATCTCACGTAGACATTCTAGGCAATCCTAAGGGGTGAGAAGTATGTTTGAATAGCAAGTTTGTTGTTCCTAGATGAGGAGGGACATATTTCACGTATAAAGCATATTTATTACAAGAGTGAACCTTGATACACCATTCTCCCATTGGTCATTGGCATTTTCCTTTTACCCGACTCTTCGATTCTCAATTTCCTTTGCAATGAAGCTATTTGTTCGTTATTTTGTTACAAGTGACCTTTATTGATTCAAATAACTCATTGAAATGACGCTTAACCTTTTCATTTTCTTCTAGAAAACTTTCGCTTTCCTTTTGTAATGCATTTACTAGGTTTTGAAGATGAAACGCTTGAGAATTCGAGAATCTAGATGAGGAGGCATTGGGAACCCGCATATTGTTCGCTTGACCCTTTAATTGAGAGATTGGGCTTTCAACTTTCGATCGTGTTACAATGAGCTTGAATCTGCTCATCATGTTTGTTAATTGAAAACCGATCAAACTCGAGCATCCGAGGATGTCGTGATATTTGAAGTTTTGACATTTTCTTTAAGATGTTGATATTTTAGTTGTAAATTAAAATGCTCACCTCTAGTTTAGAAAATGTTTAATCAAATTTTCGTGATCATCCAGCTCAATTTTCTCATTTAGTTTGAAATTAGTCTTTCAAGCTCAATGACACGATCATGGAGACTTTCGTGGCAATGATAATTCATGAAATTGAGAAGCGTTAATGGAACAATTTGTAGCAAAGAAAACATATCTCGAGCAACACATTCAAGAATAAGAGTCTCATTCAATGTATGCAAGTTCTTCCTCTCAATCTCATTATATTTTAGTGCACTCATAATCACTAACCTCAACTAGGTGTCAATGGTTGACCTGACCCGATCCGAACTCGACCCAACCCGATAAAGTCTTATAGGGTCGGGTTCATTCGGTTCAACTCGCTTATCGGGTCATCGTCAACCCGACCAACCCGATAACCTTATAGGGTCGGGTTAGGTTATAATTTTAATACTTTATCGTTCGGGTTCAACCCGATAACCCGATAAATGTATAAGCCTTCCTTGTTTTTATTTTCATTTAAGCCCCATATCACTTAACACCCCTACCTGATGTATAATCATTGATTCATTGTTAGCCCAATATGTATATGAGATGTCCTGGTTAAAAAAAAATACAGCTACTTTTATTAAAACCCTCAATTGACGCTGCGTATTCAACTCAAACGTATCACTCACTTATCAAAGTTGTGCAATTTAATGGCAATTGTTTCTAAGCCTACTGTTCTCTACTTTAACTTAATGGCAATATTTTGTTTCTAAGCCTATTGTTCTCTGCTTTGATTTAATGGCAATATGTTAATGTTTTATTTTTCTAAACCTACTGCTCATGTACAAAAGTGAGCAACTGTTACTAATGTGGGTTCTTCTAAGAAAAAAACAAGATTGATTAGTTTTAAAGATGGTATATTAAAGTAAATCTTGTGATATTAATTTCACCAATCCAAGATTGTGTTTTTGAATCAAGAAGATGCTTAACATGCTACAACCCGACACCCAACCCGATTCAACCCGACCTGCTTTGACCCGAAACCCGATAACCCGATTTATAGGTCGGGTTAGGTCAATATTTGGAACACCCAAACCCAAACAACCCGACCACCAACCCGATAACCCGACAACCCGACCGATAACACCCCTAACCTCAACTATCATTGCATCAAATTCCTTTTCCATTTTTTAATGTCTAAATTCATTCCTTTTAAGACTTTCAAAATGGTCTTTAGTTGTTTAAAGAAAGGCATGACTTCAGCTAGATAACATTCTTTGTTTGTTCAAACCCTTCCCTTCAAGAATTCCATGGGTGTGATTCTTTTCTTGCAAGTTTTCTCAAAATCAACAAATAGTTAAAAGATAACGTATTGACCGATTAAGGTCTTGCTTTTAGTGGCAATAGTTCTAGGAACTAGATGCATTGGTGTATCGGGAGGATACACATTGCTTTAGGCATTTTCCTAAGGGAGGTTTGTTTCAACAATATTTTCCGCTTCGCTTATCTAAGTCCATTTTCCGAACACTTGTTCGGGAGTCAACAATGTTCGAGGCTTAAACATGTTCAAAGAGATCAAATTCTCCTTTTGTAGTCATGGGAGTGATAATTACTTTCTTCTCTTTGCATTTAGGATCCTTTAGTTTCTTATTCATCTTCTCCCTAGTGATTTCATCTAATTTCTTATCTTCCTCTCGCACTCAAAGCAACTAGGTTTTGTCTAGGTTTAAGAATCTCATTGCCATCATAGATCACACTTTGAGTCGCTTTTGCTATCTTCCGCACTGTGGTTGGGTTTATCTATAATGGGAACACTATGCTTATCGCTAGAACTCTATGCTTAGTGATCATGCGAGCAATCTCGAATGGTGTTCCTTGTATGTACAACTTGTTTTCAAGTTTGTTTTTCAAAGTTTTCGATTAGAAAATCTTTCAAGAGTTTTGATTCCTTTGCATTAAATTCTTGCTTAAGCATTTTCACATTTTCTTGAAGTTCTTGTTTTTGTTTAGCGCTTTAGAAAGCTTTTCTTGCAAGGAATTTAACTCTTGTTTTAATACTTCTTCTCTAAAATTACTTTTTCTAATGATTGTACGCACTTGGTCATCCATTTCCTCGCTCACGAGTGGTCAACTCAAATTTTGCACGTTGTTCATAAATAGCAACACGCTCTTTATAGGCATTTAGTTCGAAACTACTGAATTATCGAGGCACATGCCGTGAATTCATCAAAACATAATCATTATTGACCGCAGGAGATGCATCACTTGGTACAACTTCGCTTCACTTTGTTTCACATATTGATCATATGTGACAACATTGATACTATCCATATTTTCAATATTTGATTCAATAGTTTCGTTGATTGTACTTTGTCATGCATCTTTGCACATCAAGATCATCGTATAGTTTTAATACCTCCGAGATGAGTTTGTCTTTGATGGGCCACCTGTGGTGAAGATGAGACCTTGGGAGAAACCATTGGAGAAATGCAAGCCATAAAATTGTGTGTGCAGTGGGTCCATCATCCACATCGTAGTCGTATGCATCACAATCACGACTTGAAAGGCATTCGATGATTGTGACCTATCTCCGAATTGGTCGCTCATCCACATCTCGCATCATAGGTCTTGGCATTTCCTCAAGAAGAAACAACAACTCCTCTTCATCCAAAGCAAAGACCATTATCCCGAGCTTGTACAAGCGTAATCTTATCTCAAGTAATCGATTTTGTGGACGCTGAGATGTGCGCCTTGCAATGTGTCCTCACCACCACGCTTATAGCATTTGATCGGCTTAGCTTGACCTTGATTTCCATTTCTTCCTCGATTCGATTAGCATCATAACCTCCACCGCTTCCACCCTTTCTTTGATCAAACCGCTTTTCTTGAACTGGCCGCCCATAATTTTCCCATCTCGATCAAAGCATGATTGTGAAGATTGAGGCGGTTCGATCTCATTGTTGGTGTGAAGTTTGTTAGTGTGAGGTGAAAGTGTCCTGCTCTCTTTAACCATGAGTGCCATTGATTGATGAAATGTTCCATGACAAGATTAGCATCCGGTTGCTTGAACCTTGGATCAGAATGAGTTTGTGATTACCATCTCCGGGAGTGCAACTGAGAAGCTTTGGTGGTAATCCCAAGATTTGTGTAAAAGCGCTTGAATCAATCGTTGAGCTTGTTTCTCCCGAGCTTTGAACCGATCAAGAATCCTCTTTTCAAACATGACATGTCTCTCATTTTGAAGAAGGAATGCATAGAGTTGCTCATAGTTAGTATTTTTCAAACCTTTGGTGAGCTTCACAGAGGTGACAAACTTGTGCCATTCAGATTCATGTTGTTCACAAATTTTGAGTTCAAATTGAATGTTAGGCATAGTCATTCGATGTTCCTCATATCATTAACAAGCTTGTGGAATCTCACATAGTACTCATAAACACTCTCATCCGGTTTCATCTTGAAGTGTTCAAATTCATCATAGAGTTGTGATTCTCTGTCTTCTATAGTTAATTCGTAACTCGAGAGAAGCATCTTGACATTATCCCACACCGCCTTGGCTTCGTGTTGTGATTGATCGACTTGTAGATATCTTTGGAAGACCTTGAAGTACGATGTTAAGCCCCGATATCAAGATCGAATCTCTTTTCTCCTTATCATCGAGCTCATCATATGTCTTTGGTCCACAATTCCATAGATCATTGTTCCATCTTCACCGAATCAATTAAGTCTCTAGTTGTCTCAACCCGATATGGTCCTTCATCAATGGATTTGAGAATGTTGACTCCATTTTCCTTTCCAAGACAAGATAACTGATTCGTTGAGCCCAAGAGTCGTAGTCGCCTCATCTGCATGGGTGGACTAGTATCCGAACCACCGCTTGAACATCCTCAACAGCAGTGGAGATGATTGTAGAAACGTTGGTAGACATGATGACAAATTAAACGGGATTTTATAACTCTATGATTAAACCGAAATAGATTCTTTCACGGATTTTACTAAATCAAGAGAAACCGTAAAAATCACCCAAGTCGCTAGAAAATTATGCACCAAGTCGCTAACTACTAATTCGCTATTCCACCAAGTCGCTAAAGTCCCAAGTCGCTAAACAAAGGACAAGTCGCTAAATAGCAACTCGCTAAGCCTCTAGTCGCTAGCAAAATTTTGGCAAGAATTGCTAAGATACAAGTCGCTAAAGAATCAAGTCGCTAAATAGCAACTCGCTACTTCCCAAGTCGCTAACACTGTCGCTACCCGTAGTGGAGAATCCACTACTTGTACCGTTAGTCGCTAAGTTTAAGTCGCTAACTCCACAAACCGCAACTCGCTACAAAATGTAAAGCAAGTCGCTAGCAAGAAAAGTAATACGAGGTCAAGTCGCTAGCAAGAAAACTTCACAAACATCACTTTTCAATCCAAAAAACAACCCAACCAAGATGATTCAAGCTTACCAAATGAAAACCTAAACACTTGTGATGATTCTAAACACAAAAGTACTAACAAAATCCAAGCTTTAACACAAGAAATCAACCAAATGATGCACAAGCCACTAAACTTTTTCAAACTCAAAAACCACCTAAAAACCACTAGAAATCCAAAGATGTGCAAGATATGATCTAACCATGGCTCTTGATACCAATTGAAAGATATTGGTTTTCACATACACATCAAACCATAACACAAAGCGGGCGATAAGTGGAGTTCTAGAGAGAAAGTTAGAGGTTTAGGAACTTAGTGAGAGAAAGTGAAAGATATTATTATGAGCTCCAACTCTACCTTGGGAGGTAGAGTATTTATAGTCTTACATAAACGCCACACAACGGGTCGTGGATCGTGCATACAATGGTAAAGACCCGTCTGTCCTCCACGGTGTTACTTAACTAACTACTACTTAGCTTGAAATAACTACGACTACGAGCTTTCTAACGATTACATATACTTGAGGTGACCGACTCTTTAATACCTGGAATTTCTAATTCCTAACATATCATGAATGTGTAAGAAGTATCAAATTTGTATATGACTTTGTATGACTTACTAGCTAAGTATAACACATGTAATGATCAAAACTCATCAAGGCTTTATCTCAAGCCAACTAGGCTTTTAACTAGACATGAATTTCGTCCATGGTCTTATCTAGGATGACTATATGATGTTTTGATGTTATTTTGGGTTTACGGGTGTCGTTTGGTCCCTGTGAGTCGCTAATCGTAAGTCGTTAAGTCATAAAACTTAAAACGGGTATCTTAAAATATGAAACTTGTAGAAATGATTAAACTTATCATTATACTCCATAATAGAATATAAAATGAGTCTTAGGTTCCATCGGGTTGCTTAAACGTTGTTTAAAGTCAGAACGCTGGTTAAAAAGCGATTTCGCGTAAACGCAGAATCGAAAACGCAAAATTCCAAAACTTATGAAAATGTCACGGAAGGTGAAAAACTTATATTTCTCTTGTTTGTAATGTTTTCGGACATATCGGGATGCCTAAAGGTCGTTTAAACTTAAACGTAAATCTCAGACACGGTTTCGTGAAATTTGCAAAAATGACCCGATGAGTGTCAAATTCTTGGGTTATCACTAAAATAGGTTAACTTACGAGAATGTGAAATAAAAATTCGGAAATGAATAGTAAAATTTTAAAATAACTTCTCAAAGTCGCAAACTAACTTAAAAAACGATGAATAGTAACCAGTGAATAGTAAATTACCGAGATGAATAGTAAATTTGAAAAATGACCAGAAATTGAGAATTGTCACAGAAGGAGTGTAATCTAGGTTCTAGAAATGATGGTTTAGGTGTTTTAGTGGAGCTAGGTGTGTTTGGTTTAGAGGGTATGGTAGTGTTTGGTGAAATTCTTTCCAAACCACATGGTCGGATGCTAATACGTGCGGTTTTCCTATCTTTAGTTGGTTGAGTTTGTTGAGGAGGAATTCTAGTGTTTGTGGTTTTGACGGTGATGACTCGGTTGAAGAGATCTCATGAACAACATGAGCATTTTTCTTGGAGGAACCTTTGGTTGATGAGTGCTAGATGCTTTAGTCATAGTGTAAGGGGTGTCTTAGCTACTGATTTTGAATGGTTTGAGAGCACAAACACACTTGGTTTATAAAGGATGAGATTAGGTTAGTGAATTAAATTTTAGACCACTAAGGTTCTTAGCATGTACTAAGGTCAACTATAGTGTTGTTTTATCTTAGGGAGTCATTTAAGACAAAAATGTTTGGATTGCCAAAGAGAGTTTGAAATTGATGAGTAGAGTGAATTTTAACTGCTTTGTAGACCCGGCCCCACGCATCCCTAACTTTGGGGATCCGTCTAGTTGAAACTCGGGATCCGCTTCGCATGTAAAGGAAATGGAGCGATGATGTTCTATCAAGGTCTAGTACCTATATATCTTGAGTGTTTAAGTTCCCTAAGGTGTCTTAAATGGTATAAGACTTAAATGTTCAACCATGATGAGTGAGGATAACTAATGATGGTTTTTACAAGAGGATGGAGTTTTCATGTATGCACATAAGTGGTGAAGCATGATACTAAGATTTTGAGAGTGTCAAATGATGTCAAATAATCCCAGAGATCAGATGGTGACTTAAAGGAAATTTGAAAAATTCCTTAAAAATCACAAGAAATGATAAACTAGTTTTTAGCCTATTTTGAGATAAAGATGATTAAAATCAATTTGCTAAAATTGAAAGAAATATCAAACTAGATGTTTGAGATGAGATAAACAATGTGTAAGTATTGGAGCGTAAATATGGTGAGTTATGAAGGAATGATAAATCAAAACACTTTGAGTATGATCTTAAGTAATTTATAATTGGATGCAGGATCATCCGAGCCAAAGGGAACTTAAGTGAACCTAATGTATTATGTTTATCTAGTCTAATAAGGTCCGGAAGGTTGGATTGATTTAAAGTTGTAAGAATTCCATTATCGCCCACCCGGATCTCACGATCCTTCATTTGAGGGATCCGCTAGTTATAGCCTGTGATCCGGTTTCGGGACCATTTTCTTCACAAAATGCGTGCAAGTTTTTGCACCACGCACCAATTTCAAACCTATTGATTTCTACATCAAGTATTTATGTATGTAAGTAAAGCATAGCAAGCATGGCATGTAAAAGTGACATATAGGCATGCAATTAGGAGAAAGACTGACTTTTTGATATGATATCAAAGAGTCGTAAAATTCCTATTATGTTAACCTAGGTTAAGATGTCTTTGTTTATTGCCATACCATCGGCTACTACTAAGTTCTAAGATAAAAGAAATATTGTTTAAGATGGTACATCACATTGTTCAAATTAAGGTCCTTGACCTTACCTCCTCAAACTTCTCCTTCAAACCCCTCAAGCTTCACCTTCAGTCCCCTCAAGCTTCCATCTCATTTCTTCTTCTTCCCCATTAGAAAATTGGCAATGCATTTAAACATCCCATTCGTTTGTTGGAACTCTTGAGAAGGGCTTGGGATGTCCGGCAATTGGTCAATGTAAGACACGGGGTCGAGATGGTAGTTGCCTATAGGGTTGCTTCCTTCTCCCTCTGTCTCTTCGGATGAGTCCGTTGGTGGATGAGGTCTTTTACCTTCAACTATGAACCTCATTGTTTTCTCATCGGATAGAGTTACCATGAATTTGTTTCAGAAGAAGTGGTCATCCGTATAGGGAGAGGGTTCTAAGGCAAAGAAAAATTTAGCTAGGTGAGTAAGGAGCATAGCATAAGGTAGCACCAACTTGTCCGTCTTGGAAACGCTAGCCATTCGCTTGACCATGTAGTAGGCGAGGTTGAAAGGAGTTGAGTTGACAAGGCAATAGATCATGTAAACTAGACATGCGTTAGGATGATCCTTGTTTCCAACCAAGCAAAGGACATTCTCTTTAAGAACTTGTTCCCATTTCTTGTAGAGAGGGAACATCTCCGAAAGTTCCATTTGGAAGGGATCCCGATGGATGACTTTTAAGTTCCTAGTTACCCGAGTTGGGGAGGCTCTTTGAATAAAAATGGGATCTCTCACCATGGCTGGTTCCGGGAGGGGTGTCAAATAAACCTCATGCTCATCAACCATGTCATGAAGCTTGGCTAATGACCATTCATTGGAATATATGCATACTCCATGGTGAGGAATACGAAGAATCCGGGAAAACTCAACAAGGGATAAGTTGTAGTTGTGTTCATTGATGACGAAGGCAATTGAGATGGTTCCGTCATCATTCCTTATGATCTAAATGCTTTTGTAGAACTCAAGAACAAATACGGGGCATATTTATTCGTGAATGTTGAGGAGACATTGAAAGTTGATTCCCGAAAAGACCTCGGGAATGTCGGTAGTGTTGAGAAAGGATTGTTCGACTACATGGCCTTCATGAAACAACCGCTTTTGTATCATTTTGAAAGCCTTTTGGCCTTGAGGGCTAATACCTTCTTTTCGGTGGTGCATTGGTATATAATGGGCCGTATCTTGGTAGTCTTGTTGTCTAGAGCTTGGCATGATTGATCCTACACACCAAAACCACAATGTGGTGTTAATTAAGTGAATAGTTCCTTTTTGAGGTTCATTACAATTTTTGCTCAACACATCTCTTTTAAATTCATTATGAGTTCTAATTTGTATTAACAAGTATGTAGATGATAGAAACAAGAGATGAGAAGGGAAGGTTACACACAATCACACGTATGAAAATAGAGAATACCTTTGCCATTCTTGCTAATTACTTCTACAAAACCATCCTCAGAAACTGGTGTCACATTAGCATCTTTAGGCTTCTTAGGGTATTGCTCGTCATTGTGCCCAAAAATTTACAAGTCTCGCAACGAGGTGGCTGCAATTCATACTCTATTTTAATGGTTTCCATAGAGTGTCCCGATCCATTAAGAAATGGAATAGCCACAAGTAACTTGTCCAATAACACCTTCTCATACGACACCTCAATGAGTTCCCTCGCAAATTCTCTTCGACCCCACGATTTAAGACACATGTTGCTTGTATAAGCATCCAACCTAATAGGGCGTGCTAAACATGTAGTAATCAAGCTCGACGCTGCTTTTCCGTGTATGCTGCCATAGGAACGTTATGCAACTTAACCCACACTGGAACACGTGTAATTTCTATAATATATAAAGATTGAGTTTCATGACAGGAAGGTTAGTATTAATATTTACAAAAGTGATAATATAAGAATTTAGAATTATATAAAAGAATCAAATGCATAGGTTTTTGACACAAATTCATTTGTTAATATTTTGAGACGAACTCATTTATCACACATTTTCATAGAAATCAACTAGTCAGCAACAATTTTAACTTGACAGCCTTTGTATATATTATGTCTCGTGAACATATGTCTTAAATGTTATTGACACAAGATCTAGTGAGAAGAGTTATTTAAATAAGAAGAATGAGAAAAATTTCTAGCCACAAAATTCAAATAAAAAAAAAGAGAAATAATTAGAAGATGCATACATTTTTGTGGATTCATCTAAGATTGGTGGTTGTGATTTTTTTTTCATTCTTCTATCTTAATTATATTTCTAATTTGATCCTCACTTTACGAATAGTGTTTAAACTTTTATATCTTGACCTGTATTTGTATGTTAGTATTAATGAGTAAAAAAAATAATTAGTTATAATATTTATAAATTTGATAAATTTAAGATTTATGAATGTAAATTTATATTACATAAAAGAATTATATGCATAAATAAAATTGTAAAGTTGTGTTTTTTTTACACTCATTTGTTAATATTTTCAGACGAACTCACGGGTCAACTTTACCCGAATAATTTTGACTTTACCCAATTTTTATATATTTTGTCATGTATGCATATGTCTAACATGTTATTGATACAAATTATAGTTTGATCTTTTATATTTTAACCCGCAAACATATTTTCTAAATAAAGAATAGTTTGATCTTTTAACCATAAACAAGACCTGTGCATGCGAACATATTTTCTAAATAAAAAAAAGTTTGATCTTTTAACCATAAACAAGACCCGTGCATTGCACGGGTCAAAATGTCTAGTTATTATAACAATTTAGTTTTTAATCATATTTGATAGATATATCATTTATAAATTTAAGAGTAAATAGTAAAAATAATCCTTGTGGTTTGGTCAAATTGTAAGTTCATTCTCCATCCTTTCGAAAGTGCACTTGTCGTCCTCATGAGAATTTGCAAGTCACTCTTGGTCCCTGGCCAAAACTAATTGACAAAATTGCCCTAACAGGGACCAAAGTGAAAGAGAAGATAAATGGTAGTTTAGTAATTTAATTTTAGTCAGGGATCAAATGTGCACTTATAAGTTCCTTATAAGAACGATGAGTGCATTTTTGAAAGAATAGGGATTGAACGTATGGACGATTTTTTACTCTAATTTAATATAGCTGATACAAGATCTTGGCTAAGGCCTATGGGTTAGCCCACCAACGCCAACGTTTTAACCCGTTTCGACCAACACTGAAATATTACTCATTTTGCAACGTGCGATCAGAAGATACTTTGTTCTAGTAAGATTTTTGGCAATCTTCTGTTGATATGTGTGATGGCTTATTATGATAGTTTAAAAAAGAATGGACTTGATATCCGTCCATGGTCAATAAAGAACATGTAACCGATTAGGGTGTGATAACCAAAAACAGTAGCCATTGCTTTCGTGTTCCATCCTGGTGATTCATTTTCAGTCATAAAATTGTTTCGTTTACTTTGAGACAGCTTACAGAAACAAGTCTATTCACGCCTTTCACATTCAATTATTATATAGCTCAATGTCTCATTAAACCTGTCACTCAGTAGCCCAATGCTACATTTTATCTGATAATGAAAGTAATAATATTATGAGTATATGTACACATATCATATTTCTGCTTGCAGCTGAACATAAAAGACACAAGTTAAAACCAACAGAACATTTTTACCTTATTTTGAAAGCTTAGCAGCCAACCTGCCTCCTGTTTTCATATCCGCTTGACGCTTTTGTCTCTTTCTTTGGCGTGCTGTCTAAAGGGTGGATTTCTTGTCAACTCTGCATATGAACCTCAGTATCAGCCTATCCTTTTCCCCATTCTGCAGAAGATGGATATTCGGCCTACTTTGAGAGAGCAACATATTTGCGCCTGGACAGATGTGGTTTCCAGAAATTCAAGCCCAAGTTTTGTTGGATGAGGAAACTTTATCTGAACATGAGTATGTAGATGCTATAAAAACATAACACCTTATGTTCGCTTTCTTTGCAACTTAAAATGCAACACAACATTCTTTGACAATCATATAGAACTGCAAAGAAGGTGACTAAAAACAGACGATTATAAATTTATTCAAATCCACAACAAACCGAAATCTCAAAATCACCAATTCCAAACAAACCAAAATCTAAAACACCCCAAAACAAATCAATACAAAACGGAATCACAATTTTCCTCTCCTTGGGATAATCTTCACCAAACTTTTCCAAATACCAAATATGATTTGCACGTGCCTTGGAACCAAATTAGCACATGTGTACAACAAAAACCCAAACCCCACTGACGATCCGTCATCATACTCCAACCCAACCACTCCACAATTTCCCCAAAATAATTAGCACAACTCACATACTCAAATAACCCGCCAAAAGGAATCTTATACCCAACACCAAAACCCTCTTCCTTCAGTCTCACCAACATCATATCAGATTTCACATTCACGAACATACCAATAATAAACACCACAAACCCACAACAAAACCGCCACCAAAAGCAATAATCATTCGCAGAATCAGCATAGTGCGACACCCTCTCGCCTGTAAGTAAGAATTAAATATATTATACACAAATGCGATACTCATGACACTGATGGGGTATCGGTTGGTGGGTTTTCTTCGTAGTTTAAGAGGGTATATGATAGTACGATGAATGTAATGTAAAAGGAAAGTTGAGATTAGCATTATGGATTTTGGATTAGAGTAATGTTGACCTAATGGATAGAGAATAAGGGTGAACCAAAGAGTGGGGCTTTCCATAATGAACCATGCTAATGATGGTGGAAGTGGGTCCCCATCCTTTGCGGTGGTGTTTGCCATACGGGCGGTTATGTAACGGCATGAGATGAAGGTTAGTGGGCTAATGATGAAGAAGGTTATTACGGAGTAATGGAAAAAGGTTTCATCTAATGGCATTGCTTTAAGGGGTGTTTGTCTGAGCTTATTTTGTGGGCTTATGCTTAAGTTCAATAAGCAACTTATAGCTTATGACAAATAAGCTCATAAGCTGTTGATGGATTAGCTTATGATTATGAGGTTACAGGCTGTTGTTAAGAGAGCAAAACGACCTTCAGTTACTTGTATATGACTTGGTGTTGAACTTCAAAATGGAAACAAATGCCTGAAAAAAATCTATCTGTCATTCCTTGTCATCATAAGACAAAAAGCAAGTGTAGGTAGAGACATCTTAAATTGCCAACAAAGATTAACTTCCTCCCTATGCCTGATTAGCTGTAGCGGTAGCAGGGTCTGGAATGTAAAATGATATTGCTAATACAAGATAGAACTAGTCATTAAACAAGAAACATTTTGAGGTTTAAAAATGATTTGTTGAGAATAACATTTTGAAAGAATAAGTCACTAAAACTGACAGGTTGAATTTACCATAAGAGTTGGCCTTGCCTTTATATAATACTAGTAAGGTTGTATGTACTAAAGAATGTCCCAAAACCTCCAGCCTAGGCCAATTGACCGCTTGAGTAGGTCCTGGCAACATATCTTGGCTATATATGTCCATTCCAAATGCAATCACAGGAAGATTAAAAAAAAAGTTTGGACAATTATCTACTTGAGGGTAACAAAAATATTCAGCTTTACGACTAAACTATCACCTTTTGCACCAATTTATAACAAAGAAACTCAGAATGTAAAATTATTTCAACAGAATCACAATTACCTTCAAATGTCTTTGTTAGGGAGGGTGGAGGTATCATCGATGTGAGAAAAGAACAGCAACTGTTGTTGGTTGGTGATGTGTTCTGTCGAGCCGCCAAGATTGGCCCTTTTTTTTTTTTTTTTTTTTTTTTTCTTAAAGGTAAATTTTATTAAGAAAGGAGCCAACAAAGGGCAAGACAAAACAAGCACAAAGCACTAACAACTGTTAGGACACTTCCCTAACTAGCTATGCTAAGGCTAAACGCCAAATGGCCAAAGATGATATCCACAACAAACATAACCAAAGAAACAAATACATAAAATCAGAATACAAATGAAACCAACAACAAAGACTACTATACTCCTATAGCATACTCTGGATCCATAAAACAGAATGGGTTTTATCTTTTGTTTTGTTGGGAGTGTGTGCTTATTTGGGCTTGCAAACCTTTTTTCTTTTCTTCCTAAAATAACTATTGAAAACCTTTTTTTTTTTTTTTTTTTTTTTACATTTAAGCCATTTTTCCCGATCTATTTCTAAAATCAATCACCGTTACCAAAAAGTCTTATTTTTATTTAGAGTAAAATACACGGTTAGTCCATAATCTTGTATTTTAACATCACGCTGGAGCAAAACTTGATTTTTTATCGTCGGGGATCCAAAACAAGTTTTTTATAGGCTAAACTCGTCACTTGACCATTAACGCCGACGTCAACGTCTGATTTATGTTAGTTAGTGGAGGGTATTATAGTTCATACACATTTATACCACACCTTAGTTAATTGTAACCCAAGACAATTCCACCAACACAGAAAGGGGTGATTGTTTGAGCTAATTAAACCATTACACCTGACATTTTAAGTATAACTTTATAAAAGTCAACTGATAAACAATGTATGATCTCACAGAATTTAACCCATAGGATAAACAAACAAATATTATACATAACTAACTATTTAGCAAGTTGACTTATAACAGCTTGTTAGTACAAAAGTGTGACGGGTTGTAATGGAGAGAGAGTAAACCTATCTTGCTTCCTTCCGTCCCCGAAATGATTGCACTTTCTTGAAGCCTTGCTTCTACCCGTGTTCATGCGATTTCCACCGCACTGGGGTAACGATCTCTTTTTTCGTGGTTGTTCATGGCTACTTCCCTCGTAGAAGGATGCGGTTACCCTCATCATCTCATCTACCGACTGGGTATATTATCATGCAACCTTTAATTAACTCGGGGTTAGTAATCTCGTGCATGAAGCTGGATACCTTCATGACTTCTGGGGCTCCTTTGACATCCCTTCTTTCTACCTTGAACCTCTTCACAAAGTCTTATGTGGTTTCTCCTTCTTTCTGTTTGATGTGATGGAGTTCCACAGGATCCTTTATGCACTTCTTTTGCTGAAGGAAATTTGATAGGAAGATTTCTTTCAGCTCATCATAACTGTCTACCGATTCTGGCGGAAGATCATCGAACCACACCCTAGCGGATCCAGTGGGAGTGGAATTGAACATGTGGCACCAAGTTGGCATGGCCCAACGTTCTACTTTTGCTGCTGCTTGAAAGACTTTTATGTGGTCTTCCGGATCTTCACTTCCATCATATGTCTTCACATTGGTGGGCATTCGCGTCTTCTTGGGCATGTCGAAATAGCGAATGCGTGGGGTGAACGGGTCGGCCTCTTGCACACCCATGGCCTAGCTAAGTCTTCGTAATCGACGTCCGACTTTTGCTTTTGGATCCGGATCTCCGCTCGCTCGCCTCCGCTTTCCTCACTTTCGTAAAGTCGATCGGTATTCTGCGAGTATGTCCGACTATCTTTGTATCCTCTGGAATAGGGTTCCGTTCTTTGTGAATATGAGTAATGGTAGTTGTCTTCCTCCTCTTTTTGAGATCCGCGACGACTGGTTCTCCTTTGGCTTTCGGAGCACACATAAATGTTTTTTTCTCTATCCCCTAGTCTGTGGAACACACCCTTCCGCAGCCTTCTGAACACCTCTTCTTTTTCAACGGCTTTCTTTTGTGGTGATCTGGATCGGCTGCGCCTCGGCTCGGAGTCTTCTCTTGCGTTCCGACACTTTCGAGATTCGATCTTCTTCCTCGCATCCTCCTTCGCGCTCGCCTTCCGGATTCGGATTGTTGTGACGCTTCGCGGAAATCCAACCGAGTTTATAGCGCTTCTCTAGCCTTGACTCTATCTTCATGTTTCCGAACTTTCTATGTCACAATAGGTAAGATCTGGTCGTAGTACTTCTTGACGGCTGCGCTGGACGCGGGCCCTTCAAGTCCTTCCAGATCTACGGTGTTTCTTTTTGCGTGTTCGCATCATGGACACGGGAGCGGGTGTTGGATCAGATTGAGCTCCTATGGTGAGCATTTTTCCAGAACGCAGTTGTGTATGGGTCTCACGGATGGCGCCAACTTGTTAGTACAAAAGTGTGACGGTTGTAATGGTGTTAGTGTAGCTCGTTGGATTGGGCTAACAAGCTACTAGTAGGATGATCTTGTACTAATCCAAGTAGTTTGATTGATTTCTCTGCACAAGAAGGGTAAATCGTTAGCCATACCGTGGGGACGGACCCCACGATTAGACTCCGGCGTGAGAGTAAGTGCACATTCTTGACATAGAAGTAAGAGTATATGTGTGTAATTATGAGAGAAAGTTGTACCTTGTATGGGGATTAGAGCCCTTTTATAGGCGAGGCTTACCGCTAGAGTTTCCTTGTTACCGTATATAGCGCTTAGTTGTCGAGTCGGACCTTGTTCGGAGGGTTCCGTGTTAATCACGGATGCGGGCACGTGATACCTTCACGGCCTGGAGGTTCGGTCTCGCTAACTATCCTGCTCGTCTTTTGGCCCGGACTATAGCCAATTTCATTATTGGGCTTATCGTTGGTCCGTTGTTCGTAGTTATTCTTATTGTTGGGCGGGGCCCAAGATTCAGATAGTACGTATTGGGCCTAGTGGGCTTGTTATATGTGCTATACGTCATCAACAGTCAACTTGCTATGTTCAATGTTTGATGCAACTGGAAAAGAACTGAAACTAGTGAGTCATTGTCTGATATATGGTTCTACTGACATTTCACAACATATATATGATGATGCGCTTCACTTCAAAACGCTTAATCACGAACCTTCAAATGATCTACACATTAGTCGTGGATATGCATAAACTGATGAACACACAAAACATCAACCTTAAAGTGGTGATGATACTGCTACCTTGTCTACAAAAACAAGTATGCAAACAACAAACATATAATTTAGTTACTGTACTATTACAGCTTAAAAGAATTAAACACGTGACATGGTATTTGATTGGCTCCCAAACGGTCAGGTTTATTACACAAGTCAACCACTTGTGAATGGTCAACCGTAATAAAAGTCGACACTTGAGAACGCAATGCAATTAAGTCCGGAGAGTTTAGTGTTTCCCAGTCGTTAAGTCCCAACGAGTGCATGCGATTGAATCTAAACACGAGCGATCGGTGATATTGAACAAGAAAGGGGTATGATAATACTAGATGACAAAGGAAAAATGAAAGAAAATTAAAAAGATAAATTATATTAAATAAATGCTATCACTATTTTTAAAATTGGATTTTCTTGATTTTTCTTTTATAAATTTGAATTAAAACTAATTTTAAACTTTAAAACTTAATTAAAATACTAAAAATTATGAAATTAAAGAGGAAAATTGTGAAACTATTTTTCAAAATCTAAAATAACTAAACAAACTTTTGAAAATTGAATTTGTATTTTTCGATTTATATTCTAATTTCTATGATTTAAAACTATTTAAAACTAATTAAATTGCTAAAATTACTATTTAAACTAGGAAAATTATGGAAAAATATTTTTTGGCTTTTTATATTTATTTTAATCTATGAAAATTGAAAACTTATTTTTTGAAGCTTTTCCGATTTATTTGTATTAAAAGCTATTTAAAAGTCCTAAAACCCATTTAAATAGGGAAAATAGCAAACAGTGATGAAAAATTATGAACAATTCAGGAAAAGTCTAAAATAATATTCTAAATCTATGAAAATATAAAACCTATACTAGTGTGCAAGATTCAGGTTCAGAGAAAAGTGCTTATAAATAATCACTTGTAAAAGCTATGTCGAAATGAGAACCAACCGAAAGCGTGGCTATAATATGCTAAAACAACTTAAACCGACTAGTTTCAACTAACCTAATCATCTAAAACTATGATTACCATGATTTGACTTAATGAATAACCAAGAACCAAACAACTTTTAACCTCTATGTTGCGCCTTATGTAATCGGCTTATCAAAAGAGCTTTATGGAAAACTGAATTGTGATCCTCAAGAAGACCAACCAAAGGAGCCAATAAACCAAGTTTCGGACCTTAGTGATAAAAACAAGACCCGCACAAGGTTCGAAGTTGCTCGCTCACACTCGCAGTATCTTTGAGTGAACAGGCGTATGGATGCTAATTGACAATGATTAAGTGCTTAAGATCTGTTTCCAAAATTTCACAAAATCGATTTCAATAATAGACCAACTAAACTTGTTAAGTCCAAAATTTCACTTGAATTGAACCAATAATGAATCAATGAAAATTCCACAAACTTTGGTGAAAACTGAGTTATTCAACTTTGACTTTTGATCAGATTTGAGAACTTTGACCAAAGTGAGATTTGAGCTTAATTTGTGAACTGATATTGATGATTTAAGGTAAAGTGAGACCAAGTAAAGCTAACTTAACTATTTTTAAACCTAGATGCTTAATATTAACTACTGAATCTTAGTGAGTTGAGAATGAAATCAGATATTAACCCATTTTGACTATGAGTAGTAACAGATTCAAAATTAT
This sequence comes from Chrysanthemum lavandulifolium, assembly GCA_022545495.1. Taxonomy (NCBI): domain Eukaryota; kingdom Viridiplantae; phylum Streptophyta; class Magnoliopsida; order Asterales; family Asteraceae; genus Chrysanthemum; species Chrysanthemum lavandulifolium. Next base: position 14,253 of record JAHFWF010000158.1, on the reverse strand, counting down.
GACCAAAGTAACTTTAATATACCTAATAATGACTAAAACCAATAAACTTAACTATCGAATTGTCCTAAAACTCGATACAATCCTTGTGCCAAACATCATTATAAGGATGATGACAAGTTTTTTCAAATCAAATTGCAATTCCAAGCTTAAGCTTACTCCCAAATGATTCCATAACTCAAATTACACCTAAATGTATCAAACTTAATAGCAAATCTACACTAAACCTATAAGATCTTAAGTATGCGATAATAACAAAATTAATGCAGATTAACAAAGTACTTGATACGATGCAAATGATACTAAAACTAATGATATTTAAGCTATTATAATACTAAATTAACTCAAATAAACAAACATTAAAAGCTATTCAGATTAAGAAAGAAGTCGGTACTCACGCTTTGTCCACTCATAAATGGCTTATCACAAAACCACAACTACACTAATTCAATCTAAATATACCCCATTCCAAAGACCGCATCAACCCATATCCATAGCTATCTCAAAGAACACGTACTAATTCAACCATAATTATGAACCTTTGACTTTTGTTGACCAAAATCCAAATTTGCTTGAAATCGAATTATAAGCTTACTAAAAGCTATGTGAAGTCAGAATAAGCTCAACTAAGTTCTAAATAGGCTATTCAAGCCCGGATTTAGCACACTTGATATCGATTTTAGAACAGGAACATAAAAACAAGTTTTTGGTTCAAACTTCAAATTAATACTTGAAATTAAATTACAACCGATAAAATGTGTTTTCTTAGTACAATATGTATGAAATTAAACATTTAGAACTAATTTAAGACATTAATATTAAAACGACATGAAAGAAAAATACAAACTAAAACTACTCCTTCTCTAGCTTCTCTTCCTCCTTTATCAACAAAAGTCTTCCACTTGCCTTCTAAGTGTTTCCCACTTTTATTTTGAGCCATTGGATGAGTAGAGTTGATATTGGCCGCTTGATGAATTTTGGCGCCAAACCGATATAGCAACCTGGGGTTTGAGTGCAAGGAAGGAGAAACATTTAATGCTTCTTGGATTGTTGGGTGAGGTGGAGTGATAAGGTGTGGGTCATGAAATGGAGGTGAGGATAGTGAGTGGTTTTGCGAGCAGTTGGTGAAGGTGAAGTGTTGGAGGAAAAGGAGGGTTTGACCATGTTTTTGACCGGGGTATTATATTAGACAGGGGGTTCACAAAAGGGGGTCATGGGTTGATTTGGCAGGGGTCAAGGGTCAAGGGAAGGGTTTAAGGGTCATGGTTTGGTATTAATTAACAAGGACCATTTTTGCAATTCCACAAAAACCAAGGACCAAATCTGCCAATTTTTCAAAGTTTTTCCAAGGGTCAATCTTGCCAAGTTTCAATAGTACAAGGACCATAAAAGATAATTTTCCATTTTTAAACTTCCAAGGACTATTTTTGCCAATTTTGAAACTTGAAGGACCAAACTTGTAAATCCTCCAAACTTTTACCCAAGGATCATTTTGACAAATTTTGATTTTGAAAGGACTTGGGTTGACTTTTATTCCAAAACAAATGCTCGTGGACCGATTTTGTCAAGATTTGAAAGTCGAGGGATCGAATCGCCAATTATGAAAACTTTGCTCGCTTTTCATCGATTTTAAACATTTTGCATCCGAAACATATAAAATACAATTTTGGGATATTTTCAGATTTTGATGCATTTAATGCTTTTAAATGTTTTCAGCTCAGATTTGACCAAAATGATGAGTATTTACACACTCATCAAGATTCATCATTGAAACATCACCTAGGATGGCCTTTGGGCGAAAAGTGCAAGGACGCAGTTTGTAATCCGTTCTCTGCTTCTAAAGGGTGTCTTAACACCGCTAGAAACATCAGCAGCAGCACCATCAACCCTTTTAGCCTTCTCCTTCCCATCAAAACCAGCCAAGTTTTCAACATCAAAACCTGAAAACTCAACCATTTTAGCCTTCCCCTTCTCATCAAAACTTCGCTTAAAATGTTGAACAACTTCTTTCCCCTTTTTTGTGTGCAAAACATCCTCTTCCTCAAGCAGCTTTCCTTTTCCTTTAATTTTCTCCCTTTTTTTCATCTACAACCCCTTCTTTCTCTTTGATTATAACACCACCTTTCACTGTTGGTGTCTTGGTTCCACTCGCATGTTTTCCTATCTATCCCCGCCATTTACGCCTAGTCCTAAAAGGTGTTGGACTAACCATTCAAAAGTTAGCATCTAGCTCTACCCAACCCACAACTTCAAAACTTATGTTTTTTAAGTAAAATTGTGCTAACTTTTGGGGCTTGTATGCAACAAAGATATCAACGGACTCATGTGTTTCAAATTAGTGCAAACAAAGTATGAACATCATCATCGGTATGAATCAAATGCAAACCATTTTCTAAGGATTCTTTAGGATCACGTAAAAACAATGCCCATTTTTGTTCATTAATCTCGATAATGATTTATCAAGGCTTGAAATAAATATATCCCTATCACCGTAAAGGCACACAGATTAATTAATGAACCTCCTTCATACCGAGTGGGCTATAATCAAAAACCCATTATAGTGGATTCTAAACAAGACCTCACCTTATTCTTCTTCCCGAACAACCTTAAAAGTTGACACGAATATGCTCATGTCTTTCATGGTTTTACCGTGTATTTTTACGAATGGGTTTGACTTGATGTGTTTTCAAGATGTGAGTGTGGATGTATTTTAGGTTTGGTTTGGATTATGCTTTAATTGGGTCCGGTTATTATGAGAGTGTTTATGTTTTTGGATCTTATTAGTTGGGTTTATTTGGTGTTTGGAAACACATTAATTGTGTATAAGCGTATCAAGGAAGGCAAAGGTCAAGTTGCAGGGTAATAATTTTCATACGTCACACTTGGTCCCTGAATTTGGTCAGTTAGCCGTTTTTTACTAATGAGTGTGTAAATACTCATCATTTTTGTACAATATAAACTGCAAAATCATCCGAAAACACTCAAAATGCATCAAAATGATGAAAATATCACAAATCGTTGTTTTATGTGTTTTAAATGCAAAATATCAAAATCGATGAAAACATATCAAATTTGCAAAATTGCGCTTTAGTCCCCAAGTTTCAAAAGTTGTCAAAAATAGTCCCTGAGTCAAAATTTCAAAAGAAAAGTCACCAAAGGTCCTTTTAAAATCAAAAGTTGTCAAATTTAGTCCTTTGGTGAAAAATATAAAAAGTTTGAGAAAATTACAAGTTTAGCCCTTCAACTTTGAAAATTGGCAGAAATGGCCCCTGGAAAATTGCAAAATGGCAAGTTTGGCCCTTATACTTTTTGAGAGTGTCACTTTTGGTCCCTTGAAACATCTTTGAAGAATTGGCAGCCTGGTCCCTTGATTTTCAGATTTTACACCTAAAGTCCCTTGTCATTTAAACCTATTTGGCCTAGTCATATTACATTTTTGGACCCTGCCAGAGCTTTGAACCCCTGTCTTATGCAAATGTGAACCCCCCTTATATTATTACTCTGGTCAATCTTGGTCAAACACCACCCCATGGCGCCAAAGTCTCACCACTCCCACCTGCTTCCTGCAACTCAAGCTACAACCCATCCCCCCTCCTCACCATCCACTCAAACATGTCCCCCACCTATTACTAACATCCAAGGATCATTAATTGCATCTTCCCCCCCACTCAACCCCACATGGATATAAGGAAAATTACGCCAAAAACTGCTTGAATGGCCGTGATTGTTTTAAAGCCATCCAATGGCTAAGGATTGGTGGAATTCATCGTAAGAGAGAAAAAGACTTTGGATTATAAAAGAAGCAAAAGGAGAGCAAGAGGAGATGTCTTGTAGTTTTTAATTTTCTCTCAATGTCGTTTTTATCTTAAATTCCTTAATTTAGTATAAAACTTGTAATCTTTGTTAAATTGTATTAATTTAAAGTGTTTAAGTGTTTTAAGACTCATTTCAAGCATTAATATCGCTTTATGTTTACAATTGATCTTTATTGTCCAACGTTGAAAATCTCAATTTTATCTCTTACAACCAAGCTTCAATAAGCTTATTTCTCGCTTTTAATAAGCTTACACAAGCTTATCATAGCTTTTTGTAAGCTTTAGTTCAAGTGTTTAGCAAGTTTGTAAATTAGTCAACAAAAGTCAACGGGGACTAAAATTGGAAATGCAATGGAATTGGGTTGATGCAGCTTGGAAATGGGTTGCTTTGGATTCATTTGGGTTGATATTTAGGATAGTGGTTCTTTGTTTCACATGTTTCAAGCCATAGTGGCTAAGGACCAAATTGTAAGTGAATTCCTAAGTTTCATAGCTTAAACTGTTTTAGTAGTTTTAAGTAGTTAAAGTCTGTTTTAAAAGTTGTACTTAGAGTAATTAAACTCATTTGGATCAATATCATGGGTTAGTTCATTGATTGGATCAGTTTTGAGTCCTAAATAGTTTATAAAGGAGTGTTTGGTATTGTCAGTATAAACTGCCTTTAAGGCTTGCTCATTGGTTAAGATCTTTTGTTTCATGTTTGTTTAGTTAATATTCACTCTTATCTCGCCCAAGTTTGTGCTCGCAAAACCGTGAAAGTCAAAAATCACATCTTATTGTCTTAACTTGTTCATCTGTTGTGATCTTTGCAAATCAAACTTTTGTTTTGTGTTCAAAAGTCATAAACAAAGCTTGCGTAAGTTTCATCTCATCATTTCATATCATAACTGCTCAAAATTGCTTGCAAAACTCACCAAAGTCAACTATACTCAACTCGCTTCAAAAGTCAATTTGGCAAAATTCGCTTTTAAGCCTAAATGGAAGGAATTTTCTTGGCTTCATCTTTAAGCCAAATTTAGTGAGATTTGTTGTTTTAGAAACTTCAACCGGTACCTTTACTTATCTACATTTTTGTGGATTTTGTCATTTTTCTAAAAGCTCCAAATGTGGTTTTCATGTTAAGTGCTGCCAGTAGGCAATCGTTAATCGCATTGTGGCTTGAAAGGTGTTTTGCATAGCTTGTACAGAGCTTATCATAGCTCCACTAGGTCTGATATTTGGTTTATAAGCTCTCACCCAGGTCTAGGATAAGTTCCAGTTGGTGTTTTTCGCTTTTAGCTTAATTTGAAGATTGTGCTTGTGTCCAAAGTTGGTACCCTTTAACTGCTTTTCATACATAAGCTCATTCATCAAATCATTGTGGATTGCAAATCGAGGTTCAAGCTTGTTGTTACTCATTGCATTTTGGTTATTTTAGCTTATTAGAGCTTCATATTCAGTTTGGTAGCCTTTGGATCCCATTTGCTTAATCAAGTGCTTATTTCAATAAGCACTTCCACATCAGTTCCATTTTTCTACACATAAGCTCCTGTTTTTTCATTTTTCTCAGATTCCTTATATTATTTTAGAGTTTTCCTGAAATTTTCAGATTTTTCCAAGTTGATTTGCTATTTTTCTGTATTTTAATTAGTTTTTAAGCATTTTTAATTAGCAATTAATACAAAAAATTAAGAAAAGGTTCAAAAAAATAATTTTTCATTTTTCTTAAGTTAAGATAAATATAAAAAGACAAAAAAGTATTTTTCTAGATTTTTCTTAGTTTAATTTGTATTTTTAAGCCATTTAATTAGTTTTTAATAGTTTAAAATTCATAAAAAATACAAAAATAATCAGAAAAATACAAAAATAGTTTTGAAAATTCTATTTTGATATTTTAGATTTTTCTAAGTCTTAATTTTATTTTTCTAGCTTTATTTCCTAATTTCTTGTGTTTTAGGTAATTATTTAATAGTTAAAAATAGTTTTTAATTAATAATAATTAGATAAATAGTTGTAAAAATAATTTTCTTTTTCTAAATATTTTCTTTTATCATTAGGTTTGTAAAAATATCATTTTTATATTTTTAGGGTTAATATTGATTAAGTTTCACTTTTTAATTTGTACGCTACGTAGTTTTAATTTCAGTTTTATAAAAACATAAAAACAAAAACATCATTTTAATTATAGTGATAGCGTTTATTTAATAGATTTTATCTTTTTAATTTCCTTTAATTTGCATTTAAGCCGTTTTAATTTGTTGGCTTTTTCTTGTAGTAATCATATTCACAAATCCCTTTTTCGTTCAAATTCCTCGATCACTTTACGTTTGATAATTCATTGCATAGCTCGCTGGGACATAACGACCCGGGGAGACCCTATACTCCTCAGATCTTCATTGAATTGCCTCGAGCCGCTTTAAGCTTGTTACGGTCCGCCATTCACAAGTGGCGTGCTTGAGTGATAAAGCTTGACCGTTTGGGAGCGCATCAAATTTTACGCCACGCCGGGAGTCAGGCTAATTGTCTTACGCTTAGCGATTAGTTGTTTGAATACTCACTCATTTGTTTATATCATCCATATCTATCTATATATATCCATATTTTTATAAAAATCCAAAAACCCAAAACATCCAAAACGTATAAAACACAAAAATATTTTTCCTTTTGTTTCTATATATGTATCAAATATAAAAATACAAAAGATTCGCTGCTTTTTTAATAATAACAACTTAAAAGATTACCACCATAAACCAAGGCAAAGGCACTACCTAATTGGGGTGCGACCATAATAAGTTCCCGAACCAAAGATATAAAACTTGCCTTTGTGTCCTTGTGATTGGTGTACCTTTTCAAAGAAGCCATTCATCTTGTGATTATTGGTAAAGTTCATCGTTGTTTTGCCTCGATTTTGTGTTAATTGATTTTGTTGTGATATCTACGCTTCGAACCGTAAAACCCATAAAGATTCTTCTCACCCCATTTTTATAAAACGCCTTCATAATTCTCATTCTCATCCGAAAGATTTTCATAATTCCCATTTCTCTCCTTAACTCGAGATTCCTTAGAGTTAACTCTAGTGCATGCGCACTGCTCTTCTAGATCATTGAGTCCTTTGCGTGATCTAGCGAAATTCCAAGAAAACGCTCTCGAGACGTGTCGCCCAAATAGTCGAACCCGAGATTCGTACTATTTCAAACAACAATATGGCGCATTTAACGTATTATGGCGGAAATGCTCCAAGCACCCACCGAGGTTATGGAGATGCCATCATTCTACCAAGAATCAACTCGATCACTTTGAATTGAAGAAACATTTGATCCAACTTGTGTCTACAAATCAATTCCACGGGTTTGATCGAGAAGACCGTATGCACACATCCGCTGGTTTAACAAGTTGACTTCAACTATCAATTTCAAGGATGTTCCACAAAAGTCATCAAGTTGATGCTTTTTCCATTCTCTCTCGAGGGACAAATTTTTATTTGGTGGAAAAGAACCCCTCGATCTATCGAAACTTGGGAGGATCTTGTTCAAAAGTTTGTGAATTATTTCTTTCCTCCATCAAAGACGACTAATCTTAAAAATGAAATTTCGGATTTCGTCAAAATTTCGATGAAAACTTTGGAGAGGCATGGAGAGATTCAAAGATCTCTCGTGAAATGCCCCATCATGAATTCACGGAGCTTCAACAAGTCAATATCTTTTACAATGGGTTGAATGGTAACGATCAAGATTCCTTGAATGCAACCGCAGCGCAATATCTTGAATCGTAGACCTAAAGATGTGATTGAGATTTGCGAGCGTAAATCAAAAGTTCCTATTTCTCGCAACAAAGTCAATACTCCTAACCTCCTTCTTCTTCATCCAAGAACTCTTCCGAGTTAGCAGCCCGATAATTTGCTCTAACGGATGTTATCCGTTGTATGATTAAGGATGTTAAGGAAATCAAAAGCGAAATTCATAAGCCTCGAACCGGTCAAAGCCGTAAACAAGGTGTGTGAAACTTGTAGTGGTCCACATGCGTATTATGATTGTCAAGCAACCGATGCTTCCTTTTACCAAGCTCCGTAGCTTCGTAAACCACAATCAATACCGACCACAAGCCGATCCTCATTACCGCACACTAGCGGTATGACACCACCGGTTTTCCTCCTGCAAAACCATGGCAATCAAAATCGCTTCATTCGAATCAAGGACAAAATTTCAATAACTCTCAAAATTTCAATCAAAACCGGAACAATTTCAACCAACCTCAACCATATCAAGCTCCTAATCATCAAAGTTATCAACAACCTCCTCAAGCTCCCATGCCAAATGACTTCATGAAAATTACCGAGTCAAGCATACGCTCAATGCAAACTCGGATCAATAACATGAGAGTTGAGCTTAAAAGGAAATTGATACCACCATGTCTCGCAGACAAATGAGTTAAAGAATATGATGAGCGCTTTCATGAACATGAATATGAACAAAGCTCGTCATCTTCCTGAGGACTCCTGCAATACTATCCCTAATCCCAATGTCGAGTTGAAAGCCGTCACCACTGTAGTGGTAAGACGCACAATGGACCTTCGACTCTATGCCCCTCCTCCCGTGGCATTTAGTCAAGTTACCAAGGAGACAATGGACAAGGTGCATTATTCAAGCCCAATGGCATCAAGACACGTCCCACCTTCGGTAGTCCAAGCTTTAAGTCCGAACCCGACGTTCAAGAAAATCTGAGCCGTAAAACACTTCCATCCCGGCTCAAAAGTCTAGTCGACTTCCTTACCCATCAAGAATGAATGATGAGAAGCTCAAAGACAAAAGCAAAGAGCAAATGGAAATTTTTTCCAAATCTTCAATGAGCTACACTTTGATATAAGCTTCGTTGATGCTCTCGCTCTAATGCCTAAATTTGCATCCACGCTTAAAGGCTTCATCGAGCAACAAAGATAAGTTGTCCGAGATGGCGAAAACCCTCTAAATGAGCAATGCTCACCGCCATTCTTAATAAGCTTCCCGAAAGCTTGAAGACCCCGGCCGGTTTTAATCCCGTGTGATTTCTTGGGATGTTTCAATGTTCGCCTTGGCGATCTTGGCGCTAGCATTAACCTCATGCCACTCTCGTGATGGAAGAAACCGCTCTTCCCGAACTTTCATCCACTCGTATGACACTCGAGCTAGCGGACCGCACTGTAACTCGTCCACTGGGATAGCCGAGGATGTCGTGATGAAAGTGGGAAAATTTCACTTTCATGCCGACTTTGTTGTAGTAGACTTCGATGCGGATCCTAGAGTTCCCTTATCTTAGGGAGAGCTTTCTTAAGAACAGTCGTGCTCGATTGATGTGTTTGTCAAGAGTTGACCATACGGGTTGACAACGAAGAGCTCACATTGAATATCAACCAACTCCAAACCTCTCAGACAAACAGAGTGTTGCCACAATTGATCAAATATCCAAAGATTCAATGCAACACTCTCAAACTTCACGGTTAAGAGGAGTTTTCAAAACGCGTCTTGAGCTCAAAGCTTTGAAAATTACCCCGGTTCAAACAAATGGTTTGAAAGTTGTACTGTGGAAGTCAAGAGTGTTCTTGATGATGATGACGATCTAGAATCGGAGACTTCATCGGAAGTGGTGGAAACTGCTAGCTCTAAGAGCACACCACTTGTCCCACCTCCGAATCGCTTGTCGATCGAGATTGTTAACTCGTGGATGAAACTAAACTCTTCGCTTTCATCCGAGTTGGATGATGATGTTTGTGATCCAATGGGAGACATTCTTCCCATTGATGAATTGCTCAAAATGATCCATCATCTTCTAGTCTTATTCCCGACTCTTCCATCCCTTCTCTCACCCCGATGAGGAAGATGACAACTTTGGAATGAAGTCGATGCATTTCTTAGTGATGAATCAATTCCAACGGAATTGATAACACTTACTTTGATCCGGAGGAGACATCCTTTTCCGAAAGTCCGTTGATTGAAGAACCGCTTCCCACCCTCCTCCCGGACATCTTCTTGACAATCACCATCTAAGCTTCAAGATTAAGCTTAAAGATGTCAAACCGGTGATTTTCTTCTCTCTCACGAGGAATGGACATGCATTCTCATGTATCGCCTTTATTCCATTCTTCATGATGGTGTGGTTGCTCTTTCCTTTCTCTTCGGAATGAGGACACCATCTTTGACCCCGTATCATCCTTTATAGTTTCTACTATTAACAATACCGAGGTTGTATCTCGTCGGTGTGGAACTTTCGATGTTCATATGTTTATTAACATTGTGAACGAAAGTCCGATCGAGATTGGTTTTCCACGTTACTTTCCCCATGAACAAATGAATGCGGGTCGAGTCAAGCTAGCGACTCGGTAATCAAAAATAAGAGATGCAATATGGGTTTTCACCCATATTTCGACTTCTTTCTATATTTCTACCACCCTAGTGTGGGGGTTGCCCACATGTTGTAAAAAAAAAAAAAAAAAAAAATGGTTTCAAATAATGGCCGTAGTATTTCCTTTTACGTTTTTGTTTCGCATAACCACGGTACTTTGAATATTGAGGCAATATTCATTTCTAAGTGTGGGGAATTCTCACGAATTTCATATGTATTATCCGCCCAATTCCCGTTTTGGCCAAATTTTTTTTGGAGTAAGTGTTCTACACTTACTCAATTGGTTATCATCCGCCTTGTCTAATAAACAAAAGGATTGGCTAATCCAGAGCAAACGGCTCTTGGTAAAGATATATCAAACCGTTGACGGCTTGCAATTTGCCCAAAATTGTATGGTATTCAACTCACCATATCCTAAAAAGTGAAGAGTTGGCTAGCCCGCAAGATTATGGCTTGTGGTAAAGGCAAGGAAAATCCATAATTGGTAATCACCACCAAAGATAATATTGATAATTTATCTAAGATTTGGCTAGTCCGAGCAAACGGCTTCGGTAAAGACAAAATCAAACCGTTGAAAGTGGTGGTTTGCTCAAAATCACATGGTTATCGGTGTACCATGGTTCTTACTTGAACTAAAACATTTGGCTACTCCGTAGTAATGGCTTTTGGTAAAGAGATTAAAATCCATTATGTTTTCTCAAATCATTGCTAGGGACTAGCAATATCTCATGTGGGGATTGATGAGTGTGTAAATACTCATCATTTTTGTACAATATAAACTGCAAAATCATCCGAAAACACTCAAAATGCATCAAAATGATAAAAATATCACAAATCGTTGTTTTATGTGTTTTAAATGCAAAATATCAAAATCGATGAAAAACATATCAAATTTGCAAAATTGCGCTTTAGTCCCCAAGTTTCAAAAGTTGTCAAAAATAGTCCCCGAGTCAAAATTTCAAAAGAAAAGTCACCAAAGGTCCTTTTAAAATCAAAAGTTGTCAAATTTAGTCCTTTGGTGAAAAATATAAAAGTTTGAGAAAATTACAAGTTTAGCCCTTCAACTTTGAAAATTGGCGAAATGGCCCCTGAAATTGCAAAATGGCAAGTTTGGCCTTATACTTTTGAGAGTGTCACTTTGGTCCCTTGAAACATCTTTGAAGAATTGGCGACTGGTCCCTTGATTTTCGATTTTACACCTAAAGTCCTTGTCATTTAAACCTATTCGCCTAGTCATATTACATTTTGGACCCCGCCATAGCTTTGAACCCCTGTCTTATGCAATTGTGAACCCCTTATATTATTACTCGGTCAATCTTGGTCAAACACCACCCCATGGCGCCAAAGTCTCACCACTCCCACCTGCTTCCTGCAACTCAAGCTACAACCCATCCCTCCTCACCATCCACCAAACATGCCCCCACCTATTACTAACATCCAAGGATCATTAATTGCATCTTCCCCCCCTCACTCAACCCCACATGGATATAAGGAAAATTGGCGCCAAAAATCTGTTTGAATGGCCAGGATTGTTTTAAAGCCATCCAATGGCTAAGGATTGGTGGGAATTCATCAGAAGTGAGAGAAAAAGACTTTGGATTATAAAAGAAGCAAAAGGAGAGCAAGAGGAGATGTCTTGTAGTTTTTAATTTTCTCTCAATGTCGTTTTTATCTTAAATTCCTTAATTTAGTATAAAACTTGTAATCTTTTGTTAAATTGTATTAATTTAAAGTGTTTAAGTGTTTTAAGACTCATTTCAAGCATTAATATCAGTTTATGTTTACAATTGATCTTTATTGTCCACTATTGAAAATCTCAATTTTATCTCTTACAACCAAGCTTCAATAAGCTTATTTCTCGTTTAATAAGCTTACACAAGCTTATCATAGCTTTTGTAGCTTTAGTTCAAGTGTTTAGCAAGTTTGTAAATTAGTCAACAAAAGTCAACTGGGACTAAAATTGGAAATGCAATTGGAATTGGGTTGATGCATTGGAAATGGGTTGCTTTGGATTCATTTGGGTTGATATTTAGGATAGTGGTTCTTTGTTTCACATGTTTCAAGCCATAGTGGCTAAGGACCAAATTGTAAGTGAATTCCTAAGTTTCATAGCTTAAACTGTTTTAGTAGTTTTAAGTAGTTAAAGTCTGTTTTAAAAGTTGTACTTAGAGTAATTAAACTCATTTGGATCAATATCATGGGTTAGTTCATTGATTGGATCAGTTTTGAGTCCTAAATAGTTTATAAAGGAGTGTTTGGTATTGCTGTATAAACTGTCTTTAAGGCTTGCTCATTGGTTAAGATCTTTTGTTTCATGTTTGTTTAGTTAATATTCACTCTTATCTGTCCAAGTTTGTGCCTGCAAAACTGTGAAAGTCAAAAATCACATCTTATTGTCTTAACTTGTTCACTGTTGTGATCTTTGCAAATCAAACTTTTGTTTTGTGTTCAAAAGTCATAAACAAAGCTTGCAGAAGTTTCATCTCATCATTTCATATCATAATCTGTTCAAAAATTTCTTGCAAAACTCACCAAAGTCAACTATACTCAACTGCTTCAAAAGTCAATTTGGCAAAATTCAGTTTTAAGCCTAAATGGAAGGAATTTTCTTGGCTTCATCTTTAAGCCAAATTTAGTGAGATTTGTTGTTTTAGAAACTTCAACTGGTACCTTTACTTATCTACATTTTTGTGGATTTTTGTCATTTTTCTAAAAGCTCCAAACAGGGTTTTCTTTTGGGTGTTAAGTGCTTCAAGTAGGCAATCGTTAATCCATTGTGGCTTGAAAGCGGGTTTTGCATAGCTTGTACAGAGCTTATCATAGCTCCACTAGGTCGATATTTGGTTTATAGGCTCACCCGTGTCTAGGATAAGTTCCATTGGTGTTTTTCGCTTTAGCTTAATTTGAAGATTGTGCTTGTGTCCAAAGTTGGTACCCTTTAACTGTTTTCATACATAAGCTCATTCATCAAATCTGTTGTGGATTGCAAATCAGAGGTTCAAGCTTGTTGTTACTCATTGCATTTTGGTTATTTTAGCTTATTAGAGCTTCATATTCAGTTTGGTAGCCTTTGGATCCCATTTGCTTAATCAAGTGCTTATTTCAATAAGCACTTCCACATCAGTTCCATTTTTCTACACATAAGCTCCTGTTTTTTCATTTTTCTCAGATTCTTTATATTATTTTAGAGTTTTCCTGAAATTTTCAGATTTTTCCAAGTTGATTTGCTATTTTTCTGTATTTTAATTAGTTTTTAAGCATTTTTAATTAGCAATTAATACAAAAAATTAAGAAAAGGTTCAAAAAAATAATTTTTCATTTTCTTAAGTTAAGATAAATATAAAAGACAAAAAGTATTTTCTAGATTTTTCTTAGTTTAATTTGTATTTTTAAGCCATTTAATTAGTTTTTAATAGTTTAAAATTCATAAAAAAATACAAAAATAATCAGAAAAATACATAAATAGTTTTGAAAATTCTATTTTGATATTTTAGATTTTTCTAAGTCTTAATTTTATTTTTCTAGCTTTATTTCCTAATTTCTTGTGTTTTAGGTAATTATTTAATAGTTAAAAATAGTTTTTAATTAATAATAATTAGATAAATAGTTGTAAAAATAATTTTCTTTTTCTAAATATTTTCTTTTATCATTAGGTTTGTAAAAATATCATTTTTATATTTTTAGGGTTAATATTAATTAAGTTTCACTTTTTAATTTGTACGCTACGTAGTTTTAATTTCAGTTTTATAAAAACATAAAAACAAAAACTTCATTTTAATTATAGTGATAGCGTTTATTTAATAGATTTTATCTTTTTAATTTCCTTTAATTTGCATTTAAGCCGTTTTAATTTGTTGGCTTTTTCTTGTAGTAATCATATTCACAAATCCCTTTTTCATTCAAATTCCTCGATTACTTTACGCTTGATAATTCATTGCATAGCTCATTTGGGACATAACGACCGGGAGACCCTATACTCCTCGGATCTTCATTGCATCTGCTTCGAGCCGCTTTTAAGCTTGTTACGGTTCCGCCATTCACAAGTGGCGTGCTTGAGTGATAAAGCTTGACATTTGGGAGCGATCAT